>WBMW01004965.1:1371368-1515270 GCA_013396635.1 Penelope pileata
GCCCCGCGCCGGGAGCGCGCGGAGCTGAGCAGGGCCGCGGGAGCGCGCCGGGGGTGCGCGCGGTGCTGGAGCGGGCGCGCGTGAGTGTGCATGGGGTGCGTGTGCACGGCGTGTGTGTGTGCAGTGAGTGCATTTGTGTGCAATGTGTGTGTGCATGGGGCGTGCGTGCACCGTGTGTGCATAGTGTGTGTGTGTGTATGGTTTCTGCCTGTGTGCACACTGCATGCATATGTGTGCACACTGTGTGTGTGCACAGCCCATGTCTGTGCATGCTGTCAGGGTGCACACACGTGCAAGGGCAGTGCGTGCAGCCTGAGCACGTGTGCAAGGTGTGTGTGTGTGTCCCCGTGCAGGGTCTGTGCATGCACAGTGCGTGGGCTGCAGCTGTGTGCAGGCTGTGCAGTGTGGGCATGGTCTGCACTGCTGTGAGCAGCCATGGTCTGCAATGATCCGCGCATCTTCAGGGAGAGGGAGGTAAACCCCTGTACACTGCTAAACCCATCGGATGCGTTATTTGATATTGATCGCTGTATCACTACACAGAGTTAATACATTATGATTATTAGCATATTGCTAAATCATTAAATACAACAGCAGACGCCATAAGCAACTTCCAGGGGACCTCTGCTGACACACAGCACTGGTGGGGATGCTCTCCTCCTGCAGCAGCCCCATGGACGGAGCTGCTCAGGGGACCTGCAGGGTGCAGCCACCCAAACGCAGAGCTGCAGGCTGTGCACAGAGGCTGAACCTCACACCTGGGGGTTTGGTGCAGGAACACGGGGCTGGAGCTGTCCCAGCCGCCCCGGAGCGGTGGCCCAGCACTGCACAGAGCAGCTGCAGCCCGGTAACTGTTGCTGCCTGGCACTGTAGCGAGGGCTCATCCCGCCTGCAGCCAGAGCGCTTTCCTTGGGAGCTAAAGGCTCTGTGCTGAGCAGCACCCAGCATGGAAGGAGAAAGTGCTTAGCCAGGGTGCTGCATGAGGATGCCATGAGGAAATCACAGTTTTATGGCGGAAGACCTGGGCTAACCTCCAGGCTGGGTTCTGCAGCCGCCCCTGCACTGTGCACCCACCTGAGACAGACCTTACAGTGAACCGGGCATCAAATGTCTCCTGGCAGGAAAACACACGAGGCACCCTCAGCCAGGGCCTAAAAGTGGATGGGAAGCGACGGGGGAATTTGCAGTGACACTGTTCAAACATGCTCTGATTTGTGCATGCAGGGAGTGGGGGCCACACTCCGGTCCCGGCATCGCACGGCCCCATGCCACTCGCACAACTCACAGCAGCTCAGAGCTCCACTGTGACATGTAATTTTCACTTGCTAAACAGAAAAGGGAGAGACAGGCTGAAACTGTCCAAACAAGAGAATGTTTTTTTCCACTGTGCTCTCAGATGTTCATAAAGTGAGCGGGATGCAGTTGGAGACAGCCCCATGCCCGGGGCAGCCGGGCTGTGGCTCCAATTAAGGAGAAGGAGGATATGGAGGTGGGACCTCCGTCTGATTGCTCTGCCCCGGGCGGCACAGCCTCATGAATAAACACTGTTGACTCTAACTCTCAACAAAACAATTACACATTTGTTTTTAGAATACATTTTCTTAGCCTTTCCACTTTGCAGTTTTGCTACTATAAACTAGCCAGGACAAGAATAAATACCTTTGTGATTCTCTAAACATCCTTGTAATTGCAGCACTTCACTCGTGAACGTGTATTTCAACAGAAGAAAAGATCCCAAGTGAAGTGAAGACACGTTTCTTTGAAGCAACCTTTCACAATTAGACAAAAATATTTACAGCTAATCATTATTGCAGTAACTCCCGCACACACCGGCAGCTACGGGAGTGGAAACCCAAGGCAGAACCTGGTTATCCATCGACGTGCCCTCTGCTGCCCCAACCTCTGCCTGCTCCCGAGTGTAAGTGAAAGGCCAGGCTGCATTTTCAGTCCATTCTTAATTTTCTGCTGATGGATAAGGGCTAAGCTGAACAGGATGGGTCCAAGTGCTGCCCAGCCCGAGCACAGCGGTTACAGCTCATACCAAGGCAGGAGAACAGAGCCCCAGCTGGCCTGGCAGGCTCAGGTTTCCAATAGGGATGGATGCAGAAGTCAAAAAGAACTCTGGTTTCCTTCCGAGGATGGCGGTGGAAGGATAAGAATCATCTACTCAGCTTTCAAAGGATTTTCCCCAGAAAACAAGCCTACTGCTGTGGAGCTGAGCAGCCAAGCACCATTCTCCATTTCAACAGATCAAGGCTCAATCTGCAGCTTCTCTTCTTGGCACAGAAGACTTTGGCCAACGAATACACTTCTTCTTAGCAATGCTCCCTAGCTGGATGAGTAACCAGAAATGGAGAGCCTGCTAACCCGACGGAGACGGCTGCGGATCGGAGCGACTGAGCCACGCATCAACGCTGCTTGTCCCATGCTCAGAGTCAGAAGGCGAGCAAGGCTGCCTGCTCCTATGTGTTATTTCTATGTTATGTTAAGCAACAACGTGCAAATGAGCCGGAGTACAAAGTATCAGCCACGGCAAGATGTTACAGAGCAGTGCTACACAGCCCAACAGAGATAAGAGACTCTCCCTATGGGGCCCTGCATCCCACCAGTGTTTATACTTGACTGTATAATTGGGAGCACAGCCAGCTCATCCTAAAATATACAGCATGAGTATGGTTAGGCATTGCATCTGTAACATATACAACTTTAGATGTCAAAGCATCTTTGTTTGAAGTCAACAGCAATAAAAACTGCATTTGTACGAGGGCTTAGCATGTGGGAATACATATTGCTAAACCAGGATGTTAACACATGGCCCTCCTCAGCTTACTGCTGCCAAAAGTATGCCTTTCAAAATTGAAGGGAGCATGCCAATAATCTGTGGGATATTTTAAAATGTGGAGAAATCTGTGGCAATCATCCAGTAGTGGAGAAAACTCTTTTTGGGCACATTTACCATTGGTATTAACTGGCATAACTCCTCCTCCTTTGAAAGATTTGGGTTCTTCACAAACACGAACATGTTAAAAAGATCAATTTAAGGGCATTTCTGTCATATTTCATTTTTCAGAACTGTAGATGTTGGTCATTTAGTGACTAATATATTTATTTAAAAGAAAAACTTTCAAATGTGTACAGATCTATCTCATTAAGGTCACTGTCTCAGTATTATTTCATTAAGACACATTGAAATTTTATCAGAACTCTCTTAAGCTTAAGGGATTTCTATGAGCTCCCTTTCTGGATACTGAACTTTAAACAAATATTATGATTGTATTCCAAAGAGCTGAATGGGCTGATGATTTTGAAAGTGCTGCTTTGGCATCACTGTACAGCTCCATTCTTTTATGCATGTTTTGTTAAAACACAAAGAAACTCTATTTATGAAAAGCCAGTCTTAAATCTATAGTTTGTGAAGCCATAATTTGTGGTTGCAATTGTGGTTAATTTAACACAGAAAGTCTTCTGGTTCACAGTGCACCACACTTACTATTTTTCATAAACTATCAGAGCAAAAAACCCCTTCAACATGTCAGATATATGATGATCCAGCAATGTTGCAATTTTCCAACTCCTATTTTGTGGTATACCATATTATATGCACAGGAATGCTACATCATTTATTCTGGAGCACAGCCCTGTAATTATTGCTGGCAAACTACTAATTACATACCGCCATCAAATCTAACAATTTTCCCAATAAAAAAAATAACTACTTTTGTGTGGAATAAGGGAAATACAGCCATGAGTGCACGCGTGTTTTTGTTGTAACACAGATGCCATAGGGCACTGATCCTCCACTCCTGCACACTTCACCTAAAACATCTGCACCACTGATGGGACGATGCCCTCGCTGCGTGATGGCGCGATGCCGTGGGGCACGAGAGGTCTGAGCTGGAGCCTCCTGCCATCCATGGGCTGAAGCTCTCTGCTCACATGGAGTTTGCCTTGCTATAATTAAGATCCAGGCCCTGCAGATTCATGTTCAGACCCTAGGGGTCTAGATCTTGAGTTCCCCAAATTCTGGGAGCATTGTGTTTGGAATTTTGTCTTTGGATCATCTCTAGAAACCTCAATATGCGCCTGCTTCTGCGTCCCCGCCAAGAGCAATGCTTGGCACCGCAGAGAAATCCCCTGGCCCAGCTACAAATCCGCCTCTCCGGAGCCCCAGGCACTCAGAGGGACACGTGAGTTTCAGAGGCAGGACTGCAGCACTGTGAGCTGCTTCTTGGAGAAAAGGAGGGGTTATGGAGAAGGGGGAACACACAAAGATGCTGCCCCAAAGAGAATGTCCTGCACACACTGACACTTTCAGAAAGCAGCCATGAAGCGAGCAGCTCGGAGCACCCCATCTTATCCTGCAGATGCTTCCACTCAAGGCCACCTGAGCCCCACGCATCCATCCTACAGCAGGACTTCCCCAGTGCAGATGGGCAGCAGGCAGGGAGCAGCAGCACGGACTGCTCCCATTGCATGGCTTCCACCTCGCGAGCAGCGTGTTTGTGACTTGGCAGCGCGAACACCTGCGAGCCTCGCTCCCTTTGTAAAACATGACAAACAGCGTAGATACGCGAGGCAATTTTCTTCATCTTTCTCAATTTTCTCCAATTTCAAAACTGTAGTTGAAATTGACTGTGGAGCAAAACCCTCTCCTGCCTGTCTGAAGGCGGGGAGCGACGCGAGGCGCTGGCAGCACACGCCGATTGGAACGAGGGAAATGAAGCAGGCAGCGGCGCTCCGGAAGATGTCAGGAGAATCCCAGTGCCCTGACACTGCTGGGCACACGGGCACTGCTGCCAGCACAAAGCTGCACGGCGCTGGTAGGGCACGGGCCATTCGCTTCAGTTTCTGGCATTTATGGCTCAGCGTTCTCAGCAGCTTCAACAAGAGCAAAGCACGCTCTGCATGCCAAGCAAGTTGGCTGATCTTAGCCATGGCCTTGGTCAAACACAAGGAGCTGTGTGACGGGAGAGAATTGCAACTGAAGACATTAAAAAATGTAAGCAGAACTCGTGGCTTGCAAGGTTAGCGCCGTACCTGGATGGTCTTTGGGAACTACCTTCAACATTAACCTCAGTGGGAGTTCTCAGGCACCAACACTTCTGCTTTCTGTATCTCTGCCTTATTTACTTTGCAACTGCAGAAAAGGGCTGATGTAAAAAAGGAAGTGACAGGTATAAGACTCAGCTCATGTGGATAACTCTGGAAAAAGAGACTTCCTTCCATGAGTCTACTTACAGGTTCGCTGCTATCAGTGGAGGATTAGCCAGCTAACATGGCATCTCTGTTGACATACACTTTCTCCCCACAGCTAAGACAGCTTAACTACTTTATACAGCAAAATATGCAATGGTTAACCAGATATGTTCGAAAAAGAAAAATATCTTCTACTTACTCATTTATAATTCTGCTTTTAGTATTGAACTGGTATCCACAGACAAAGAAATAAGCACCCAAAACCCTCGTGCCTCTGAAATATGCTTACACAAAAAGCTTGAACTATGGTTAGATAAATAAACGAACGGAAGAAGTCACTTGGCCAGTCCTGCAAATGCACAGAATCCATTCAAAATCTTGCATATGTTTTCTTCTTCAGCAAATACACATTACAAGGATTAAATAGAAAGGGAAACTTACAGCTTTAGACGCACTTTGTGTCTCAATACCAACTGCAGCACTATCTCTGCTGGAAGGATTATCAAGGCTACACCCCCATGCAGCTGTCAGTCCCTGCAGGCTGTAATTCAGCTATCCTCCTCTCACTCTATCCATCACATTTACACAAATCCCCAAGGTGGACTGCCTTCTAAATGTCTTTACCTTGTGCATTATCCTGGGGCTTAACAATCCAATATTGGTGCAGCCAAGGATAATTACTCTCCATTGATGATAAAACACCCTGAATCCTGTCAGGCATGGCAATTTGCATCTTACAGTGCCGAGGATCAATAGATACAACAAAGGAGTGAAACCTGATTAGATAGCATGGCCTCTCCCTGGGAAGGGGAGGGCTGATTGTTTTGCAGGGTTGAAGTCCTGGTTAAAAGGGAAGCGGAGGTTTCCCATTACAGCACAGTCCCCAGACCTGCTGTTTGCCTGGAAACTGCTGCAGGGAGTTCAAGGCTGCAGGAGAAAGTAGGTAAGCAAACAGCCACGTCTCAGCTCCCGGTGAAGACAGAGCACTCATGACTTGTGCCAGCATGGCTCTCACAGGCTCACAGTAACCCAGAACACAGCAGACACGGCTTGTCTGGAGCTCCACAGGCTCTGCTTTCTCCCCTTTTTTACAGATGGGTGGATTTACAGTATAAAGAGGTCAAGCAACTGGTTCACAGCCACACACTGCCTCATTACTCACCTGGAAGCCAGCTAGTGGCACACTGAGTCTGTTTCTGAAGCATCCTCTATGAACGTGGGCCCAGACAGAGCTCCTGCCCTGCTAGCAAGGCTGCAGAAATGTCATATATATTTAAAATAAGGGATGGCAGGATATTTCAACCACAACCAACCAGGTAAGCAGATGTATGAAGGTGGAGGTGGAATAACAAATTATCCCAACTCATTCAGCAGTCTTCTAACACTAATCTAACGCTGAGTCTGATCGAAGATAAGAAGAGCGGTGGGTGAACTTCAGTTCCCACATTTAATCTGGAGAGACATCACAAGCTTCCGCCTCTTCAAGTCTTTACTTGGAGGCCAGCACCGCGGTGACGGAGCGGTATGCGCTGGCTGCTGCATTCCTGTTGGATGTGGTTCTCAATGGGCACAGCTGTGCCCGTCCTCGCAGCACACCCATGTGAGTGGTGCTGGAGCTCAGCCCGGGGTGCTGACCAAGGGCTCCCAGCACGGATGTAGCTAGGTGCGTTAAATCTGGATTTTTTGTGGGTTTCTGGTTGCACAGCTACATTAAGTAGAGATTGCATCTCTCTGTGTGCTTTTGCCAGGCTGAAAGTAATGTAGGCTGTTGTACCGGGGAAAAGCTGAATTTGGGGAATTCCCAATCATGTGAAGAACTTTCTTAAAAAGCCTTGAAACATGAATGATGAAGAAAATAAAACAGCATCAAGAAAAGAGTTGGGCACATCCCTTCAGAATGTGTGCTCAAAGCAGGAGAGGAGGAAAGTGGAAGACAAGAGAAAAACTCTTCAGAAACCAGCTGGGAATGGTCTGTTCTTATCAAAACACGTTGCTGACACAGAGCTGTCATGGAGCCAACATCTGCTCCCAACTCGCGAGTCGGCGCGAGGCATGCTGAGCAGCTCCGGCACACTCAGACACAGGAACCCGCCGTTGACTTGGCATGTTGGACGTCAATGAAGAGAGCTTCTGAAAGCACCAGAGAGCTCAAAGGGAAGGAAACTTACTCCTTTGATGGAAAACTTTTTGTTTTGACCTTCAGGAAGACTCACAAAAGAGTACAAAAGAGTATCTTCCATCAGGGGAAATGCCTGATCCTGGACCCCTAACACATATGGTAGTGTCTACTAAAGCCAACAGAGGGGTTGCATATGGCAAGCCTGAAAAACTCAAGCTCGTTAACATTACAGCATGGCATTATCACTATTTTATGGTCATAAGGATCCGTCTCTTTCATCCTGATGATTTATTCAGTTGTCCCATCTTAACTCCTACAAGTAAATTTAAAATTGGCGGGAAGTACCAACCTCGCTTCAGGAAACCCTTTGTCTCCTCAACTTGTGCAATGGAGGAGATGCCTGCCTGCTCACCTGGACCTCCTGAAAACCTGAAATCTGTCCAAGACCTTTTACCTTAAAGGCTTTCACTGCCCTTGCCTGCTTCAGTCCCCAGCATTTTTTGAGTGCCAAAAAGGATTTGCAAACACTCCGAGACGCAACCGCTATGGAACAGATAGCAACTATCCCACCTAGGGCAAGACATCAAACATTTCTTTAAATTGCTCTAATTCAGACTCAACAAAGGAACCTAAAATTGAAAAGCCTAGTGTCAATTTAGTAATGGTGCCATGCAAACATAAGAGTTGATTTCTACTTGCATCCCCAGTTCTGTGGTGTCCCACACTTTGCAGCCACCCCTTGCCATAAAGCAAGTGGAGAACAATCAGAGCAATCTTCCTAATCCTCCAGGCACCACCTGTGCCTCTGCAGCAGTGCTCTGGATCTGTCCTACACTGGGGGAACCCATTGCTCACCAGGAGGAGAGGGCCATTATTATGGCTTTCCAGCAGCCAGTGCAAAGTGAAATGTAACTTTGCACTCTGGCTCAGGCATGGAAGATTTAGAGCTTGCTGCTCTATTTCTGAAATGGGAAATGGGAAGGAAGCTGCTGAGTCAGGGGCCAATATCGCCAGGCACTTCCCCCAGGAGAACACTGCTAATCCCCTCCGCTGCACCTGGGTGCCATTGATTCCTCGGGATTCCCGCGCGCTCGCACAATCTCAGGCTGTCAGGGCCACATCGATTTGTTTGGCAGTGGAGAACAGAATGGATCTAATGGAGGTGATTCTTAAGGTGGTGATTGCTATGGGTAGGTGAAGATAAAAGCGTATTAAATAAGCAGCCATTAGAACTTAAACCGGAGCAGCTCAGCTGCCCGCTCCTGCCCTCTGAAGGGAGGATGATAATGCTGTCACATGCAGCTAACGCAGGTGAGCAGGAGCATAATGAATTCACAGGGTGTAATAAACCTGATGGAAACTGGCTTAAAATAGACGCGTGGTAATAATGCGTCCTCTTGCAACACGGTGTGCTCAAGGATGTTGTCCTCATCAAAATGACATTATGCATCGTGGAGGAAAACAGAAGGAGAACATAAATGTAGAGACCTCATAAACACCCACAACCATGTCCCGAGAACAAGAGCATCCTATTAAAGACAATGATGCTGAACCCGTGAAAGCAAATGTAAATTAGCAAAACTGCTGGTCACAGCTTGCCAGGCAAGCTTCTGGTCACTGTTAACTGCTCCCCACGACTGGATGGGAAAGGGAAAGGGTCAGGATAGAGACCTATTTCCCTACCATTTCAGCACATCACTCTTCATGTAAGCACCCTGCTGACCAGCCCTCTCCCAGAACTTTGCAGCGATTAGCACCATGCTGTTTCTGACTGTGAATTTGAACAAGAGTAGCACAAAGCTATCAGCGGGGACTTCAGTGATCAGAAACTGCTCAGCCAATTTTCACTATCATTTTTCCCTTGTCAAACAAATGCCTATTGTCACAGGGCCTGCTCCTGTGGCATGGTGAGAGCTTCTGCAAATTGCTGAGACCCCTGCCTCTTGATTTTAAACCCCCAAAACGTTAGCTCTCACCTTATAGACTAACAGATGAGCAAAGGACAGGGAGCCAGGATCTGCTGGTGGTAATTCTGGCTATTGATGTGCAGCATCTGTGTCCTGGGTTCCCTGCTCCTGCCCCATTCTTCCCTGCCTGTCACATAAGGATGGAAAATAGCAGCACCTGCCCTGCCACAGAGTGAAGGGAACCTCAGATTTTTTAGGATGTAAAGTGGTATTCAAACTGCAGGTCTCGGAACTGAAATTAGAGGTAGCAAAGCTATGCAAACTGCTACTGCAGCCACCAAGGACAACAGGCCAGCAGTGGAGACTTGCCAGTTAAAAAAAAGAGGTGGGACTTTATTCAGCTGCTTCATAGAAAGATTCTTCTCCACCTGCAAAACGGATACTGTGCAAGTTTTCTCCCTGAAAGGAAACCTGTTCTGCCTGCAGCCCGTTGTGTCCCACAGTGGCAACGTCACACACTGATGTGATGCCACAGCTCAGCCATAGGGCTCTGGTGGAAGTGGAGAGAGAAGCAGCAGGTGGGCTATGAAGTGTACAGCCCTGATTTAATGACAAATATACTTGATAATTAGCAGAAATAATATAGGCTTTATGTGAAAACATGGAAAGATAAATTGATTTGGGCAAATATAGGTTATTTTTTCAAGCTTCTTCCAGCCTGCAGATTTGTTTTCAACACCACACATACTGCGTTTTTTCTTAAAGCAGCCACTGTAGGGGCCAGGGTATTGTGTAACAAGAAGAATGGTCAAACACAATTTTACCATGTCTAGCAAGGCAGAGTGCAATACTTACATCTATCAGAACAAGCAATGTGCCGAAGTGCCTGATGATAAGGAAGAAATGTGTCCTCGATCAAGAAAAACCAGTTTAATGCGCACACTGGGAGCAGAGTATTACACAGATAGTGCTTTCTCCCGGCCATGTGAATTTAAGGAACCCCTGCTGGTAACTGAGATTCTTTGCAGACAATCAGACCAGAAACGAAACGTTATAAATTCTTAAGGCACCGTACGACGTGAGATACATCCTCACATTTCACACAAAACCAAGAAGGGAAAGATACCATGCGAGCATCTCAACTCCCGTACAACAAATGCCATTTCAAGCATCATTTATTATGCTGCCTTTCACAGACTTTTACAGTCCTCAATATGGTTAGCAATTCCAGCTGACTCGTAAAGCGGTTTTAAAATTCATCACTGAAAAGAATGTTTATCTCCATGTTTTCTCCAGTTCGGGAGTAAAATTAGAGTCTTAAAACCTGGGGATGGTGTGTCTTTAATTTTGTTTAGAACAGAAAATAACTGTGATATGAAAGGTTTAATGAGGTTAGAAATCTAAAAGGAAATGGAGTGGGAATAGATTATCAAGAGAAATAAAGCCAACCGCTGGAGAGTACACTAATATTAAATATTAGGTTTCTAAACCAAATATATATAATCCATTTAGGGACTTAATGGTGGTTCTCAGAAGCGCATTTATCTACAGCTTATGGTTCAACAACCAATATTATAACTCCATTTGTCATTGTTAGGTGAGGGGAATGGATGTCAGGGAGGCGAGGGTCAGCGGACGGGGAGGAGCTCGGCGGGGACGCAGCCACCGCGCGGTGCAGACGGCGCTGGGAGGGGACGCGCTCGCTGCCCATTCCTGGCGCCGCGCTCCAGCTCTGGCTCCCCAAACGCCTCCTTCCAACAACGCTCCTTTTTCTTACTTGCCTTACGAAGAGCTAAGGTGATGTATTCAAGCAGGGACTGGCCTTAAATTAGGCTTTATACCCATTTTTCATTCAGCAAGATACTTAAACGTGTGCCTAACTAAACGTGGGATTACGCACTTGATTAAAATTAGCTGCATGCTTGAACTACTTGACGAATTGGGTCATTAGATACCTAAGTCAATACGAGGTAAGGAGCTCTGAAAATCAAGACAAATTGAGAACGCAGAAATGGATTTTGGTGCTTAGCTTTGGGTGCCCATCCTGACACACCTCCAGGATTGGTGGAGAGTTCCTGAGACCTTTGGATACAAACACGCTTACACTCTCCTGCACGAAGCCCCCAGTTAGGAGAGAAGAGCCCGAGATGCACAATGTTTAAGGAACAACTATGGAAAGATGCATGGGCTTTTTCTCCTGAAGGAGCTATGGCAGCGGCCTGTTGAAGGGCATGCTGAAATCTTGTCATTTTGCCCCAGTTCTGCCTGCTGGCCACACTGCAGGCACACTCTTCCTCTCTCTAGCCCCTGCCTCGCTGCCATCACATCAGAGGAGGCAGCTAACTTTGTGCATTACTTCAGTTAATGTTACTGCCAACCCCCAAGTTCTTCTTGGGCCAGTTCTGGGTTGACTGGAATCTTGAAACGTCACCGAGGACTGCAGCAAGCCAACCCAACGTGCTTGTCTGAAGGGGTCAAAATAAAGCAAACACACTGCTACAAACACTGCTTGGTTACTTGCAGCAGGAATACTTTTTGCTACCAATGAAATTTTGAGGAAACTCAGGGCCTTCACATAGCACCATATGCTGGCTATCACTCTGCTCCTAGGCTGAGTATTAGTGGGCTTTTACTACTAACACCATCAATAACAGCAAATGGAATTAACTGCAAGAGCCACAAATCCATCCTCTGAGTGGTATGACCAAATTCTTTCACATAATTTGCCTGAGTGACAGAAAAATATGTTGCTAGCATAAAACAAGTCTGGAGACTAAAAATGCTTTTAATTCTGCAAAAAAAGCCCACAGAGTTTCTTTCCGACTTCAGTGAGCTTTGAATCAAGACCCCAGCTCAAAGAAGTACTTCATTTTGATGCTTAACTTGAACTGAAATCAGTTTCACTGAATGAGACCTGTAAACTTTTTACAGCAAGCCCAAGGAAGCAGTTTTTCCACATGACATGTCATTAAATCGTGGAATTCACTACCACAGGATGTTGCAGAGGCCAAAAATATAAATGAGTTCAAAAAAGATTAGACAAATTCACGGGGGATAAGTCCACCAGTGGCAATTAAACACAATGGTCTGGATACGACCTCTGGCTCAGGAAGTTCCTAAGCCGCTGATTGCCAGACGTGGGGTGGAGAAGGCTGGGGAGAGGCTGGCCCTGCGCTCTCCTGCTTCTTGCAGTCCTTCCTGAGCATCTCCTGCTGACCGCTGCTAGCGCAGGGATTTCAGGGCTAGACAGACCGACCCCAGTGGTACTTCCTACGGTCTTTGAACCGTTTGGATCCAACACAGCTCTAAACTCTGCTGCAAAGCAGGGAATTTGGGAACGTGCAGAACGCTGCTTTTCTCACATCTTGAAAAGTTTGCCATCGCTTTCAGTAAGAAGCGAGCCTGAGTAATCATTTCAATGACAAACAAAATATCTCACGCGTCTTGCCACCCCCATTTAAAAAGGAGACCCAAACAAGATATTAAAACATAACAGAATAAATTGTTTATTCCTATTGGTATAATGCAGCTGTACTACTATTGTTTTACTCTTTCAATCAAATTTTCATGAAACAGCTGAACATATTCAGCAGATTTACTTGACTCGTATTCCTTCAAGTAATTTAAACAACACTGTGTCCAAATGTCTTGCTAAAGCAGAATTATTGCAGCATTTTATGCAGGAGGAGTTTGCCTCAGTGGAGTGCAGACTTACAGGGACATAACTCCGAGCTGCAGAGCTCCTTCCCAGACTTATTTACAGTGCAATTCTTAAGTCTTATGATTGTTGGTGCTTTTCTTGGAGCCCATCTCTAAGGGTAATTCCGTGAGAATCTTTTTGTTCGATGAAACAGAAAATGATAAATTTCTAGCACTGTGAAGCTTAAAAATGTGATCTAAATGCATTCCCTCATCCCCCAAAGGCTGCGGTAAGGCAGAGAGAAAGACCTCATTTAAAAACTGTACTTCCTCCTCCCCTGAAAAACAAAACTCTTTCTGAGACCTACGCTATTCAATGACGTGGGTCAAATCTACTTATTAGCCACAACCGAGCCCCGGATCACAAGCATCCAGATGTAACTTAAATTTCACATTCTATGAGCCCCAAAATAGCACATGTTCTGCATCAAATTCTTCAGCCTCGTATCTCAATTAAAGAGCATGACACAGATTTGGAATTAATCTGTATGAGTTTGTCACAAGACATAATGAAAATATTAAACCCAAAAGTCCTCGTTTAACTGTTAGCTGGAGACATCAAAATAATTAGTTAGCCTAATTCCCAAAAACAGCCTATGTGCAAATTTCCACTGGTTTAAAAAACAGTTTTGTTAACGCAGTGCAAACTTAGATCAGTTGTTCCAAATTCAATTTGGTATAAGCCTGGCCAAATTTAAATTAAGACCAAGATAAATCTATATAATCCCGGTTTAAAAAGAAAGAAGAATGTTCATGCTGGGTTCTGCATACTTTAAGTTCAGTGACTAAAGTCACATCCTTAGGTACCAGTTAGTACAACTGTGCGTACGAACGATGCTGAGGTCAGGAAGATTTTACCTTAGTACTTTTGAAAGTAATTCTTAGCAAAGACTTTTTAGTGTTCATTTGTGCCTCCTGCATTACCTTGTGCTGTGCAGAGAACTTCCAAAGTGTTTTTTAAACAATAAGTATATGTATCTAATGAGATTTTTGTCCGTTGTATTTCTAACACAAGAAAATTCAGCAGTAGGCAGCCTGGTTTGTCCTTGGTCCTATGCCATAAGTTTTGGAGATGTGCACTATAAGGTCTCGTATCTTAATAAAACTATCACTACTAACAGCAGCCAAAGCACTAAAAATAGTTTCAGTGAAGTATTTTCTCCTCTCAAGCTTTCCATCTGATGATCCCTCATGGACATGTGATTTCATGAATTCCTCAGGTCCCTAAGAGCCTGCTGGACAACGCACAACTGGACGTCTAGCAGAAAATCACCAAGATTTACAGAACAAACAAACCCCCTGACTTCCCCACTAGCCTCTACATTTCTTTATAAATCATATTAAAGTACACAAGCCTCTTTTTTTCCTTTTTAAAGCTACCACCTATGGACAACAAACACACTTGCTTCTTTCAGTTTGTTAGTGGTAAGCTTTACAAAAATTAAAAGAAGGCATGAGCAGGACCTGAGTTTTGATGCCATTCTGAATGCAGAAGATGAATGCTAGCACAGAATCACATTCCACACCATTGGCATATTTTTTAAGTAGATCTAAAATATTTTTCAGTGTTTTATTCAATTTGTTGCATCAGACTTAGTTGTTTTCAGGTCAGATACCAGCAGCCATTTGGTAACTGAACACCTCCTTAATTTCAATCAGAGCTATGCTAATGGCTGCAATTCTAGCCCTTTCCGGTTCTGTTGTCTTTCCCTAATTTACTTTTTGTCTTTTAGTCCCATGAACATTCTGTAAGTGACAACAACAATATTCATTCTCATGCCCATTAATTGCAATATACTGAAAAACTATGACAGGTTACCCACACTGAGCTCGAAAGTATTTGAAATCAGTGCGGTGACCCCAGAAAAGCGCAAGCAGGGACTGTGTCCCCCTCTTCCAAACTTTGCTTCCCATCCCCTGGCAGCACACTTTTCTCCTACCTATTGAGAGGCAACGGGAAGGTAGGAAGAGGGTTCTTTGGTGACTTTTAAGAAAGGTTTTGTTTTCAACCTATGGCAGCTTCTGTCAGGGCAAAACCAGAGAAGGAGCAGATCCTGCCGCAGTGACGTAAAGCCAAAGAGATATTTCAGCTATCTTACATAGGCAACATCTGGCAAAACCATCCAGCAGCAATATGGATACCAGCCCCAGGAAATACTGGTATGCATGCTGAAATGGCCAGAGAAAACAACAGTATGCTGGATTTTACTTTTTTTCTGTTTTAAAGGTCCTTTTTTGTCAAGATGAAGAAAGTGACATATCCACAAATAGCGGCGGAGACTGGCCGGCGCAGGCAGTGATCGATGAGGGCTTTTGCTCACTCAGATGCATGGGAGAGAATACTTTTTTGTGTTAGGAGTTCATTACGGCTTCAGCCCTCCTACTGCACCGCTTCCTCTGAAATCAGAGGCAAGATTAAATCTGCTGTAGCGCGGCGCTCCGTAATGGCTCTGACAGACGTTGTTTTTCCTCGGCCGCACATCTGGGAGTTACCCAGCAGAGCACTTGAAACCGAGCAGGTCAGCTCTTTAGCTGAGGTTCGTGTCTAATCAGCCAGGAAGACTGAGGCCTCAGGTCACACATGGAAATCACTAGAGCTATTTAAGTCGCCAGAGGTTATTAATAAATCTCCCACTATTTCCTTAAGTAAATAATTGGAGGCCCATCTTTCAAACAAGTTATGTCTGGCCATGTTATGGTACCAATTTTATCCTTCCTTTTTTCCCCTCACCAAGCAGGAAGAACAAATCTCTGGTGACAACAATGGCAAAACTGTGAATTATAAACATCCATGTGTCTCTCATTTGAATGCCTCCTCGAGTTTCCTTGACAGCTGGGGGAGAGAAAGGCTCCGAGGCTTTCCACTGGAGCCCGAGCCACCGACACGGCTCTCGCACAGACGCGGGCTTTGTGGGAACGCCGTTGCTTCGGCTCCGCTTCGGAGGAGGCTTGGAGCGAGGGGAAATGCGAGCCCCTCAGTGCCGGTAGGTAGCAGGGCTGCCGGGAGACAACTGCAGAGGCCTGGCTGTGAGGCCTGGCTGTGAGGCCTGGCGGGGATGAGGCTGGGGCTCCAGGGAGAAGCAAGGAGGGCGGGACGGGGCCTGCTCCTGAGAAGGCCGCGCACTGGTGCAGGGCTGAGTGCACCCATCTGACACGTGTGGATCCACAGAGACCTGCTACCGCTCATCCCCAGGCCAAGTCCACCAAAAGCCACAAAAGCCAAAAGCTGGGGCAGTTATGTGTGTGGTAACGTGTGGAGAAACCAGGACCAGCGCTGGGCCCTGCCTGTTGCCAGGATGGCACTGTGGCAGCAACGCTGCTGCTGCCACATGAGGGGAAAGCCAGGCGAGCCATGTGCCCTGCGTTCACATCCCTCCTGCTCACCCTGCTCGGGTAAACGCAGCTGGGGACAGCCCCTGCCTGCCCTGCGCATGGCGAGCCAGCACTTCACAGATATTTATGGCGGCTGCGATAACCCCGCGCATCCTCCCGCCGCCAGGTCCCTCCCACTGCCGCGCTGAGTTATGAGGTGCCGCTGTTTGGACTTTGTTCAAGATGATGCAGAGTCTCTGGCACCAGGAATACAGAATGAGTGCTTTAAGTGGAGGAAGAAGTCTGCACACAAACATCTATCTTGTGCATACAGATGCACAGAGATGTGTCTGCACTGGCTGCGGCCGGGCAGCGGGCGCCCAGGCCAGGCTGGTGGCACCGCAGCCGCCGGCAGCATGGCTCCAGCCACGCAGCGACGCAGTGAGCCCGCAGCACACCTACACCGGGGGAGGAGGGGGCAGCGCCGACGCAGGCACCGGAGGGAGTTGCTTGCCAATCGTTCTGGCAGAGGAGAATCTGCTACAGATGGCAGCTGCCAGCAGGGAACGAACAGCAAAAACAGAGGAATCCATGACAGAAATAATGGAGAGAGAGAGAGAGAAAAAAGCATTTCTTATGTTCTTGTTTCATCTTTTCAGTTAAAGGAAAACCTGTTATCAAGTGACCAAAGGAACAGCTTTGCTAAAGGCGATGGTGAAAATCCCTGTAGTGTCATCAGAGTCAGGGGAGCTCCTTCAGTTAAAAATGACCACGCAGCACGCTTACACAAACAGTACAAGAGCACAACACGCATATCTGTGTGTAAAGGTCTGGGAGCACTAAACGAGTGACATCATTTATGTATCTGCATGTTTCCGTGGCTGTGGCTCAAGAACTAAGCTGGACACGCAAGGAACCAACATCTATGGAATGTGAACATCTTTTCTTCCCACGTGGCTGAAGGCGCCCAATGAAGGCATGCACTGTCCCAGTGGCTTAAGGAAGCACAACTTGGGAGTGGGAAAGAAAAGAAAAAAAATGCAGCAAGCAGAAACACTTAAAATGAGTTACTGTGTCTGGTCACTCAATCCTTTAAGCCTTGCCAACACTTTTCTGTGATTAGTTAGTAAATCTGACAAGGCCTGCGTTTGTTCACAGCTTATTGACAGAACTGTATTGATAAAGCAATATCCAAGCCTGGGGAAAGAAAGACCACAATCTCATTTTACTTTCTCCAGTCTTTATTGCACAAAGGTGTTTTTTCCTGGATGAATTCATTTTCTTGAAACTAAAGTTTGAATTTTCTGAGAGCGCAGCTCTTATATAATTGCTTAATAATTATTTATCGACTGGGTAGACATTACACATGGGAGAGGAAAAACATGCCACAAATTTATTTGTGCGGACTCCTGACCTGATGATGCAGGGACATTTGCTCAGGGTTCACGAGAGACAGAACAACTGGAGCTGCGGGGACTGTAATTCTTGTGCTCCCCAGGGACAGCCCCTGCTTTCCTGTTCCTGCTGCCCCACTCCTCCCCAGCTTCCTCCCAGAACCGCCTCTGCCTCCCCTGGAGGTTTGTTTCACAGCCTGGATGAGACCGCTGATGGGGTCCCGTGGGGGCCCATTAGTGCCGCTCATAAATTAGCCAGATGGGGTTTGCTCTGACCGCGGCTGCAGAGGGCTGGCTCCGGAGGGGAACCAGGGTCCCACGCTGCACCAAGGGACCTGACGGCCACACGAGCACACGGGATAAATATTCAAAGATTGGGGCCACTGTGATAGGAAAAAGTAGGATGGGACAGGATTAAAACAGAGATGATTTCATATTTAAAACCCACATGCTACTGAAGCCTAATTGCAGCATTTCACGTCCAGTTGAATTTCACAAGCTTGATAAATCTAGAATGTCATTTAAAAAGTGGCAGTGTGGGATTGTTCAATATTTTCCAACCACAACGAGGGAAAATGGGTTCAGCAGCGGTCCATGCATACAGACACACGTGGAGAGCAGGCAGCAGTGCAACAGCTTTGCTCCACGAGGTTGGAGAAGGCACCAAACGCTTCTGTGTGCTCCCACTCGAGGCTGCACATTTTCGAAAGATCTAACAACCACCCCTGAAGCTGGCAGTTGAAATAAATTGTTCAAGAAAACTATGTGCTGGTGTTTCAGTTACTGTTTTTCTTTTCTGTGTAGTGGGAAATGGCAGATATAAGCCAGTGAAGAAGTTGAACATCATCACCAAAACACAGAGTGATAAGGAAAATCCCTTTATCATTTCAGTTAAACCATCATCAGATATAAATGAATCATACCTCATCTCGGCTTCCCTAGCATTACAAATCCAGAGAGACCTGTGGGCTCTTCTGCAATTGCTATTGATTATGACTTTAAAACCAAAAAGTCCGCCCTGCTAACAACCAAAAATCACTTGTTCTAAATGCAGTATGCTTTTCAAAAAGGGACTGAAAAATGGCATACACATGTCGTTAATGGCTACTTTCACTGTTGCGGGTATACGTGCATTGTCTTCTAAAATTTCTGAAGGAAAGAATAAGGGGGGGAAATTACAGCTAACTGAAAAATAGCTAGTGCTAGGAAGAGGCTAATAAAGCACTTCAAGGAGTGACACATTTATTGATAATAATCTGTAACAACACAGCCACTTTATTATGCAACCCTATAAGAAAATAAAAAAAAAAAAGAAAGAAAAGCACCTTTCAATGCTCTTGCTATAGTGGAGAGATGTCTCATGGGAGTGCAGTTGACCTTGGTGGGTTGACCACAGAACCCAGGAAATCCTGAGGTTGAAGCCTCACATTCACACGGCTGCATTTCTCACGTGGCAGAGCGCAGCGAAGTGACTTTTGCTTTTTCCCCAGCATTGTATTAATGAGGAAACCAGCAAGAACCTACAGACGCTACAGGTGTTTTGAAAGGCTTAGTTCATCTGTCGATGACTGTCATAGAGCATGGAGGCATTACTGCAGCTGTATTACCCAGGCTTGTGCAACTCTAACTCAATGGTGAGGTTGGAGAAAGGATCCATCTCCGAGTGCGTGTTTGCAGAAACCACTGGCGGTGTTTGCAGTGAGGGCTGAAGTGTGGCAGAGCTCAGCACAGCTCTCCCAGGTCTCGCTTCCCTGGGGACACAACCCCTGCTGGCTGCCTGCTGAGAACTGCTAACTCCATCCAGCAACATCTCTGGGGAGAGCGGCCGCGGCACGCTGGAGACATGACTCAGCCGTGCTGAGGTGCCCAGCTCCTGCTTAAGCCAGCTGGGGTTGCAGGCTCACAATTCTCATTTTGACTGTAAACAAAGAGCCCAGCCCTCTGTGGTGAGGATCTGGGGATGACTTATTGTTAGAGCTGGATGTTGGAAGTTATTGCTGTGGCAACACTTTGTTCTGCATCGAACGCCGTTTCTTAGCATAATCATCTCAACCTCACTGCAATCAAGGATGATGCTCTATTCAGGAGAGTTTTTAACAGTGTGTCATTTTAGAATCATCTCCAATCTAGTCTGCTGCTTCATGCACTGCTGGGTTGGACAGAAAAAAGGAGAAAAGTGCAGCTGGTACATAAGAGCACGCAGCAGCATAGCAGCACTAAAACCAGCACGTGCTTTCTCCATTGCAGCCATTTCTGAACAATGTAAAGCAGAACCTCCTCAACAACGGCTTTTCAAAATCCCTCCACATCTGGAGCTGAGTTACTTTTCCTGAGGGAATGCACTATTATGGTACGAGACCCAATATTCTTGCTTTTTAGAAAATTCCAGGAATGCAGATTCTTGGAATTGGAAAGTTTGGTTTCATCAAAGACTAGCCATGACTCTTGACACAAATCTTTGAATCACAATTTCCAAGAAAAAAGAAGGCAAAGCAATTTGGTGTCCCTGAATTTTTGGATATACTTCTTGAAACCTCTCTGGCCCAACTTTCAGAGGATCTGAGCATTTGCAAACTCTCCTATGGTCACGGTGGTTTTGAATGCTCAATAAACACTGGGTATTTCAAGATGATACTTCTCCAAAACTCATCTCTGCACCTCACTCATGTCATTGCTTCATGGCAATGCTCACATAGATTACACCAGAAATAAGATATTTGCTACATTATTAATACCTGTGGAATACTTCACAGCTGTGGGAAGAAATTCTGTGCTTTAAAAATCAGCTGCTAAACACTGCCATGCTTGCATTGCTTCCAGCCGATGCAAAACCATTCCCACAGATGATGATCTGCTCCACAGGCAATCACAAATCCCTCTCCATAACCTGTGGCTATAAGTACAGATTTGCAGAGTGACAACTAAGGTAGGATTTTTATTTTTAATGCATGGATGACGGAAGCGAGACAAGAAGAACTCAAGAACAGGACAGTTTAGGGTCAGTTGGTCTTATTTGTAATTATGCTCAGGCCACCCAATGCTGCCCTGGCTGCACAAATACCCGTTACTGTGAGTCCAAACACTGTTTCTGTTATACGTTATCTCATAATGCCATAGCAGGTACAAAATGACCTTTAGTTTAAGTGAGAAACAGGCTTTGCATGCAGAAGAGCTGTCTTGTTGACTAAGACAGCTATTAGGCTTTGGAAGAGTTACCTAAGGAGGAGCTGAAGAAAGCTGTTATTCAGTACAATTAAGGCTGAAATGGTGGACAAGTACGAGGAAATATATCTAAACAGAAAATACTGTCCTGACAGCGGGATGGATAAGGTGACCTAACACATGTTCTCCAACTCCCAGATCTCTGCATACCTGCAGCTTAGATCTTACACATGCTGAAAGAGTCTACCAAGGAAGCTTTTGTTGAAGACAGAGACTCAGCTTCTGCTGACAAGAGGATGTTAGTTTCCTAAATAAGGAGCACGTTGATCCCATGGCAGGATTTTTTACTGATAAAATTGTATCTATTCTGCTGTTTGGTCTTTCATTTTTATTTTGTTTTTTAAATCCCCACCTTTTCCTACATTACTTGTTGACACAACTATGTCATTCTAAAACTCAGATAGTTTAATCTGCAGCTCGGCTGTATCTACACACCAGGCCAAACAGACACGGGCAGTGCGTACCCAGGGCTGCAGAGCACATCTGATCGTGAAGCGTGCCAGGTCACTGTCGTTATATGCACTACTACAAGCTTCATTTGCAACAATAAATATTCACTAATCAGGAACATGATAACTCAAAACGCTAGGAGGAGGAGAGATGCAGATAGGAGAAATGCGTCCCTTTTATTTTCATAATTTCTCTGAAGCCACGACGTGTCTATGCAGAACACATTTTCCTACCACATGTGCTGATCTAGAACTAAGCAGGAGATGGATGCTGAAAAGAGCCATTTCCATCATCCCTGGAGAGATTTGTAGAACAAGAGAGAAGGTTTTTTATTCCCTTCGCTCTGAAAGAGGCATTGGCTCCTTTCCACTTCCAATTTCACCATGGCTGCACACGACTAAACATCCATTTTGACACTAATGCGGAGCGGTGCTCTCTGCTAGGTTGGGTCAGCCAGCTCTCCTGCCTGACTGGCCAAGTGATTGTAAAATCATTAATGGTGTATTTTACACCCCATATTTCTTAAAAAACATAATTACCAGGGAAATTATTCTTCTTTTACTCCAGAATTTTTTTATTATTATTTTTTTTCCAAAGACACATGTGCTCACTCTCTCGTAACAGTCAAAATGAGGTCAGAAACTTGAACATATGTGGCTGTGTGTGCTTTCTCCTCCAACCAGAAATGACAAAGCAGAGTTTGGCAAGGCAATAAAGGAATGGCCACAAATCAGCCAGGATTATCTGACTTCCTTTAAGAAAGCCATAAATTGTTTACAGCAGCATTGGTCTTTAATGGCAGAATGGGGGGTGATGGAGGGGAAAGCTTTAATCTAACAATTTCAACACGTTGCCAAAGTCCTTTCCTGTAGTTTACAATAAAAGAACCTCCAAAGCATCTAACATGTTGGCTGGACTTTTTATTTTCAGGGAAGAGATCCTTTCCATGCTCCCTTCTCCTTCACTGCAGAATCAGACTGGAGCGTAATGAGGTTAAGTTTTAAAGCATTTAAGCATTTGACAAAAATGCTTGCAAAGATTTTAGCACCAGAAAACCTCTAGAGAAACTGGACAGAGCCTGGGATAATACACAGCAGACTCCTCCAAGCTTAATGCACTGGGAATTGGAAGTGCATTAGGATTTTGGCTGCAGCTGGGCTTTTTACGGCCACTGGATTCTCGGCACCACTGTCTCTAATAACACCCAGGTGAGGGACATGGAGGCAGGCGGTTTGCTGTGACTGCTGCTCACCGTACACTGCAAAACAGCTCCAAACAGGAAAAGGCAGCACTGAAAAAAAATACTCTGGAAACAGAGCCAGCCTGCACAATTCGTATACGAATTTTCAACACAGAACTCTCCCTTCTCCTTCAGTGCAACTCCACATTCAAAGCTGTTTGGTTTTATCCTTTTGTTCTAGCTTGTCCTAGAGGGCAATTGTGAAATTCAGAACCATCACTGGAATTTGGACAACAAATATTTCCAAAGTTTGAGGGCATCCAGAGTGAGGTTTTTAGAGATAGGGTCTATGCCTCCCATGTTTCTTTGTATATTTTGCCCTTCAGGACCAATTCCCAGATGGCACTGTCACGTGAGCACATCTAACACAAACAATGCAAGTAGCTCCATGCCTAGAATGGAAACCCCAAACCTTTCCAGCACCTCCTCTGAATATTGGGATCATTTCTGCTTCCGCACTGTACTTCTTTGATCACACATCCCAATTGACAAATGGACTTTACTTCAGGAATGATGTAAATAAATACAGCACAGCTCACATGGCCTGGAGAGTTTGTCAACAGAAAACATCCATCCCAGGCTACTGGCTTCTGAGAGCTGGAATGTTTCCAAATCTATTTATCTCATCACTTTGTAGAAGCTCTTTACTCCCTCCTCTTGATATTTCAGAAATTTATTTGCTTCCCATTATAAAAATAAATACAAGTGCTCTCCCTCCCCAGTGCCCAAACAGTAATTAGTTATAATGATTGTTATTTATGTTGTGGCAGTGCCTTGGAGCCTGAGACACAGGCTAGGACCTGATATGGTTATATGTTTATAATCTCTCCTCTGCATGTTACTTAACAGCATATTGCTAGAAAGCCAGTAAAAGCAAATTCTTAAAGTACCATGGAGGAGACCGCCAGCAAAGTCTCCCAAAGCTTTGGACAAAAATCCTAAGAAGTTGAGTGGTTCCCCATACTGCAAACTGGAGCAACATCCAGCTGACTTTTTCAGCAACATCCGAGCTGACTTTTTCTGTTCGTTTAGCTAAAAACAAATTCACAAGCCTGACGTACAAAAAAGCAAATGCACAGTGTTTCGAGGGCAAGAGGTAAACCATTCCTTTTTCAAAAAGCTTTTTTTTTAATTATTAAGGATGAAAAATTGTATTTTCCCACACACTGATGAGAAAGTTATAGGAAGGAAGGAAACACAGGAAGATGTGAGCAGCACAGGATGAAGTACTTTTATGGATAATTGCTATGTAACTCTCTATTTTGTTTCTGGTGCCTAGATATTATTGAGTAAAACTAATTAGAAATGCAATAGATGAATGTTCTCAGAATTCTTCATATCCTCTGAGTGGTTCCAGCACCACCCATCAGGGACTCTGTGTTGGCTGGGTAGGCAAATGATTTTTTCATAAAAACTGGACAGCCCTTCTCATGGCTCATTTTCTCCTTTAACGTATACTATTACTGCTCCTCCTCCTCCAAAGTGAAATACAACACCCGTCAGCACTGTAATGATTCCTTAACTATAGCTGCAAGTAAAAAGCAAAGCAGACCCCCCAAGCCCCCAACACAGGAGGCAAGATGAGCACAGCTAGTTAGCCTTGTCTCTAATTAACGTGTTTTGCTTTTCTGCCAGGTGTGGTCCCCATTTCTCACTCGCTGCTTCCCCTCCCCAACAATTTATTTTTCAAAAGCAGAAGCAAGCTACGGAAACAGATTCTGCAAAATACAAATAATGAAGCAAATCACTGCTGTTGTTTTTTCTTGCTGCTCAAGAACTTTAAAGACGTTTGGGAAAAAAGAACAACAAAAAACCCCAACCAAAACAAAAACCTTTCCACTAAGTAATTGAGTCTGCACTCCCGTATCAGACATTCAATGCTAATTTGGAGTCCTGTCTTATCGCATTACAGACAAACACAAGGCCCCTTACATCAAGTGCAACAAAATAGCTACACTCGGCATTATTAATGAAGTAGATGGATTAATTTCCTATTTATGAGAAGCTAACCAACTGGCTAGCTTGCTGACAGCACTATTAATGATCCTTAATGCCCCACAGGCGGTAATGGGTCCCGCTGGGAGATCTAGGAGCGCTGCAATTTGTATTGAGGATTTAGACATAACAAAAAAAAAAAAAAAAAGCCCTCCTGGGAGCAGGCAGTTGATCAGCGGGCGCCCCAGCGGAACACAGCAGACAAATAATAAATGACAGCCTTGCGATTAAATCAAACCTTCTACTTTAAGTGTTAAAGTGTCTGACTGTCACTAACAATCTAGTGGTTGTTAAAGCCTCCCGGGGCCTCCAGGAACAGACGCAGTGAGCTGGAAGGTAAAAGCGGGGGGAGCGGCTGCACAGCAGCGGGAGCCTTGCTGTCTCGAGCAGGGAAGCTGCAGTAAGGGTGGAATTCAGACACAGCCAAACTCCGGCTCTGCTTTTTAAGGTACCACAGACCCGTGAGACAGGATCCTCATGAGCCTACATGAGCCTTAAAAGAAAGTTGTAAAACTGTGAACAAAACAGCCGGAGGCTCCTCTGATCCCCACTCCCCAGCCCTGCTACCCTGCTTCCAAGGGACCTCACAGCCCAGAGCCAGGGAGACTCCAGACTCCACGTCCTGGAGAAATGAACAGCCTCACCCACTGCTATCTAGGAATTTTGGTTTCCATTCATATGTCTGTGCATCTGGGATTGAAACCAGAGGGCTGCATTTTTAAATTCAAAGGGGACAGGTCGAGGTGTGAACAGAAGTCTTGGAGGTAGCATGCATTTCATTCACTTAGTCTTCCTGATAAATACAGCCATCTACACTCTGTCTTCATTATATTTAGTTTCCTTGCTGCCTTGGACCGATCACATCCTGGGGCTGGGTGACAGCTTGGAGAAATCCCAAAGCCTTCTCTTCTGGAGATCAGTGTTCAGAGATAGAGATGAAACAGGCAAGTAGGTGAGAAGAACACGAGCACTGAAATGGTCCTTTGCCTGTCACTCGCTATCAAAACACCAAAGCAAGAACCGAGGCATAATGAGCTAAGAAGGCACAAGGCCAACGTTTTGTTCTGATTGGGAAAATCTCCCTTCTCTTTGTCATGCTCTCTCCCAGCCGTGATCAAGAGTACATTTCTGCCGCCTTCTGTCTTCTCCCAGCCCATTTTAAAAAAGCCCAATGCTACATATCATTATGATTAATAATATGAAGTTTTCAAACAAGGTTAACCCATTTGTAAACAAATCTTTGAAAAATCAAAGGGTGTCCATTGTGGTGTACCTGTCACCTGCAATAACAAATACACATTCTTGTAACCCAAGTTGGGTAATGTCGAATTCACCCAAGTGCCCATGAAGGCAGATGTCCCAATCAGAGGATAACGAACCCCTGGATGTGCTGATGGCAGTACGCTCCAGCCAGCGCTCTCCCAGAAGACAGCCAGCCCTTGGGGGACCAGAACACCACCCCCCCCACACCTCTTCACATCCCACGTGTGGAAAACAGGAATAGTCCTTCTGCCTTCCTCCTCCTCCTCTGCTATTCCATAACCCAGGAAATGGAACAATTTCCTTCTGGATGGCTTGCAAAACCTACACAGCAGACTCCCTGAGAGCATCCCTATAACTGATCACAGGCGAGAGATGATAGTTGGTCTGCTGCCTTGTGAGAAACTGCCACACAGCTTATGGCATGCTCGTGCCTTGGTACTGCAGCCCAGGAAGAGAGCCATAAATAATCATCTCAGCTCATATGTACCAATTTATCCTATTATCAATCCACGTGTGTTTTCTGGCAGAATTCGTCTTTGCTCTTTTTAATCACACAACTTAACATCAGGCCACTGAAGAAAACCCGCTGGGAAACACAGCAGCCAGCTGGACCTTCTTCACCCCACAAGAGCTCCAGTAAAGAACACGTAATGGGAAAAAACACTGTGTCTGATGGGCAAGAAGGTGCCACCTCCAGAACTACGCTTATTTGTCTGTCCTTCATCTCAAACAAGCTGCTCTGTTATAGCCTCTGGGTGGGGAAGCATCGATTTTCAAACATCACAGGCTACAGAATAACCAAGCTGACAAAACGTCACCGTGGAGCCCTCCCGACGCGGGGAAGCAGCGCAGCCTTGCCCTGGGGCAGCAGCCTCAGCCCGGGGGCACCGTGGGCAGGGGGCTGCCAGTGGCTGAGCCCAGGGGGTCCTGCCAGGGCATAAAAGGGAGCCGGCCATTTCTATACCAGCCTGGCTCTGTAGCAGGTATCGCCTGAATTAATGATATGGCCTAATTAGCACAGGCAGGGCCAGGAGGTGTTGGGAGTGCTGGGGAGGCTGCGGATGTGTTGGGTCTGTAACCTCTGCGTGGCTGTAGCAAGAACGAGATTTTGGATAAGGGACAACGCTGCACATTGCCTGTCTGAGCCTATTTAGCAGCTTCCATCTCTCCTGGAAAAGACTGCCCAGGCTGGCTGGGGCTGTTATCTGTGACCCTTTGCTGAAGGGGACCACAAGAGGTGGGGCTGTATGTCCATCCGATGACAACATGTCACCGTGTGCAGAAAAAATGCTCTTCCTAGGGCATCTTCCTCATTCACCACGCAAAGAGTTAAGGCACACTGCTAATTTCTTTGCTTAGTCTTCCTAGCACTGGCACGACGCTGGCTCCTGAGCCCTGTGTGCTCCATCACAACTCCCCTCCTCCCGCTGCCCTCACCCCGGCACCTCCCCGCTGCTTCGCCCCCGCCAGCCCCGCTCGGGTGGGGAAGGCAAAAATAACAGTGACAGCCCCCCCGGGAAAGCCAAGGGGCCCTCGCAAAGTGTACTGCGAGGAGGAGCGTGCCTGCTCACTCATCACATTTCGCATTCGTTCTGCCACTCGCTGTCAAATTAAAACGTGGCCAACAACTCATTTCTCCTGCTCTCACAGTTACAAATTAGTCCATTAAGCTGTCTGCAGCAAGCCTTTTTTCCTCTTCCCAGTAATGGCCTCCGAGAATTCCTTCATAATCGCCAAGTCCTCCTGGGATGCCCACCGAAAGCAGATGGAGGAGCTCCCGGGTAATACAAGGCACTTTTTAATGACACAACACGCTGTGTTTTTTTTAATTTTTTTTTCATGTCCCTGTTCTCCCTTCATCATCTTTCCCCCTTTCCTGCTTTCTTCCACCAGGATGATTAGGAATGAAAAAAAATAAATGAAAGCGGAGCGAGGAGACGGAGTGGGGGGCCCCGGCGCTTCTGCGCAGAGGCTGACAGCTCCAGAAAGGGGTGGGGTGGGGAAATCAGCTTCAACTCCCTAATTAAAGCCTCCTAATTGAATTATCTTTATTGAAAAATTAGATCTTCCCCTGGAAGCTCAGAGGTCTGGGAGACAGACAGGGAGTCCTGCTGCAGGTGACTGACGGGTGGCTCCATGGGCCGGTCCTGGCATGGGGCGAATCGCTTTGCTCAGTGCAGATCCCTCGTCAGGGACCCTATGGAGAGCCGACAGGGCTTGAGTGTTATTAGCCAGTAAAGGGCCCCTCTCAGCTATTAGGGGTGGCTATTTATTTAAAAGAGCATCTTGTAAAGTGAGGCTGCTCCAGCACAGGTGGCATGGGGAGGGGGCTGTTGGCCCCAGAGCTGCTTCAGGCCATGCAGCCCCCACAAAGCTGCTCTGTATAGAAACAAGGCATTCAGAGCAAGGCAAACATTTTCTGTACGTTGATGATGCACAGAAAGAAATGTTACTGAGTAGATAGAGCCAGCTGGTCTCCACGCTGCACTTTAAATAAACCAATTACAGCCAAATCCCCTGTTGGTCCATACAGCGAGGTGCCAGCCCTGGGGATGATGCTGGAGAGCTGAGGTCGTGCTGGACAGAGCCTGGCAGTGCTGGGCTGGGCCCTGCATGGAGCCTCGCCAGCGGCTCTGGGCTGCCCAGTGGACAGCACTGCGTGGGCAGGAGGATGCCTGGTCTTGCACGAGGCAAGAGGAACAAGGAACAAGGTTTGAGAGCTGGCAGCAGGCTCAGTCCTTCCCTCCCAGGTTCCTGACCCAACTGAGTTCAGCCTCTGGTGCCTGCTTGATGCCTGCTTGGTGGTTAAGAGAAAAGAGATTGAATTTCAGCCCCAGCCTCAGCAATTCATCTCACAGATCCCTGCTGGCCTTTTCCAGAGACAGAGCTGAGATTAGAGGTGTCTGGGAAGATTCTGCCCCATTCCATTTTTCCCCACTTTCTCAAAAAGGAGAAAGTTCTCCCCAGTAGATAGAAACTACTGAAGTCACAAGCACTGCCAATGCTTGTTTCTAGTCAATCTCCGAAGGGCAGAAGACCTGTGCCACTATGCCAACTGCTTCCTCCTCTCTCCCCACCAAATCAGAATATCTGCTTCAAAGCAGCAAGATGGAAAGCTGACTAAATAAATACAGTCTGTGGTCTTTTAATGTGCTCGCTGACTTTGCAGTAGGGTGGCTCCCATTGCCAAGTCTCCGAAGCAACCGCACGCGTTAATTTTTCCTTGACACGAAAGTCAACATTTGTTTTTCTCACTGCAGAATTCCAGGAGCTGCGCCTTTAAGGAAACGTTTTGCAGCAAAATTCCCACATTTGGTGACACTACAGTAGCCCCTCTTCAGCCTCCTCTTCCCACATCCCGCACAACCCCTCCTGCTCGCTGTGACAGGCACCCAGCACGGTGCTCGCGGGTCCCAGTGCCAAACGGGCTGCCATGAGGTGTGCTCCTGGTTCCCCCCAGACAGGCAATGGGAAACCAGGCAGCAGTGCCAAGAGCAGAGCCCTCTGGACATCTCGAGGAGATGCCGTGCTGAAAGGATCAGTGCTGAGGAGGAGCTGTGCTATGGATGGATGTATTTTGAGGCGGGGAGGGGAAGGAATCAGCCTGTTTCCTGGAAGTGAAGACAAATTGGCTGTCTTTGCAGAGTGTGAGGCCAGCTGGGAAGACAGAGGCATGATTCAACTTTTTCTTTAAAGAAAAGCCACTCCAAGTGGCAGAAATGTCCACAAAAAAGAAACCCACACTGCCCAGTGCCAACCCCAAATGCTAAGTCCTGTATTAGGAGAAGAAAAACAGCCCCAAACACAGGCGAGTCAACGTGAATAAAATGTGGCTTCCACGTACCATAAATTATTACTTTGGGAGGAAAACTGTCAGTTTTTCTTTGAACATGAGTATACAAATATTCCCACTGGCAGAACAAAAAAGGGGAGGAAGACTTCAAGCAGATCACTGCTCTCCTGGATTTTGTTATCAGTATCTGCTCATTTATCCTCTTCTCACCACATAAAGACTTCCTGATCGTGTTATATTTATAGAAAATAGGAGACAACTTCCCTAGGCTTTTTCATACTGTTCTTTACAGCAAATTCTATGAAAGGAAAGAAGCAACCTTTTATCTCCCCTATTTACATGTGTACTCTAGACAAAGGTAACAGCCAGCAGAAATCAGCTACTTGCTAGAAATGCCGCAGTGCTTAACAGGAGGTGAGGGAGACAGGTACGTGTACATGGGGATGGCTGGGGCACAGCCAGGAGAGCATCCACCCGTGTGGGCTCTGAGCTTGGTGCAGGCCCTCAGCTAAATAACCTGCCCAGCATCAGCAAGGGAGACATTAAAACAAACTGAATGGCGTTTGCAAAGAGCTCTGCTAACTATTCTCTCTATACTTCTGTTGCACCGTTGTCCGAAAATGTAACAAGAAAGGACATGATGTTGGAAATGCTAGTTCAAATAAAAAGACAGCTAAATCATTGAAACTTGGGTTATATAAATGCTGTAATTTCTTTACAATGTACCTGCTAGATTCAAAATTGCACATAAAACCACAGCTAATCACCTCAAGTCCCTTTCATTTTCCGCAGGAGTCAACACCTTCACCTTGACCATGCAGAAAGATTTGGGTTTGTGACAGCCATCCAACTTGCATGCAGCCCCACAGCAGTCGTGCACACAAATCCATCTGCACGCACACGTTTGTAACTGGATCACTGCTCCGTTTAAAACGTCTCTTTGAAATAACCTTGAACCTACAGCATATATACAGCATATGTGCACATCTATAAATGCACGAGCAAGTTCAGCAGTACCATTATAACAATATTGCTATATAGTAATACTTAAGAACCAAAACTCCATAGCTTATAATTTTACTTCACTACTCGGGGCAATTTCTGAGAAATACCGTAGTATTTTTAACAGCACATATGCGAGAGACCATATATACCGCTGCTGGCCGCTGGTTTCCATAAATCTTTCAAAACCAATATTTATGCTCCCATGAAGGAGTGCTGGCTGCTTATTTTCCATCTCCGTAAAAGTGGTCAGATCAATAGTTCTGTGTATGTTACTTGGAAACATGTCACAGCAGCCTCCAAAACCTCTTTTTCCTTTGTTTGAAATTGATTTCTGTAATATGCAAATATTAAGAAAAAGGAAGCTTTAAGTTTCCTCTTAGGATCCTTTGTGAACCCTTCAGAATCCAGACACCACCACGATGGAAAATCAGAACCCTGCCAGCAGTTTGCCGTCTCCCCGGAGCGCCAGCCGTGCTGTGATCGTAACACTTTGCTCCAAGCTATGAAATCCCAAAATTTGCATACTCCTCACTTTGGGATTGTTTCAGCAAAAAGGTGAACGCTGCGGAGCTGCCTGCCTGCAAAACCAGGCAGCCCTGACAGCCCTGCTCCTCCACGATGACAAAAGGAAGATTTCCACTGCTCTTCTGTGCCAACGAGAAGATAACACCACTCGCTCTTGGTGCTTCAGATGCTGCTGCACACCCCATTTTTTAGTTAATATGCAGGATCGGGAAAATTAAGCTGTGTTATGGAGTCTTACTTGGAGAAGGAGCAGAGACGTGCTATTCACTGGAGCTTTTTGTGAAAGACTTTATTCTCCCCCCCCCCCTTTCTTTTTTTTTCAGCACAGCTTGAGCCCTGCAGCTTTTATTTTTTTTTAAAAAAAGGAAAAAACCCCAAACCAAGCCATGTACAAAAGTGGGGGGGAGTAGAGAAGGTTTAACAAGCTCCAAGTCATAGATTATAAGCCGCTGCTAAAAATTTATGGCTGTTTGGATCTTTGCCACACTGAACAGATTGGCAAGCTGATCAGAATCGCAGCAGGCTGCCTAATGAGTCCCACACAATTTTTCACCCCATATTTTTCCAATAAAAAAGCAGTTAAATACCAACCGCAGCCACAGCAGAGCCTGCCATCTGGCTGCTTTTTTCTCCAGCCATCATTAAAATGGTTCTTGGCAGTTTACACCTCGCTTTTTTCTGTACAGATGTGGAACGAATTTTCTGACAACCCTTGGATGAAACAGGGGGCTTTATTGAGCTTTACAGATTAACTGCCTAACTTCTGGTCCTAATTTTAAGTGTCTTAGTGCACCAGAGGCATCATTTTAAGTGAGCTAATTGTAAGTATGTGAGCCCACCAGCACTATTTGGTTCAGTTAACCTGAGATTCAGCATCTGCATTTGAAGGGCTGCACACCCACAGCAGCACGGTCACCGGTGTCTGTCCCTCGCCGTGAGGTCAGGGGGATAAAAATTGATAGCTATAAGGATAGCACTTGGATATGTCTATGGAGGAAAGCAAAGAACTATGGTTTAAACTCACTCACTGCAGCCAAACGAACACGGGGAGCTTTCTCTGATGGACAGGGAGGAAGGCAGCCCTGTGCCTGCAGTCACTGCTATCCCTGGGGCTCAGCCCCGGGCACCTGGAAAGACACAGCCGAGCCCTGGGACACACACCTGGAAGCAGCAGGGCTCACCCTGCCCCAGCTGGGAGGGGACGCTGAGCAGAGGGAAAGCAAAGCTGGTTTGGGGAGGAGGAATAGCTGGGGGAGCACAGATATCCTGCCCATAAGGAAGAATTTTTTACAATCAAATTTCGAAATGAGAGATGTAAAGCAAAAATCCTTGGAAACCTAGGACGATCGAAACATTGCTACGTAGCCCGTTTAACAGCAATCTGTGGGCCAAAGAGAGGCAGGGCAGGCTGGGCAGGAACACAGCTGGCTGCTGATGGCTTTGATGAACGCAGTCTCTGCACTGGGGCAGTCTGGGGCAGGCAGCAGCAGGGCAGGCAGCTGAGGGGCAGCTCAGACGCTCTCACGTGCACCTCGGCCCATCCCCATGACCTGCCGAGGCCACAATGGAAGCAGTGGGAGCAGGGAGCGCAGCCTCCGAGGGCACAGCGAGGTCTGTCGGGCCCCGCTTTCTCTCCCAAAAGATGACAAACAGCAGCAGTACATCAAGGAGGCTTTTCATCATCTCGCTTCCTTTCACATCCCTAACACAGATTATTACTTATGCCAATCATTTTATAATGACCAGTGGATTTAAGAAATGAATAATTTATAGGAATGTTGATAACATTTATTTGTTTTCAGCAAGGACTTTACAGAATCATAGAAATGCAGTACAGAAAGGGACCTTAAAAGGTCATTCTAGACCCCCTGCTCTGAAAGAGATTATGGTGGAGATTAGGTGCATAATAATGTAAATGACCCTATAACTGTACTCCAGAATCAACATTTTCATCAGGAGATATATTGCTCTTGTAATCCTGTGGGCTGGGAAGATAACCTTCAGAGCAAGCGATGTGACCACAGCCACCGAACCTGGATTTGGGCAGCGGCCATGGCCCAGGGATGGCAGCACTCTGCCGGAGGGCGTCCACCCACAAGTTACCCAGCACAGGCTGGAGTCGGACAGAACTGCTGGCTGTGGATGGCTTTAGTGTCTGCTTCCATGGCTGCCCCAAAAGGGTTGCAGGTTTGGGATGGGGGCAGCAGGCAGGCACGAGAAGCAGCCAGTTGGTGTGATGGAGATAAAGGATTCCACGCTCATACTCCACTGTTGAAGTCAGCCTCGGCCCCCAAACTCTGATGTGTCCTATCCCCATTACTGGAAATGGCTGTGCAAATTGCTGACAAAAATAGGGGCAAAATTACCTCCATCTCTTTAGTGGGTGCTGAAAGCTTCAATTTATCTCCTGCCGATCGACCCAAAACACCAGTTCACCCTAACAGCATTGACGTAGTTTCAGAGCACGGTCCTGCAGCACGCTGCAGACCTCATGGCAATAATAAAAAGAATTGACCCGAGCACGAGGAGTCAGCTCAGACCGCTCTGGGGTTCCAAACTCCGCAGTTTGGGCCTAATGTGTGGTGTAGGGGAAAGGACCTTGCTTTAGAGCAAAGTAAATTAAAAAACAAACAAATGTGCCAGACCAACTTTTTGTCCCACTACACTTCTGGTAAATTTTGCTTCTAAGAACCATTACTGTATGAAGAGGTATTCACATACACACACGCTGCCGTGACATTTGCACTTTTTTATATAAACATTTTTACAATATTCCATTACCGCAGAACGCACCAGCTAATAGCCAAATCCCTAAAGCTGCTAACAATCAAGTCTGGCTCAGAGTCGCCTCTGAATAACTTCCATTTCTCCAATGCTTTTGCACAGCAGGATTGCTAATAAACAACCGGGCAGTAAAACTACAGTCAGCCAGCACTGCCTCTGTCCTCTCCAGCGCAGGGAATTGCTCTAATACAATGTGGAAATATATCCTGTGACCAAGTAGCCTCTGGGAATTCTTACATTTCAGGTTGGGTTGTCTTCATTTGGGTTATTTTGGGATATCCACAAAAATGAGTCCCAATTCCCTTTCCCTTGCTCTCCACCCCCCACAGTCACACACTCCACCAAGCAAAACATTCAAGCTACTTAAATGTGGTCAGGGAATAAACTGATTCGTGAAAAAAATAGCCTCATCTTAAATGGTTTCCATCCAATCAAATGATTTAGCCCAAAGGCTGAAACGATTCAGCCCTTACACAAGCCTAACACAATAGCGTTTGCATAACTTACTGAGCTCTCTCCCTCTGTCCCATGGAGAGTTCCCAGCCCATAGAGAAGGCACAAAGATAATCGGGCAGTTGATCCATGGTGAGTTCTCATCTCACTAAAGGAAAGCTTTGCAGGTTACCTGCATGGGGCTGTCTGCAGCCACAGCCCGACGGTGTGTCCCGGGGCTGCTGGGGACAGGCCGGCAGCCTCCAGTGCCACGGGCAGCACCGCGGTGCTGCAGAGCATCCTCAATTCATGTTTTGGGCTTCTGCACTCGGTTTGGCCCTGAAGTGCTTTTTATTGATTATCATTGCTAAGTCAGTGTAACTGTCACGCTGCCTAATGTTTTTACGGTGAGTCTTCGAACCAGTCCTGCTAGTTTGAGGTTTATTACTGATCCTTTTCTCCTCACTCGTCTTTAGGGCTTACAGTTCAGATTGGAGATTTCAGCTGCAGGCACGAATATGGTGCAAAGTGATCCTAGAATTTTTCCCCTCGATCCTATTAAAAATAAATTCCCTTTATTGCAAAGGTAAAAGAAAATTCACAGTGAAGAAGATAACACGCAGCTTAGGGGTATTTTCAAGCTAGTCATTTTCATTACAAAAAAATAAAAAACACATTTTCTTATTTCTGAGAAATAAGGCTTTGCTCTTATAATTAATAAAGCTCAACACTTCAAACCCATAGAATGTATGCAGAAAATGGGATAGAAAATAAGCAGAGCTGCCCTGGACTTATGAACAGAAGAGCTGGACTTGGAGAGATAATCATACAGCCAGCCATTGGGAAGTCTTGGGGTTATCTAGTATGAATTCTGCATTTATGGGCATCAGCAGGAATTTTGCCAATGACTTTTAAGCTATAAAGCTAGAACGATCCGTTTTGATTAACTGCTCTGACCTCCTGCACAACGCAGGCTTACAGCACGGGGCCAAGATTTCATCCCAAATCTGGACAGAAGAGAGACGCACACCATATGAGTCAGCAGGACAAGCACAACAATTTTAATTTTAAAATGCTGGCAGGGGAAAACAGGATGGATGATGGACAGATCTGGATACTGAGAGGTTTCTTGAATTATTGGGAGATACTTGGCTATGTCAAACGAGCTGACTGAGCTAGCTTTCATCTCTTGTTTTTAATTATCTTCACTCTTTCAGAATTTCATTGTTGTGCTTAAAGTTGTCCTGGTGTGAGCCTCCTCCCCAGATCTAATCTTTTTGCTTGAGGCGATTGGGGCAGAGTTATTTTGACATGCAAACGAAGAGGACATATGTTGCATGCAAATGAGAGGGCCACAGCTCAGAGCAAACAGATTTTTCCCCTGCCCGGGGCATTTCTGTTGTTGCTTTACAGGATTTCCTGGGGAGCTGGAGGCACACTTTCCCACCGGGTCTCTAACCCCGGTTGCCCATCCAGCCCCGATGGGCGGCAGGGAACGGTGCTGGTGCTGCAGGGAAGGGCTGGCCCCAGGCCACCAGCCTCGCTCCCTATTTGTTGTTCTCAGGTATTAACGCTGGAAAATTGGCTACTGCGTGCAGGCAGTAACTTCTTAATGTTATTTAATACACATTATTGTATTCCCATTGTAAAGGGCCCACACCCTGTTCTGATTCAAGACCTAGATACAGGCTCATTATGGTGCTATAAACACCACTTTTAAAAGCCTGACTATGTATTGACACAGTTTTTTATAAGTACATAACAGACTCTCAAAACCACTCTCAGCCATCGTGATGACGTTTTACATGGGGCTCATGTGTCCCCTGGATGGCATTAATTGAAATAGTACCGTGCAAGCAAAGGAAACGTGAAGCAGCGAGCTCTGAGCAAAGTAATTCTCCTGCAGCAACAACAAACCAAGGCAGCGTGGGGAGGAGGCCAGATCCTGTGCTTGATCCTTCATCTTAGCTCGCCAAGATTGTGACAGTCACCCAGGAGGGATAGCTGCCATGGGAAGCATTTGAGAACTTGCCTTTGCTGCTAAGAAAGGTGCTTACATTTCAAAACACCCTCAGGGCAGGCTCGCCACCCCAGACAAGAGCACCGGGGATCTTACTGGCAGGACTTGAATATTAAAAAAACCCAACGCTTGGCACAAGCCACACCATTCATTGCAAGAAATCACTTCTGGCCAGCCTATCCCCATGGGCTCGCAGGGCTGTCAGCAAACAGCACAACCAGAAAGAACTCGCAGGTCCCTCCCTGCAGCGGGTCTGCTCCAGCCGGGATGGGACTGCGACCTGGGGGCAGGGGTTGGTTTCTCAGGGTAAACTAATTATCTCGACATACTCGCCCACCACCCTGAGTAAGGCAGATTTGGAACAGAAGCAGAGGAAGAAAGCCTTACAGATGGTACCGCCGCTCGGCAGCTCGCAACAAGGCCGGGCTGCCCTCCTGACCTGCGCCGGCTCTCCCTGGAGAGCAGCCCCACCGGCACAGGCAAGAGCGAGTCAGATGGGGTCAACAGATGGCTGAGAATATGGTGCACATTAACACACATTCTTTATGTGCCTGTCTCTGGCCCAGAAATAAGCAGGAGAGGGATTTGGCCCTGGTACATTCGGTAAAACACCATGGTCACAGCGCGCTGAGACCTTTGCTGGCATCCGTGAGCTACACAAGTGCTGCCAGAGCTGAACAGTTCCCCCTTAACACACTGTTGCTTTGCTTTTGTGGTTTTGAGAAAGGCACTCCAAATTCTCTCAAAGCGTGTTGGGAAAAACTCCGACACACGATCTGAGCACCATTAGGCAGAGTGATGCTGCACACATCCAACCGTGCCCGCGGGCAACCTGACAGCCCTGCCATTCGCCTCTAGAAATATCACCGTCCCTCTAATTTTGGTTCCCTGTAAATAATCAATCAATCAATCAGCTAATCTGCTGAACGTTCCCCCTCCCCTTTCTGTTTTCAATTAAAAGTGTGACCGGCAAGTGCAGGCAGATTTACATGGCATTCCAGAGGCAATGGGCGTTTTTTTCACCGATCTTATCAGGTGCCCTTTAAGCACCCCTGGGGTTTCTTGTGATCTTGACTGCTAAGCAATGCTGAGCGTTCATTTTATTCCTGATGGAAGGCATGTCTTTAAGGGAGGATTGCCTTTTGGGACATTCCTCATTCAGAAGACCTAGCAAACTACTTAGGAAACAGTATTTTCCTTTGAGAAGCCTACCTGGGCAAGCAGCTCTTCTGACACCCTGGGAATGTGCAAACTGATACTTCCAGGAGCATTTGGGCTTGGCCCCATTTGATGCAACTTTTAGAGAGACAGCAAAAGGCATCTGTCTTGCACGAGGTGAAGCTCCAACAGATTTCACATCTTTGCTCCAAAGCATGGAGGGGTGCAAGTTTCTTAGTGAATTCCTTGTAAGTGCTGACAACATGACCAAAACAATTTATTCTCCCCGATCTCATATTTTGTCGGAGCCAAAAATCTTTTTTTATTTGAACTTTCAAAGAAAAGGAAATCAGCGGCAGGCAGACACACGACATGGAAAATTTCAGCTCTAACAGCTTGAGCCTGGCCAAGCTACAGGCGATTGCCAGCAGCCCGGTGAGGGCCGTGCCAGGCGAGCCCAGGGCAGGCAGCTCCCAGCCCCCCGCAGCCCCCGGTGCTGCAGGCAGGCAGCGCCCTGCAAGGAGCAGCAGCAGCAAACGGAGCCTCACTGCCTGCGGGTCAGTAGCAGCGCTGAAGCTGCAGTGTAATGCCTGGCCACACAGCCAGGGAGCTTTGCAACAGGGGGCATGGATCCGCCACGACTGCTCTCAGGGACTTGCCAGACCTGCCCACTGTTTGCAGAGGTCTGGAGCCTGCTTCAGACATGTCAGGTAACGTTTACTGCAACAGGGACGTTACGTACAATGCTGTATGACAGCATCAATTAAAAGGAAATGGAAGTTCCTCAAAGTGAAAAATAACAAGTCAAGACCTAGCCAAGACAAAAATCAGAGAAAATAAAGTAGAATGGCACAAAACTGAGCAGCAACTGGAAAGTCAACTCTTTCCCTCAGGCCAAAGCCTTACTCGTGTACACGGTATAGAACATTACTTCAGGAACTAGTCAAAGATCTATATTCATATTTTTTAATGAACACAATCAAACTTATTATTAGATTTTATCCTTCAGTAAATGGCAAGAATATATTTCATAGCATAAAAAACTGCTCTGTTTTCCAGACTGGAGGAGGCATAGCCCCCTGGTTTACAAATGGCATTGCAGGTGTGCTGCACCCAGGTCCCACTGTAGTTAGTAACTCCCACCAGCACCGTGGCAATGCCACTCTCACTCACCTGTGGCACAAAGCTACCTTAACATCCTTTTCACAGCACAGCCATTCCACCAGAACTACATTAAGAGCAACAGCGAGTGATCTCAGTTATTTCCAGTGAAAATCTAGCTGTGCTGGAGTCTGTAAGAATTTTGCTGTCAATTTTAATGCTCCAGGATATCACCTTTGGTATCATTTTCCCATAATAAAACAGGGATGATCACACTTGCAGATCTGTTAGAGTGGGACAAGGACAAGTTAATGTGTATTCTGCATTCTGAATGTGTAGCATAATAAGTGCATGAATTATTTATGTGTATAAATTTAAACTCTTTGATTGAAATGTAAGACTGGTTGATTAGAGCAAAAAACTTCCTCCATCTCTGATACCTAGACGCTGTGCCACAGGAGCTTAAAGCAGTGTGGGCTCCCTGGCTGCATGTGCCCATTTCCTCCTCGGTGCCAGTGTTCATGAAATAACATGAATAGGTGCCAACCTGAACAGAAGACATATTTAAAAAAAAAAAAAAAAAAAGTCATGACTTTTCAGCCAGTCGAGCTTACTGGACCAAGTGGCTGCATGAACACACAAGTGGTGGTGCCAAGAGGAATGTGTGGCTGGGACCAGGCTCAGATCAGCCTCGACTGCCATCGAACCTCAGCCCAGGTCACACACCAGTCACTGCTAAATCCAGCTCCTCCCAGGAATGGTTTTTCTTGAGAACAGACATATCTGTACCCATGTATCCATTTCTGCAGGCCTCTCTCCCAGCAGTGCAATAGCTTAATAGAGGCCCATCAGTGGTATCCTTTACTTAAGGTTTTAACCACCTCATTTAATAATCTGCAAAAAGAAAAAAAAAAAAAGCTGAGACAATTAACTGAGATGGTGATTTCTTATCAGGGAGTCCCAAAGGCAGAGCTGCAAGAATAAAAAATGGGTCAAATGGGTCTTGAGACAGCAAAGTCAAACACCCAGCAATACTCTGTGGAGAGAAGGCCATGCAGCCAAATGTCTTCTCCTCCTGCTCACTGCTGTGCAAGCAGCACAGATGGCCTTTGCCCACAAGCACGCCAGACTGGACTTCTAATCCATCCCAAATCCTTCAAAACACCCCACAGGGCAACCAATACTCAGGGCAGCTGCCTGGCTGGGCTGAGTAAAGGTGAAGCAGAAATACTCATTTTTGGAAAGGATTTTTTTTTAAAAATGATGTCTTTCACAGTTTTCTCAGTGCAAGGCAAGGCATGCTGTCTTCTCCCCAGCGAGGGCAGCCATCCCCCCACCGCCGCCCCAGCAGCCGATGTGCGTGGGGCTGCCTTCGTGCAGGAAGGCTCTCTGCTGGCAGAGGCATTAATTAGGAGCAGGTGAGGAGAAACTCCTGCAGCATCGATGGCTGCTCTGCTGGGTGCTTTTCTTTGTACTAAGCTTGTTTTCATTAACTTTCCAAATAAATGATAAAAGGCACAGGCATGGGCAACAGGAAGACAAAACCGTAATGGCTGGAGGAGCTGGCGGGCTTCCTACGTGTCTATGGGGACGCGCTGTTCAGATCTGTGCAAGTGCACACACACACACACAGGCGTTCCTGCCAAGCAGTTCAACTAATCCAACCATCAGTACAAAATATGAGCTCACTGTGAGCTTGAACACTTGGCCACCTTCTTGATGTCACGATTTCAAGCTCAAACCCAACGCACTCACTGTAGGAAGGTTTGTATTCTGCCTACAGACTTGGAAAGAGGAGCCAACAAGGAGATGAATCGACAGCGCTCTGTTCTTACTGCGATGCAATGAGGACAGCACCCAGGATTTCAACAAGAAATATTGATGACTAGTATATATCGATGACTATGCTGATCACAATTGTGTTTATTGATTGTAGATATGGCATTTTATGTACGTGGAGGCCCTCAGAGCCTGGGCTGCAGATCAGCCCTCCCTCCTGGTGCTGCCCAGATGGAATGCCAGAAGAATCCCTTCAAAGTTCCCACTTCAAAAGTTCCTTTTCTTGGAGCCCTGTGCTCTCCAGGAGTCCCAGCTCTCACTGACAAGTGTAAACTGATCTTCCAGACCTCACTGATACAATTAAAAAAGCTTGAAAAGCACCCATCAGCAGAAACATTAAAAGACAGATTAAAAAAAAAAAAAACATATTCCCAATTCAATGCGTTGTTCTAAATAATGGTTTTTATGAAAAGTCACATTATTTTCCTGGAGCCTGACTCATGATTTTTTAAACATCAGGGGTTTGCCAAACTGCTGGTATAAATCTGGAACTGTGCCACTGACGTCACTGGAACTGCACCGATGTAAAAATGGCATCAGGGAGAACAGAAACAGGCGGAGAGAATTGGACAGCTGTGACCACCGACACAGGCTGTGCATTAGGAAAGATCAAAGACCAATTTTTACAAAACATCTTGGCTTGGTCTTTATTTCACTGAATTAGGGTAAAACACGGCCCGCATTTGCTCTCAGTAGCTTGATGGGCTAAGAATTCTTCACTGGCTTTTGAACAAGCATAATACCAATGGGTATTTAGTTGGCTGCTCTTTGGAGAGGTACTTCTGCTGCTGCTGCTGGAGGCTCTGCTCCCTCCCAGCACAGGATGAGCCTTCCCAACTGCACGGTTGTGGCGAGGCTGCTGCAGCAGCCAAACAGAACCACCTGGCCCCCAGGCTTCAGTGCTCACAGCCAGCCCCAGCCCCCTGGCAAGGGGAACAGAGCACCTGAACCTTGAGTCACGTTAAAAGCCAAGAAAAAGAGGAGGAAGAAAAGCACTACAAACCAGGCCAACTGGCTGCTCAGCAGCAATGGGGCGAGGGGTGTGTGCCCGCTGCCTGGTGGGGAGCACGCTGCCCAGGGCCGCCCTGCACAGCCAGCGCTGCAGGGACAGCAGCAGCGTCAGCCGGAGACCCCTCGGAGCTGGCCATCCTCGGGCATGGGCTTCCTAGGGAGAACTCCTGGATCCTGGCAGCAAGAGTGTTACTGATATGAATGCTAAACCAGCAGGGTTATATGAACATGTCTATCTGCAAGGCCAGAAGAAAAGCTAAAATCTCCAAGGCCCTTTTTGGAGAAGAATCATAAAAGCTACAGACCGCATTTCCCAGGTATTTTGTATTGTGATTAAATCCGTTTCTAGCCTTACACCTTTAAGAAAGCTCAAAGGTAGCCAGCGAGGAAGGAGGTACACACTGACTTCCACTAACTGAAGCCAGCAGAAGCCTCCAGCACCTTCTGGGCTCTCCAAAGTTTCTGTCTCAGCATTTCCTCTGCCCTCCCCTGCAGCCTCCCTGCCCCAGCCCTCGCAAAGCGAACATGTCCAGATGACCGACACCCCAGAGACACCTTCTGTGGCTGCCTGGGTACAGGAGCAGGAGTGAAAACATCCCAAATCTCAGTACAATCACTGACAAACTCACCGCAGTCGTGTCACTGTAAAATTTCTGTGCCTCATTTTTTCCGTCATTAAGAAAGGACATCAAAGAACACTGGGGTTTAGGAGCCGTTAACAACACGTCTATCAACACCAACATCAGCAAAACACTGCGTGCAACTCATCCCAGGAACAAAACCTATCAAAGCAACACTGTACTGGGAAAAACTAGTTTCTCAGCATAACTGTGTGTGCAGCAGGGGTTTTTGCCAGTCTCCTCCTACCCCAGACCAACCCAGCTAAGCCGCTCGAACCTGCAGTGCACAGATAACCCCGGCATCCCACGCGGGGCTGTGCAACAACCCGACTGGCTCAGCACCACCACGCCAGCAGCACCAGGGATGCTGCACAAAGCTCAACGACCACGCTCGGGTACCTCTTTTCTTACCATTTACCATCTCCAGCGTCTCTGCTGCCTCCTCTCACGCAGCTGTGATGTGACTGCAGGCTCTGTGGGGCTCCTGGGAAGCTCTGCAGTCCCTGGAGGGGCTGCAGGAACCAGGCCCTCTGCGGAGGCTACGGCTTCCACCCGCTCATCCCCCCACGCTCGGGTGTTAGCAGGGAAGAGAAATCCTTGTAAATGCCTCCAAGGGTCAAGCACAACTCTGCCTTTGATGCTTAATAAAGTTTTGAAATCAAAAGCACTATGTAAATGTTGTTCTTATTATCAGGTAGGTGTGCTCTGGTTTTCTTCCAGGAGAGCTCAGCTGCTGAAAGTGGCTGGTATTAGAAGCAGGTCTTGGATGCTCAGCATTCAGCTTTGCAGGGAGAAGACTGACATAAGAGCTTGGCACACAGCAATGAAAGAGGATGCAATCTGATTTGGCAAATTAGCCCCTGGGATGATGCAGTTGCCATATGTACCTAGGTGCCAAATTTCAAATGGAGCAGAGTGACCTGACCCTGACCTTTGGCTCAGAGCGCTAAATTCCCTCCCCAGGGAGCCTCTCTAGCCTGAAGCGTGTTTCAAAGCTGTGAAGAGAATAAACGTATTCACCTGGGGGATATTTACAGCAGAACATTTGTTTTCACTTACACTGAAATCTAAGGAGAGTTTTGGTAGAGTCCCCGCATGTCATTCATTCCAACAACAGGTTTTGCAACTCCTCTGATGCAGGTGTCTGAGGCCTGCGCAAATCTCCCTGGCTGACCACAAACATCTGATGAACTCTCTGTTCTAGCCAATAATCTGCCCAACCTGGGACTTTTCAAACAAAAGCAAACATCGTCTTCTTTCACACTGCTCACCAAAGACATTATGCTACAAGACAAGGAGGCTTCCAGTTACAGAACTCCTCCTCCTTTAATAAATATGCTCATAAAGTTTACAAGCAGCACTGCAAACAATTTAACCTGCACTTTCCAGTATTTTTTTTTTTTTTGTAATTCTCATGCTGCAAACTAGTTGTTGGTTTGCTAACTAAAAACAATTGCTTCATGGGTCACCAGACAGCAAGCTGGACAGCTCAGAGCGAAGAACTAACGTTAGCTGGAGGCAGCAGTCAGAGCTTCCCAAGCTTCAGACTAGTATTACGGTTCCCAACAGCCCTCTCAAAATACTGCTCCCTACACAGGAACAGTAAATAAACTTAAGACAAGGAAACAAAGGTTCAAAGATGAGGCAGATTAGGTAAAACAGCTCTGTGACATAAAACAACATCAGATCGTTACAGTCCAGCTCAGCAATGGAATGCCACTTAGGCTCAAAAAGTGCCCAGCGTGTGGATATTCACTTGACTTTCAGCTTTATCACTTTGGTTGACTCTCCTTAATTTTTTCCAAATATCCTGGATAGAGAGACAAGCCCAGAGCTCCACTCGAGCACATACCTGCTCGTCTGCAAGGCAGCATCGGTTCAAGATAAAACTGCTTTCCTCTTTCCTAACCCACTCAAACATCCGTGGTTTGAAAGCTTCCCTGTACACTTTCTCCGATTCAAGTTCTGCTTAGAAAGGATTGTAGAAGCAGTCAGAGAAGAGTTGAGAGATAACAGCATTACAGGGCACGCAGTAAGCTTTGGGAAAGGCAGCAGTACAGATAAACCAGGCTTCCATTTAGCCAGCTAGCAGAAAGACATCTTTATTTTAAGGAACCGAGCCACTTCTGAAGTGTATCATTTGTTTAAATTACAGGAAACAAAGGTTTACAACCAGGGACGAGCTTGGCAAACCTTGTTAACAAAAAACAATGGTTTGTAAGATCTGCAGGACCCGATCTCTGGAAGGCTGATACAGCTCCAAAAGCAGCAGCAAAAGGGGAGGGGAAGCTTTGCTAAACCATATTTCCATCCAAGTTTCACAAAGAGAACATCTGTTTGCACCCTAAAATACATACAGGCATTTGATAAACACTCTCTTTCTTCTCTGTTTAGCACGGCTCTTTGGCTCACACGGAATCTAACACCACTTTTTATACAATCACACGCATTTCAAGCGCCATACAACCAGGCATGAAGAACTGAATGCTTAAAGATGTAAAGCATTTTAAAAACATTGGGGAAGAACACTTAGCGCTGTTCACAAAACCTTAATTTAGATCTCCTCGCAGGCACCTTTAGTCGTGTAACTGTGCCCCGTTTTCAAAACGTGGCCGCCCCGTTTCTCAGTCCCTGCAGCCAACCTCCCACAGCTGGCGTTGGCCCCGCTACGTCAGGCCCACGTCTGCACCCCCTACAGCTGCCAGCTCTTCCACACCGCTGGATGCCACCAGGCAAAGCTGCACACGTCAACAGGATGTGCTCTTGCCACCGACCGTTCTCTCTGCTCCAGAACTTCGCTGGCAGCAAGGAGAAGTGAAAGAGCACCCTGTTCGGTGCCACGTCCCGTGGGCTGAAGTGTTTCAGGTGGAATTCACCTGAATAACTGAGTCTGACGAAGATGCTCAACAAAGAGCTTCACAGGAAGAGAGTTTGGCCAGGCTGAGCACATGAAAGCAGAGCGTTGTGGTATGAACTGCAGGGCAACCTTCACACGGGGCTTTCCTTCCTGCCGTGTTTACAGGAGGGCAGGAAAGATGTCTGTGTTCTGTGACTCTGAGAAGAATAAAGAGAACTTGCCTCTTGAACTCCCCCAGATGAAACAAGGATAATTTGTGTACCTAGGATGACAGCACAGCTTGTCAGGAAGAAGCTTCTAGCAGAGAATGAAGTCAGCTGCACAGGACAGAGACAAATGCCATTTCAAGGAAAAAAAATGTGCTGAGATTGGACAAGATCTTCCATACTCATCTTGCCTTTAGAAAATAACCCTGAACTTTACACTTACAAAAACACACAGCGACAAGCATCTTTTACCTTGTCTCGGCACCCCCAGAAGAATGCTTGGAATAAATCATAACAGCAAACAAAATACTCATAAAAAACCCCTCACTGCCTGACACAGATTGGAGCAGAGGATGCACTGAAGCACTGATTCGTGAGCAGTACCTCTGAACCTGCTATTGTATATGCCATTTCTCTACACCTCCCCGTTCCTACCAGCAGGCTGAAGCAGCAATTAAGAAAGTGGGAGTGCTCTGCAGGCCCTCCCTGTCTGTAACAGACCCACATCCAGCTATTTATTAGATAATCCAATTACACCGATGTGACCTTATTCCATGCATTTATGTCTACTCAGACTGCAGGGACAGCCTATCAAGCAGGGTGCTTTTCTTACAGTAATTCCTTGATGCAAACCCCCGTTCCTCTAACAGCAGAGTTTATTACAAAACACAGCTACTGCACAGAACAGCACTCCTTTGCATCCCCCCTCTTCTTATCATTCCCTCCTGTAGATATGGTCCTTAGCTGGGGCTCCTTGGGGCTTTCATACAGCAAACAACACAAGGGTGACTTCCAGCATCACCCAGCAGAGCTTTCTATGGAAACCAACAACAAACTTGTGAGATAACTACTGGAGCATCTAAACCACAGCCCCTTCTACAACAAGGGTTCAGAAATCTCATTTGCAAATACACCTAGAAAAGAAACTTAACAACTTGGATTCCTAGGCAATGTGTGAGGCAAATCCCAGCTTATTCTTCCTTTGAAACAGGCTCTTGCAAGGGGTGTGGGGCTTTTGCTTGGAAATATGCTGAGGCAGGACCTTGGCCTGTATCCATTGACCTCTGATGACAGAGATTAGATAACAAGCGAATGGAAGTGCTTTCAGCAGTGTTGTTGTGTGCTGAGAGACATAATAAAGAGCATGTATCATGGCAATACCCAGCATATAAAATTCCCTGGAGAGATAACCCAGTGAGAGAAAAGTCTTTGGTATGCCCCCGTTTGTTACACTGATTTTCCTCACTTACTGAACACTTCCCAGCTCTCTCCTACTCAGAAAATGCTATGGCCTCTGCAGACTCGTGAGGAAACTTGCAGTTCCTGATTCTCAAGGGTCATTTCTATCTTCTCTTCAAGGCTTTTCACACTACGTTTTGACATTAAGTGTCCGATAAAATAAGACCCAAAAGCTAGGAGAGGAAGGCATGCAGGGTAGGAGCAGGCACATCTACAGCCCTGTGAGAATTGTAAATCAAACCAAAACCAGTATGGGAGTTTCCAAATGCAAAGGGTCACTGATGTCTACAGAGTTTCATCTAGCAAGAGTTCACAGGCAAGATTTCTATTAAAACTACTGGATTTGCACAAATTTGCCCATAAAATTTGTGTTGGATTTAAAATTTTGAGGGACAGACACTTTGTCAGTCTCTGCAACCCAAAACACTTTGGTCCCTTCTGCAGCAATGTAAGTAATTCATAAATCACTGCTACTTATTACTGCAATGAAGCTTGCAATCTGAGAAATTGTACTGGATTGGTAAAAAATATATACATGAGACAGACTTTGCTTCAGACAGACACAATTCCCAGTGCAAAATACAAAGCTGTGCTAAATGTAAGAGGCTTGCTTCATCAGCTAAAGCTTTTGATCATCCACAGGTAGAGGAAAAGTCAAACTGCTTGTAATACACAGTTTTTGCCAAGCTTCTGACCAAGTCAGTCTGGTCTCACACTCCTTTCTCCTCACTGAACACAAATAAGATTACACAGATAAGCTCAGGATTATTTCTAGGTGCATAACTTTACACTTCTCACCTAGCTGCATCGTTATGTCTCACTTTCAACCTTTGCCCAGGTCAAAGATGCATATACAACCGTGCCTGTGAGAAAGCCCACCCCAGGCAGCTTCTCAAGAAGCAGCGAGCATTGCCTGCCACCCCTGTGCCTGTTGGTGCTGCTGGGCTCAGTGCTGCGAGCTGGGCATCACCGAGCTGCAGGCAGCAGGCAGCCAGCTACCGAGCCCAAAGCTCCTTCCCCTGTACATCTTCACCAGAGACAGTTGCCATGAGGAGAAGCTCTTTCTTGTGCGAAGCTTTGCTGAGCCCTGAAAACATCACAGCTCCCTTTGTGGAGCAGCTGACCTGCACAGGAATCCCAGTATCACCTTGGTGGCTTTGGTGCTATTTCCCCAGCAGCGTACAAAAGGCCACGGGGCAAGGATTACCTAGGACAATTTAATTATGTGCAAAAACAGCTGCAAAGCTTTATGGGGTTTTAGGGTTGCTGTTCTTGGGACAGGAGGGGAAAAAGGAGATGGAATTGGACACGGAGGAGCTGGCTGGGGATGGCCCGTGATGGCAGAGAAGAACACTATTTCATACGCTCAAGCAAGAGGTTAGGAACTGATGTACACAAAGCCTTTCTTTCTCAAAGGGTTTGCTTTTCATGACTTGTCACCTGGAACCAGGTCGGTGTGACCCGCAGCACCTCTCGCGCTGCCAGCACCGGGAGGGACGAGCATTCCTTTCCGCACCCACTCTGTCTATCCAGCAAAGAGGCTATTTTGTCACTATCTGCCTGTACTTACACGTCAAGAAACCACGGTGGCCTAAAGAAGGAAGGTGTATACTTGCTGATATGAGCTGAAATCTTGGTCATGTATAAATTAAAGAGTTTTATTACTGCCTTCAAACAGGTCAGAACTTCACCCCAGAGGATACAGTGTCTGGAGAACAGCAGGTGGCAAAGTCCAAGGAAAAACTCCACATTATCATTTACATCACCATGCCTGAGGTATCTGCCCTTCTCAGCTCCATTAAAAGGCCTCCATGCCTTAGAAAACCTCTTCAGAGGGAAACAAGCCACCACAGAGAGTACTTCTCTTGGAGTTAGCTTTCCTAAGGCACGATGAGAGCTCACGAACGCAGTCTGTAAGCTGGTTGATTTAAGGACTCCACCAAACATGTCTCACACAGGAATTACAATGCATGTGGTATTCGCTTATTTTTGTTTTTATTTCAATTTTATTTCTGGATTCTACTTTGCTTTGTAAGTTATTTTTCTTGCATGACAAGCAATATCCAATTATTCATGCACTGCCTTTTTTGTTTTGTTTCAAGTTGACATTTTGCCCAAGCCTAAGACCACAAGATGCTTACTAGAGCGATCTTTCTAGCTTCAACAAAGTCTTCTGTGTTGCTGGCTCTTAAAAACTAGTACACAGAAACCCTAATACACACAAAACCAAGACACGCAGCCAGTGACATCAGCCACCATTTCCCCTCCATATGTGTGCCTACATTTTCTCAATCTATGCACAATGGTGTTTTCAACCTGAAAACAATGCATTCAAGGAAAAAATATGGTTTTCTGTGATAGGATTTCCAATGGAGCCTGAAGGACTTTGGTATCCCAAGACTATAAAGAAAGTCCAAAGAACACAATGCTTAACATCTTCAGCCTCCTTTGAATTCCCAGCCCTACTGAACCAAGAATAAAGAAAGCCTGGGCCATAAGCAGGAATTCACTAATTAAAGAGAAATGGGGCTTATTTGTCTTGGTTTCTGAAGTCACAGTTCCCCACTTCTGAAAACACAAGTTTCTCACCAGCTCTTTTCCGCCCTAGGGCTGTGACCTAAGCAGCTTAAATGATACCCAGATTTTGGTCAAAATCTGCTCCTTATTTACTGGACTTCAAATGTGCAAGCAATTACTGAATGGGTCTCGTTTATTGAATAAAAGTATTTAGGCATTATGTTTACAAAGGCCTAGAAACATTAAAATCTAGTGAAAAACAATTATTTTTACAGAATACATCTGCAAGCAATATGAAGTCATTTTGTTTTTGTAAATTTCTCTGTAATAGACTTATTGTTGATGTGGAGAATGTTCACATTGCAGCAGCGAATTATTTTGAAATGCCAAACTTAATAAAGGAGAAATTATTGCAAATAATATCACAACCCTTAAGGAAAAAAAAAAAAGCCAAAATACCAGTGGTTTCCTGACTAGTCAATCCTCTTTAGATTGGCAGAGCTCTTCAGACTAATCAGGAAGAGTTAGACAAATAGTTACTTTATTACAGAGGCTGTCAAACAAATCAGGATCTGGCGAGCAACTGTTTGGGAGCCCTGCAGCCTGGCTGGCTTCTCTTCTGTAAAACCAAGGCAGTTCCAACAGACCCACGTATGTGTCTATTTGTCTGCAGAGCAACGTGTGGGCTTCAGGCCTCTAAACAAAACTCAGTCCAAATTTGGGCCAGCGTTTTTTTGGCTTCCCCAGGTTTGTTGTGGAACATGGCTTAGAGAAGAAATCTTTCCTAACCAATTAATTCAAGTCACTGCTGTTATTTTTAAGGGAGAGCTCTGAAGATTAGCACACAGAGTAATGAGAAAATAATGTTTTATACAACATCATCAGAAGAATTAGGTCACACACTTGAACTACATTATCTGGTTCTTGCCGTAGGAGTCATTTTGCCTGCAAACATTTGCTCTTGATGGAGGCAAGATGGATGGGAATTTTGCCTCAGATACAAGCCTGAGACATGGCCACAACTGAAGGTCACAGAACAGCGAAACTCAGCGACCAGCCACAGGACATGGCTGGCTGTGCTGCTGTGTGGGACCTAGTGCCGTGCTGTTCTTAATATGAATTAACTTTTAATACAGATCTGCTTTAGTTCTAATTGACTTTACAGTGCTACTAAAAATAACTGTTCATGTAGCCAGAGGCCTGCTCCTCCCCTTCCCGTGTCTCAGCACGGTTGGCACGCCGTGCCACTGGGATGCAGAAAGCACTGCCTTCCACTCCGGGAAGGGCAACTGCTGTCTTCCTCCCAGATGCCACCTACTTCCCATTTCCTTCCCAATTTTTCTACGTATTTATTTTGATTTTGAAGTGAAAACAAGATTTTACTCATCTGGTTAAGGCAATTCGTCCTTCCATTTGGTTTATGCTGTACATCATCACCTGTTGTCCGGCCATGAGCCAATTTCTGAATGTTTAAGCTGTTGATGGCTGTTGGCGATGATGTACGAAGCAGATACAAAGTCAGAGTTGCAAAGACTTCAGAAGGCTGAAGATAACTAAGAACACTGTTTTGACTAAACACAGACACATGCAGCAAGAAGCTGTCACTTCTTCCAACCTTGCTTTCCTTCTCTGGAGCCACCTTTTAATTTGCTGCAGTTGCACGAATGATATTGGTGCGCAAAGAGTTCAAAGGAAACAGCTGTCCTCAAAACATCTTGACACACCACCACCTTAAAAGACATTTTTCTGATGAAGTTATGAAAACAAGCTCTAATGCCTCGGAAAGAATATGACTTTCAATGCAATATGTAAAGCTGTATGACTTTATATATGACCCAAAATATATTCCAGTTCAGCTAAAGTTAATTATTTTTTTCAGGAGCTGTCTGTCACCAGCAGAGACAGCTAGGGTGTAGAAGGCAAAAATCCAAGGGCTGGCGGACACTCAGATGCTGCACTCATAATACAGTGTGTAATAATACACACTGGTCACTTCAGGCACCTTTGTGGTGATTAATAATAGGAAGAGACACCTGAAAGTCTTTGTCGGTTATCAGATATCACTCTTCGCTTCTATCCTCTCGTGATACCTTTAACTCATTTTATATATGAATGGGATCCCTTTCAATTTTAGACTAATGCTTTTTCATATTTATAACATTCAAGATAGCTACACATACTTGATTACCTTTAAAACACTTATCATTATTCCATTTAAAAATAAATGAATCCCATTTAAAAGTGACTCGTCCCCATCTTCTAGTATTTATGGACAAGGACATATGGGGCTGATTTCTCTCATTATTAACCAGCATGTCTAAGGCTTAAATCATTTGAATTATTCATTGACAGCAATTGGGCTACTCGTGCAAACTCCCGTTTGCACAGAGCCCCAGTGATAGGCCCAGCCAAGTGGATGAGGATGGCTGAACAGGTGTTGGGATGCACTGAGCATCCACAGCTAATGCTAACTTCAGGGTGCCATCTTCGCTAAAAAATACCACTTAACAGGGACTTTCAACATAGTTATTTCGAATGATGTTTTCTTCAAAGATTATCATGACTACAGTTCTGAGTGGTGATCTCTAGCAGCTGAAGGAAATATAAGCGATTGTGCAGTGATGAAAACAAAACCCAAGCCTGCAGCAAGACATTTCTAGAGCACTGAAATACACGGGACTTTCCGTTTTGGCAAGGGTTCTGCATGTTTCTGAAGCAGGCAGGCACAAGGTGGGCATCTCTGCAGAACCTGTGCTAGAAAAGCATTCAAGAGCAAAGGTGACTCTAAGCAGATGAAGAAAAGCACCTCCAAGTCATAGCAGAAACTGCCCACCTCTGGTATGAATACTACTGTTCCAGCAACACTGAAACCTGAGACAGGAGATGGATAAATCAAGTGCACAGTTGAGCTTGGACTTTAATAGTCCAAATGACAAAGGCAGTAAACATGTAACTCTCTGCTATAAAGAGACTTTCCAGCCTACTGCAGACTCCTCCGCTCTCTGACCAGCTCACCAGCAAAAGACCTTGAGCTACTGCTGGTGCATTTTCAATAAGTGGAAGGAGAGAATAGGAATCATCTTTCATGGGAAAAAAGCTTATGGCTTTCCTATGCAACATTTTATTTTTAATTAAAAAGACACATCTCTCATTCTCTTCAGAAATGAGCCCAAGGAACACTTGTAATAATTTTCAGGTCACATTATACTGTACATATTGCAGCTGCTTTCACAGCTACGTGGGCAAATTACTATTTTCCTGCGCAAGTAAATCATTATCAAGGTAACAGCAGACAGGAAGCATCACCAACACCCAGAGGTTACAATACATCCAAGAAAAGCACAGCCTAGCTCTTGGAAGAAGCAGCTTTCAGATTCCAGTCTCTCTCCCCTGCCCAGCCCAACCTGAGCCCCAACATGAACTGGACTTTGTCCCTGTAGGTGAACTTGATAGTAAAGATTTTGTTTCTTTTCCCCCTAAGAAAGGCAGAAAGGTTAGTAAGTCTTTAAACTCTCAGTTCTTAAGGCTGTTAATATTTCACATTGCCAGCAGGGAAAGGAATTAAAACTGCCAGTAGCTATCCAGATAGATTTAAAAATCCCCTTCCCTCCCCCTTCTCTCTGCCTCCCTCAGCTTCAGAGGATATTTTCCCCGCAAATTGGTTTTAAATTAAGGAAGGTGATGAAGGCAATGTGCCGTCTCAGCATTTTCCCAGGTGCACTTAATCTAATTTCATTAAGGAGATCAGGACAGATGATCGCTACAGTCGAAACATTAAGTCTGTCCATTTTTGTATAAAAAACCATTAAGTCTGTCAAAGTGTCGGCGGGTGGGCTGTTTATTATTGGAGATGAAGGCGCGCTTTGCTTCCCCAATAAACTGTCAGGAGTAGTAAACCACAAATTAAGTCAGCTGCTGCCAAAGATTTAGGCAAAGATCTCCAACTCATTTTGACACAGGTGTGGGAAAGGCCAAGGAAATAGAGGCCGTAAGCCAGGCCATGCTCTTTGGAAGCCAAACCTTTTGTGCATGTTTGAGGTATTTCAGTGTGACCCGTTGAAGGGTGGAGGACTGGGCATCAGTGGGTATGGCCAGGCAGAACCTCTTGATGCTTTTGACGCTCCAGACAGCACCAGTGGGAGGTGCACAATGGCACGTGCTGCTTTAACCTACCCTCATCCTGCCAGGACCTTCATTTTATCTTATGCAGATGAAAACTCGTAAAAGCTTCATTTGGCTGCTGCTCTGTTTGGAATGTATGCACAGCTTCAACAGAAAAAAAAAACCCATATTCCTCAGATCATCATACAGATATCATACAAAATTAGAAGAAGACCATCAGAATGCAGAAACTATGGAAGACTACTCAGAAGTCGAAAAAGAAATAAAGTGAAGTTTTCAGACTGAATCTTCAGGCATTACAAAATTGAAAGTGAACCGTTTGCCAAGGAGAATACCTTCCTTCTCATGAAAAACGCAGATGAGTAGAACTCGGTATTAGAGACTGTCAAGAAATGTTAAAAAGTACAAAACCCTAACAGAAATTACACAGTCTTTCCAGTACGTACAGAGAAATTAGAAAAACCTAAGATGGAATCAGGAGTGATACTCTAGCTAGAGCTTTGTGTTGAAGGAAAACTCCTGTGTTTACAGTCGATGTGTGCTACGCACTGCTTTGAGGATCAGGAGTGGGCAGAGCAGAAGGTTTTTCCCATTTTCCCATTCCAGGTGCAACTCAGTGCAGTGAGGAGAGGAACGGAGGCTGCTGCGCTATCAGAGGCTTACGCAGAGCTGCGGGGATTAGGAGGGAGTGGGAGAGGTGGGAGGAAGCCAGCCTAAACCCCACAAAAATACTGACTCAGCCCTGGACAGAGCTGGGGCTGAAGGCTCACAGCTGAACAGAAGGCAAGGACTCTTCCTTGGTATCACAGAACCCGTATGACTGTACTGCAAGGTTAGGCCACTGTTACTTCTAGTCTTCACTACTCGCCCACAAGTTGCTGCTACCTCTCACACATCTGGAAATTGCCTGTAGTGAAAGCTAGTTTGGATTTTATTGCAAACTGGATCCAGAAGCAGGGACTATTGGAAAGCTACAGAACCCAAAGCCGACTCTTAGGCCATCATTAAGTTTTATCCTGTCCACTTGCACAGGTCACTCAGTGCTGCACGCTAGGCTCTTCTGTTTTATTCAGCCTGCTAAAGCAATTTTGGAATACAGTTGCAAGAAACTGCAAGCCAAAGGAAGGGGTGCAACAGCAGAAATTAGAGTATGCATCTTCCAAAATCTTCCCATCTTCTTGGCATCTTTATGGTTAATTAAATCATTAAATTATATTGCCAACTGTTATCTGCTGCCTACTATGTCATGCTCTTCACCAGAATACCTGATCACCTTCCAAGGAGCTACCACCACGGCACAGGTAGCCCTTGGAATTTATGGCTATGCTATAATGGGGTTTCTTGATGTGGGCAGACAGCTGTTCAAGATTGCTCTCTTCCCTGCTGCCTCCGATGTTAAAAGTGTCTTCACAAGGTCTCTAGTAAGATAAGAAAGTGCTCATGGATGGGAAACTGGAAGAGGGAGACATTAAACAATAGAAAAACCAGAGAGCTAGGGAGCTGCCAACTGCCACAACAGAACTGGTATTATCCTGTCTTGCCCAAGAGCTCTCCGTAAGATCTAAGTCCTTTTAAGTGAGTTAATGATGGACTTTTGTTAGCAAACTACAAGGCCCTTCTCATTGTTTGCTCTGAAAAAGAAATTCTACATTTTCAAGAACGAATATGGACACCACAGACTGTGATGACTCAGCTTGTTATATACAGACTAATGTACTTAAAATTTGTGTTTTTGTCTGGATAAAGCAAAAACATAAAATCTCAGTAGGAGGGGAGAACATTGGTGCCGAAGCTTTGAGTCTGGTTACTTTTTTCAATTGTATTTTTGCTTTACTTAAATTCTAGGAATACCAAGGTCAAGAAGGCCTATTATTACAAACACTTTTTACTAGAGCTGCAGATGCTCTTGTTGGGAAGGGCAATTTGAAAGGCCCCTTAACCTCTGCAGGGCCTACCTCAACTGCCCTGACTCTTGGTGGAAACCATTCCGTCTGCTCTTCCTTGGCCACCAGCTCCCTGACACAGCTTTTTCCTCCCTGGGCTTCAGCATCTCCTGTCCTCCCTGCTCCTGCCTCTGTAACCACACCCGTAACTTTGAGCATCGTTAAGAACATCTTTAATTTGGTGTCGCGGGGTTTTTATCTTATTTCTGGGTAATTTCATACACAAACACACACACATAGAGACAGTAACCACTTCTGCTAGAGCAACTACTAGATCCCTTGTCTTGATTATATCCCCTTCTCATGCTGCCTAAACTATTTTTTTTCCTGTGGGCTTGCAGACACCCTTTCAAGGTCAACATAGCTGAAACAGAACTGATAATTTCATCCCCCAGATCTTCCACACAGTTTACTCTCCTCTCTGCTTCCACCCTTATCGCTTCCACCTCTCACTCAAGCCTGCAGTTCTCAGTACTCTGTTTGACTGGCACCACTCTCTACATCTTAACATCCAACCTATGGTTAACTCCTGTGCATGGTTTCTCTTTACAATATCAGGTGCATCCACACAACTAAACTCTCAGTCAAGCTCTCACTACCTCACCTTCCATTTACCATTTTATCCTTTCTTTTGGTGATGGCAGATGTAACTGTCCTCGTGCCCATGGAGAAAGTTGCTGAGGGGATCATTTTTCTAGTCTGAGGCTTTGCTCCCTACGCAGCTTTCCACTTGCTGAATTGCAAACCTCTGCTCTCTGGTTTTGACTCCTTCACAGCTTACCTCTACTCACCAACACTCAGTAGAGATGTCAGCTCTCACTGGCCAGACTTGATCAATCCCTTACTAAACTTTCAAATAAGCACCTTCTCACTATGTTCCACTACATCTTTTGCTACAGAGCATAACTTCCCATTCACAGCCATAAATCTACCTGATTTTCCTTCTCAAATGCCTCCTGACGCCTTCCGCTTTACCTCAATATGGCACGTAGGAGGACAGGACCCTGCCCATGGCAGAGCTGTCACAGACCTGCAGGATTGTTCCTCTCCCACGTATCAAGTGCTAACTCACCCCTGCCTGTGCACTGCTGCGCGCCTCCAGCACCTCCTGGGACTCAGAAATTAGCACAGCAAACAGCAGCATGGCAGGGCTGAATTCACATCGCCCCAAGCAGGGCCTGATAAACTCACTGTGCTGTTGCAAGAAGTAGCATGAAAATGCTGTTTTAGAAACCTGACCTGACTTTGTGTGACAACCCACAATTTCACAGGCAGCAGACAGAAGTCCGAGACTGAAAGAACATGAACACTGAATTACTTTGAAAGACACCAGCTTTTTTAATGCAGTCTTGAACACTGTTATTAAAAAATGAGAACTACATTTTGGAGTAACGAGCAGAGATTACTCATTCCCTTGTTTTACACAAGTTGACTTTTGGCTTTCTGCAGAACACCACTTAACAGAGCCCATTACCAAGCTGCTAGCCACTTTTCATCGTGATGCTAAAGCAGGTAAGAGACAATAAGTGGAACTGTTGATGGTTTATATTACTCTATTATGTTAATGTTCACTAAAGTATGCCATAAGCTCTCTCATTACATGTGTATAAACCAATTCTCTGTGGTGTTATTCCTGTGCTAAATGCTATAACTACATAAATCTTGAATTAATGGAGACTTTATAGTTCCTGAAAATGAAGGGTAATTGCTATCTGTTAATGCTGTTGTTGCTATTAAAGGAAGTATATATTTTCAGTAACAATGTTTATGGACCGTGAGCCTCACATTGCAGCTATTGCACAGTGCAGAGATGGTGTAATACGATTATCAGACTAACTCCCTTTCTCTCTCTCCTCCCTCACAAAAAGCACAAAATCATTTCTACAGCCTTGACAAACTACCCTGCAATTCTCTTAACAGTTGCAAAGTCCAAAACCATGTCCTTCGATGAACATACAGTAAAAGAAACAGGATTTGCATTTCCATCTCTGGGAACGCATGATTTGCTAAGTTTCTCGCTTGGTTAAATGGCTGGACAGCTCGGTTTATTGGTTTGGGTATTTCAAACAGCACTTTGAGAAGAGTGTGGTGACAGAATGATAGGAGTGAGAAAGTATCATCCCACTTACTTCCTCTGAGATTTCAGCAGTGATGCAGAAGTGAAAGGCTATACTTGGCCAGAGACAGTTCTCAGAAAGTAGATGGGATGGACAAGTCCCCAGCCTTGAGCTCCTGTTCTCTGATTATCAAAAACAGCAGCGCACTGTTTGGAAGCATTCTCACAATCTGCTGTGGAACTGCACCTTGCACTAAGTAATGACTCCTCCATTCTGATATACTGTACGTATGACTGACTCTGCTCAATTACTTTTCTCCCCTGGAGTCCTGTACAACACTGCAAGAAGGAAAAAAACTACCATGAGCATGCTTATATTTTTCAATGTAGTGATGGTAAAGCCTTAATTTTGCTCTACTGTCTATATTTTAAAACATTAAGAGCTCAATAGCCCATATAGCTATGAAATAAATAAATAGCGAATAATTAGTAGCATGGTAGAGAGAGAGATGTAGGAGGTGGAAAATTTCAGTTTTACTTCTAGCTCTGCCACTGACTCAGCCTGTACTTGTACGTGAGCTTCTCTGCCATCGCTGCTCACGAGGTACACACAGATGACACTGATCTGCTGTTTATGACTAACAAAAAGTGTTATGCAAATCAAAAGCACATTAGTAATTCCTGCCCTGCCCTTCATTAGTGCCAGTGCGTATAGGTGTACCTAGAGAAAGCCGCTTCCTGCTGACCAAGCAGCGAAGCAGGATTGCTCTGTGGCCCTGCAGAATGAAGCTGGACCGTCACGCAATTTGGGAAGCCTGATGCTGGGCAAGACAGCACGGTGGACACTCCATCTGGCTGCAGGAGCCAGACAGCATTATTGGAAGATACATTTTTGCCAACAAATGGAAGGGGGGAAAAACCACTCCTCAGTGCAACCCCTCAGGACATTCATGCCAATGTTTTTATAGCTTCCTGTTGCATCCAGCCAGGTTAAGTTTTAGACAAATACCAAAAGACTTTCCAGCAGAGCAGAGTACATGAGGCACTAACACGGACAGCCAGGTTGCCCTTGTGCTCCTCAGCTGGAAGGCAACGTTCCATTTACATCACTCCCATGAAAGGTTTGAAGTCTCTTCACTGCAACCTTGGTGAGTTTACATGCACGTGCACACATCTTTGCTGACAAGAAAAGGAACCCTACTTAATTCCAGAGACCTATTTAATAGAACCAATGTCATGTCACATGTCTCTACAGATCAGGCAAGAGATAGAAAGATGATGATCTTGTGCAGCTCTCCCTATGAAGAAAAGAAATGTTATTGCTAAGGTGGAGTCACCTCAAGGGGAAGGCAGTTGGGAAATATGGGAGCCTGTGAGGTCAAATTACTACTATAGATATGTAAAGACATGCCATATTAATGGTAAAGAACACTATAATAGCCTTTCATTTGCTGTAAAGGACAGTAAGTTACCAGCCAAACACAATGCAGCTTCCTCTGAAGGTAACCTCAGATCCCACATTCTGAAAGCTAATCAATGTTGTTCAGATTTCAATTTCTTCTCTACAAGGTGAAGTCAAACCTAATCTAACAAATGTCAGTCTCAGATGTAATGCTGCTAGCTGGGTCTACCAGTGTAATTTAGATAATCATTAATAGCATAGCTGTATAATAAAACTACATGTCACTTACAACTTCATCTGAGGTTTGACTGGCAGATCTTTAAACAGTTTTCTAAGTGATTGCTTTTACTTTCTTTGATTGGGCAGTCTAAGAAATGTTTTAACCCCATGGTATCAAAGCTTTTAGGGAATAATTTTGCACCCTCATCAACCCAGCCATCAGATCTGCTGCCGCGTAACTTTGTGAGAAACAGAACTTGAGTGGTGGTTTCTGGAGTGACTTAATACATATGTACACATACAGAAGACAAAATATGCACATTATCTTTCATTAGATATAAATAATTTAAATGTTTCCCTCCAATCAAGCTTTCATCTCAGAACACCTTTTGCCATATTCCAGGGATAGGGGGTATCTGATGGGATTTCTCAGAGAAGCTCAAGAAGCTATAATGATTCCCAAGGTCCAACAATATTAAAAAAAAAATAAATAAATAAATAAAAAGACTTAACCAGAAGCTGCTTTCAGTGAAGTCTCTTGAACTCATGGTAACCTTGGATGTATGGCTGCAGCCAAATGTGCTGCCAAGGAGACAGGGCTATCTGAAGTCAGCCTTTACTTCTGTAATGCTGATACGGTAGAAAGCTACGTGCCACAGCTTCTCATGAATGAATGCAACAGACTGGACAGCCAAAATATAATGAAAGTTTGATGATGACCTAACCCGAGACTGCCAGGTTTGATCTGCCAGAACAGAAGTCGGCAAGGAGTACGGAAGTCTTTCATACATTTGATGCTTAAAAGCATGGTGCAAACATTGCTATGTCATGAGACTTCTTTGTTTTCCTTGCAAAGTGAAACAAGAAATCCCTATAGAAAACCACACAACAACCTTTCAATGACCAACCTCTGTATCAAAAGAAAAGGTCAGAAAAATCATTGCTCTGTGATAAATATGCATGCAACATGACAAAACACTCCTTGACAGATACCACACTGCCTTTGAGGGTAGGTACCATTGTCCCACCTCCTAAACTGATTACAAAACTGACACCTTCAAAGGTTACTATAAATAAAATATGGGTTCCTGACAAGTTATCAGAGGAGACTTTCTCTGAAACAGCACTAACACTATGACTTGGGTCTTGCCAAATGCTCACATGGAAATTGAGAGACTATTCTGTTAACAAGTTTCTCTTCTGTAAACTAGTGAAGACCATAAAGTATCTGATCCAATGTTTGTTTCATTCTATTATAAATAATTTTGTATCTGACATGAAGCCTGAAGGAAAAATATTATTTGTAAATTCATTCTTATTTTGACTGTGAGGGAATTTCCAAGCTAGTAAAGCACATGAAAGAAGAAAATTCAGTCTTACCTTATCGTCAACATCACTCTCGCTGTCACACTGTGGGTTAGAGAGAGAAAAAGAGTCTGTGAAAAACCTTTATGTATAGAGATCTTTTGCATCATCTGCTTAAATCTTTAGGATAGCTGTTTATGATGTTCTCAGTTCAATGAAACGTACACTTTTGATGTTTGCAGTAATGCCTTTTAGATTGCTAGCATAAACCAAAGCCAATTTCTCCGTTTTTATACAAAAATATGGTATACTCATACTTGAATGGGTGACAGTGAACTTTAAACAAAAAAGACAATCAGCTATGCATTATAATAGCAACTGTAACATGAACACCACAACAAAAAGCAAGCCTTTTTATCATCCCAAATTGTGGAATATATATTAACAGTTTTGCACCGCTTCACCTTGATAAGCACTTTGTCATCTAACAAGGAAACTGTGAAACTGGCAATCAATTTCTAATTTAATGAGTAGTACCAAGAATAGTAATTAAAATACATCATAAATTCTGGTACATTTTTTTAGTTTGAATCAGATCGTGATCCCAGGAGGAAGTGTTTACTTATAAAAAGTTCTAGAGTGAAATCTCTTTCAGCTTCTGAAAATGAAATGCCCTATTTTCATAGCACAAGTGATAGAAGGATAACTTGAGCACTGAATGCTTCAGGACACGCACATCTCATTGGCTGGAGCTGAGAATGATTTGGGAACACGAATAAATCTCTTGTTGTCTGTCACAGACAGAAAGCGAGCAATGCATCTGGTAGCTTTTGTGCCCAATGGGATTTTTTTCCTCCAGCTGATGGGGACAGTCTGGCTGGGTTTCCAGAACCGGTGGCTTCCCACGAGGCTCCATCGTTCAACAGGACGGGACTCAGTATGCCAGCAATGGCAAGTTGCAGCTGTGGGAATAGTCCATGGGAACACTCATGCTTTGGTGTCATTTGTGTAAAAGAAGGAATAGCTCTCTTAGGTCATTTTGTCCAGTTCCTGCTCCCCCAGCCTGCCTCGTCATGTCTTTTTATCCAAAAGTTACAAAACAGAAAATTCAGCTGTGACATTCTTAGTTTTCTGCAGATTTCTGAGAGACTATTTAATCTGTTTTTCCTCTATCTAGCACACGAAATGATTGACCCCAAACACTTGAGGAACATCTTACTCTTAAATTCTCTGAAACACAAAAGCACACGAAGGACAACGACAGAGCAGAGGGGTCTCCCGCAGAGATTCTGCAGCTAGGACTGCTCAGCTTTCCAATTTACTCCTTATTTCCATTTAACTACAGACGAAACACTCGGTTTAAAGAAGCTGTTTTTCTACACTCTTGACTAAGCAGAACTCTTTTCCTTTCAAAATGAAACCGTGTTTTACACTGCCCCACCTGATCTACAGCATGGTTTCCACAGAGAAATCCAACTGTTTAGAACAACTCACACAGATCTAGCCTCATATGTAACCACTCTGGAAAAATAAGAATCTGAGCAAAAATGGAAGAAATTACAGGAAGGCAGGATGCTGCTCTGCAGGGGCTGGGGAGCAGTGGTGGGCAAGTCCTATGGGAATAGCCAGTATTAATGCCTGCAGACTGCATTAAGTCCTAGCCAATTACTTTGTGCACGGAGGCAAGAACATCAGATAGCCATGTCTTTAGCGAATACTTCCCTGTAAGCTGTTCTTTTAGAAGATTCTTGTTTTCGTCACTGAGCTTTATGAAAATTACTATAGGAAACACAGTTTCACAAACCAGACATTCAAAGGGAAGTAAAATCAGTCCTGATAAATCATCAGCAGCAGCCATTTGCGACTCACCCAAACCCAGGCTGTGTAACCACAATGAGAGGTCTCTGCTCTAAAGAGCACCAGGACTCAAAATACACTAACTGTCCATCATCACCACTGAGACACTGCGACAGGTTTGCTGGGCAGAGGTTGCCTCAGCACTTGCTGCATTTGTGCTTGCTCAAGACAGTGCTAATTTGTGCTGACAAGGCAACACATTAATCAAAAACAAGGGGGTGGGGAGGAAGATGCAGTCGCAGCATTGCATGTGTTATTATATACACACTCCTGAGAAATGCTGGCCGCCTCAAGGGAAGCCTTTCTCCTCCACCCAGGGCTGAACTAAGCCAGAACCACGTGGCTGCTGCCTGGCCCTGCTGCTGTGGGGCAGTGTGGCTCCCCGACCTGCCAGCACACTCGTGGGCCTCACAAACACTGAATTATTTTAGGCTTTCAACCTGGTCTCAGCTAAGGTTTCCTAAGCTGCCTTTCTAACCAATGTGCTCGTTCCACCTGCACATGGACAGAGGCAGCATATTTTGATGACACTTCAAACTCTTGCAGAGTTCAGACTAAAGTGCATTACAATGGAATTACACCTACTGCAAAAATGGAATAAAAATTAGTAAGTACATTCAAGTCTGTGGTGTTTAAGATTTTATGCTTAGGCAGCATCCACACAGATTTTAGTTTGTACAGTGACTTAAAAACTATAAAGTAATGAAAAAAATCAACAAAATTAAATCGGGAAATATATTGACTAGGAAACATTCAAAGTTATCTTTCAAGCTTAGATGCTTCTGCCTGTAAACCTTGGTAAACAGTTTACTAAAACAAGAGCAATGTAAACCTTAACAAATTTAGCTTAAAAATATTTGAGAGCAGATGTAAAAAATTTGGGGGGAACTCAGTAACCATTATCATTCAAACAGAATGTAGTATGTTAGTTTGTCTCTGTTTTTTGTACCAAAATTTGTATTTCCTGCTGTATTGTGATATTAAGAAAAAGAGAACAGGCTTTTTCTGGCTTCTAAGAGAAGATTCTTGCTGAAGACAGATTTGGCCTCAAAAATTCTTATGTTTATAATGAGTATAAAAACCCACTGCAGATGGTTTGTGTTACTAAAAGGTACAGGACTGCCTTATTTAGATGCCTAATTTTGCTTTGTACCAATATGCAACTTTGCCTCATGTAGATAAGCGAAAGTTGTAAAAAGCAAGTGAACCATCAAATCCACACGCTGCATTTTGTAAACTGACACAGGAAGGCAGCAAAAAGCTGCTCTCTGAGGACACATTTTTTCCTCATTCAGCATCTGAAAATACTCCATAATTAATTGTTTTAAAAAATGAAGAAGACAGCAAAGAATTTTGTTTCATTTTAGCTTACATCTTCCTTAGCTTTATCACCAGTGCTGCAGTCCTGCAGCTGAAGAAGCCAGTGGGTCTGTGGATGCAAACACGGCTCTGTGTGGACATGGATCCCAGCTGTGCAGTTGTGATTGCACGATGGGTGTTTTAAAAGCTGTATTTTTGACAGCAAGTTGCATAACTTCTTGTTTATCTCATGAAAGAGCTGCCCTCTCCCAGCGTGCTCAGGCTGACCTCCACACACAGACCATCCCCAGAAGAACAGGCGCAGAGATTCCTACGGTGGGGCTTTTAAACCACCAACACACCGCATCTTAATCCACGCAGCAATAAGTCTTTAACTGAACCAAAGCTACTAAGTGGTCTACATGACGAGAGAACACGGGGGAAAAATTATCGCTTGTATTTATATGATCTGGACTTGTGCTTAGCTCACTGCGTCCTGGGAAATGGAGAGCTTACCACAAACCCAGGCACATGGCCACCAACTCATGTCCATCTCCCACCGACTCCTAAAGGAAACAGCCAGCCAGCTTTGGTGAAAAAGCCCGAGCTTCATCATTCATTTAGGTTTTCTTCTTTTTAATTTGAAGAAATGTGCTCCCAGATCGGCACACAGAAACAGGAACCCGCGGGCTGCTGAACACGCACCGCACCGAAAGAACTGCGACAGCAAAACCAAACCCGCCCGGGGAGATCTGTGAAAAACAGAACCGCTGTTGACCCCATCCCTCCGGGGCGGGGGGNCAGTTTCTGTGGTAACAGCCTCAAGTGTCTTTGCACCCTCTTTTCTCCAGCCTCCTCGCCCCCAACCTCCCTCCCCGGGTCAACAAACACAGACTGCCCCTGATGTGCCGCATGGCCAGGAAGTTTAAATGAATAATGAAGTCACAGGAGAAACTTTCGTTTGACCCAGAGGATTTTCTGCATGTCTGAAGAGCCCCGGTCCCGGGAGCAGGAGGCCCGAGGCCGAGGCCCGGCTGCTGCCTCCCCGCAGGAATGCGGCCTGGCCCCGCGGCCCACCTCCCACGCAGCTGCCGTGGGGGCACAAAAGCCCTTGTCAAAACAAAAAGTTAAAGAAAATGTGGAGAATGGCAACTGTTGACAGCTAGGGGGGCTCATTGAAAGACAAAAGCTTCAATTACCTGGATTTTTCTAAAGGCCTGTTAACACTCCTGGTCTATAAGCGAAACTGTAAACAGCCATTGTGCTGGGTTCATAAAGGCTTGTAAAAGGATTATTCACTGGGTTGTGCCAATTGCCTCTCAATGCCACCAAGAATGTTTGCAAAGCCGATCCCTAATTGTGCCGCTTTTTGGAAACATTTTCTTGCAGGGACAGATTCAAGTCAGAAAAAAGCCTCCTGCGAGGCGAAGTTAAGCAGAAACAACATATAATTTGGGCAGAACTGGCCCGGTGAGCAGCAAAAAGGCTCTGCAGCTCCCTCCACCCGTAAAGGCCCACTGCCACACAGCGAGCTGCACAGCAGCACCCAGCAGGACAGGGCACAACACGGCCGCAGTGGGCCAGGCTCTGCACGAACCTTCAGCCTCCGGATGGAGCAGTGGGTGAACCAGCAGGGAAAGCTGGAGCTCTGCTCACCTCCGTGCAAGTGATCGCAGCACTCTCCTGTGCCACCTTTTCCTGATGTTGCACCTGAAAGATCTGTGGAAAAAGGGACAGAGCTCCTATTTGCACAGACAAAGCCCTGTGGCTCTGCTTTTGACGGCACAGCTGGAAATTCACAGTTCACGACCTTCCTTCCTCCTGATTTTTCCACCAGGCAAGGAGTTATGAAGCATTCCAGTACTTGCTTGTGCAAAGCAACTCAACAAGAAAAAGGAGATGGAGCCATGAAAATAACTTTTAGCTCTTATTGTTTGCCCTCAACATTTGAACTTTCAGATCGCCCAGTTTTTCTTCACATAATAAGAGTACTCAATTTATTAACGTGAAAACAGACTGTCACCTAGCTGCCTCATGCCAGGAACTAGAGCTCTAAGAAACAAAACAACCCAAGTTTTGCAAGGCTGCAACAAAATTGGCAACACTTCAGTGTTAAGGTCATCAGGTGCAGAGAAACAATGTGTTCTGAAACGGGGCCACATCCTCCAAGCTTTAGAGAATTGCACAGAATTCACCTCAGTTTATTCACACAGGATAAGTGCAGTACCTCCTATTCCACCCAAACCTAGGTTTATGACCTGGGTCGTGCCTATACAGCCTTAAAGCTACTGAGTCCCGTTGTGCAAGCCACTGTACAGCACAGAAGTTACAGGTTCCTGCCCAAACAGCTTACAAAAAGGCTTGTTTTTCTTTACACAAAACCACACATACCTACAGATATTATATTATGCTTATGAAAGAGGTGATAGACATCTGAGCAGGCTGTGTGAAGAAACAGATTCCAGCCTGGAGGAGCATATAAGCTCACCAGTCTACCTGCCAATAAAACTGTGTGGGGAAGCATAAGGCCGAAAGAAGAGAAGCCCAAAATATTAAATATACAATCTATAATATTACAGTGCAAGATGACAGGTAGAATACATATATAAACATGAAATATACAATCTGTACAGATAACTACAGAGCTTACACAGCCGCTCAGTCCTGGAGGATGGCCATGGTTCTGCTCTCTCATTATTTCCAACTGTATTTAGTTACTGAGATTCCTTTTAATAATGAGACTTGAGGAAGCATCAGGCTTAAATCCTGGTTTGTTAAAGGAGGAGGTAAAATTGAGTGTATTTTGAGGAGCCCTTCCCCCGGTCCCGTCCGCTGAGCTGCCGGGAGCTGCTCGCAGCAGCAGCGCGTACGGATGCACGCCTGTGTGTGCAGGGGGAGGGTGTTGTTTCCTATTAAGTCTGGCATCAGATTCATGTCTGCAGGGGCTTGCTTAAGATGATAGGAAGAGAGAGTTTTATCATGAGCCAGACTGACAGAAAAGCCTGCTAATGGGACTTGAGGCATACACAGGAAAGAAAGTGCCAAAACATTAAGCTACCGCCAAGTGTCAGAGGGCCACTGATTTATTGCAGCAATTTTGCCACTGTGTCCTTTATAAGGTCCCACAAGTCCTTCCTCCTGGCAAGAAGCTGTGAGCTGCTGCAGCTCAGGGAGAAGCTGAGATGCAGAGCGCAGAAAGTGTCCAAGCGCGAGGCGGGGGCCGGGGGGGGACGGAAATCGAATGTTGACTTGAACTTGCCCCAGGCAGCAGAGCCCTCTTAGCTCCACTGCCTCCCTGACAGTTTGATGAAATGAGTCAGGGCCTCCCTATGGCTAGACCAGCTAAGGCTTCCAAGTGCTGGGGTAGAGCTGTAAGAAACAGATTGAGCCTCAGGGCAGCAATTTTTTTTTTTTCTTTTTCTTTTTTTTTTCCCTTTCTCTCCTCAGCATTTGGCTGGGGGAAGGGGGAGGTTATGAGCACTACAGATGTATAGGCTGAGCCTTTGTCTGCAGAGGGGGAGGGAGAAGAACAGCAAGAGAGTATTAGCTATGGCAGCCGAGAATAGCCCTGAGCACTATAACTAATTTTGAGGGGCAGTGATGCATTGTACGGGCTATGTGCTGTTTGGTCTGAGGGGGCCCCTGTTGTGAAGCAGCAATCAAGAGGACATTTTGTTAAGTGACCAACAGCTGTCATCTGCAAGCCCAGCGCAGGGAAGAAGGGAGCAAGGGGGAGGGAGAAAAAGGGAAAAAAAAAAAAAAAAGAGCATTTGTCCCTTGGAGGCAGAGCACATTAATCCACCAATCTGCCACAGCTTTAACTCTAGAAGTGCTCGGTGCCTCCGAGAGCCAGAGCCAGCCGCCCGCCATCCGTGCCCGCAGAGATGGGTGCACGCAGCCAGCCTCTGCGGGCCCACGAACCCACGCTAAAAATACTGTTTAAGTCTCTTTTCATTCCATAAAATTGAGTTGATCTGCTGCAGCTTAGGGTCAATCCCTCAAGGACTGTTTTTTTCCCCCTTTCCTTTTCCTTAGCACTCATAAATTAATCAGGAAGACCCTGACTAAGTCATTTCATGCTGTACAACATAAAAGAAAGTCCCTGATGATCCAGGCAAGGATCTATTAAAAGCGGGAGGGGGGTGGGAGGAAGGGCTGGGAAAGAGGGAGAAAAGGGAGGGGGAAAAAGGAAAAAATCTCAACCTTTTTGATTTTTTAGGATAAAAGCTGGAGGACTTTGTTACAAATTCTAGCCAACATCAAAACACCTTAAATAATTCAAAGAACATGTTAAAGGGAAGAAGCTGAATGTTGCTCTGATGTTCAGTTGATGCAACGCAGAATATTACCCGAAACAGCACAGCCTGTTAAGGGAGACAGCAGCCTTGAGCATTTCAGTTCTTTAGAAAAATGTCAGAACCTGTAAAAATCATAATTTCCAGCAACTTTTTTTTTTTTTTTTTTGCATGATATAAACTCAGCGAGACTGAAATGTAGGTTTCTGACAAGCTGTTAACAAGACAACTTTAGAAATCTGTCTGGAGCTCTCAGGGAGATGGGCTGCCATTTCACTGCTTCGAAGAAGTTCATGACATGACAAGCAAAAATCAGGGAACACAGACCTAAAAACCACGGTGTAATTTTCATTTGCTTCTGTCGTGAAAGAATTCAAGCAGAAATATTAGAAGGCTGCACAACTAAAAAAGCCAGCAACTGGAAAATCATTGCTGTGGTTTGACAAGCACATCTTTTATGCTGAAAATGGTTTCTTTATTATTACACCTCTATACAGGAAAGCACTTCTGGAAAAAAAAAAAAGGGTAATCACAAATTATTCTTTGAGATCTGCAAAGTAAGATCTGTAGTTGCCTACTTGCAAGCCAGGCCTAAGAATGACCTAGTTCATGTGAGAGAGAGCCATACTGAAAAAGCCAAGAGCCACCAGATCTGTCTTGTTCTTCCCCTGCAGCCCCCAAAGTAAGAAGGGTAGAAATATCTTTCCATAAGGGTACTGGAGTCTATACAGATCAGTGCTGGTACAGAAGTGTTTCATAAAAATACATTGATTAAAAATAGAAAAGTCAGCATCCCATGCCACCTACACAGCAATGCCTGTACCAACTCAAGAGAGCCTTTCTGGCTGTTGTACCATGTTTATATCCTTCTTTAGACCTTAGTATACCAGTATAATGATTTTCCTTAATTTCTGGATGATTTAATGATTTCCAGAATCAATCTATTCTATTATAGGGTTAGAAAAAAAACAGAGCTCTCTCTCTTCATACAATATATCTCTTTCTAAGTACAATCTCTCTCTATTTTCCAAGTATTTAATGGCATGTTGATAAAGCTGCCCTGAAGTCAATTTACTGATCGTGATTGACTCATTATATCCATACTCACAGAATTTTGGTACCCTTGGGACGGATGCATTGGGAAACTCACAGACAGCTTCACAGATACAATCCTATGGTTAATTTCAGTCCATATTTGACAAGAAAGAGAGATTGGACAACGCAGGAGGTCATTCTCACCTGTAACACCCACGATTATACCAACAGGTAATGTGAATTACAGGCAAAATTTAGCCCAGCCCTTGCAAGGACCAAGCAGCAAATAATGAACTGAAGCTTTTTCACCCCATTTCTATTTCAACTCATTTCCACACAGCGCTGGTGGTGCGATCCTACAGCCGTGCTTGGGTAATTGAAAGGACAGTGCATGCAAAGTTGAACGGCTGACACTGCATTTCACCAATTTACAAAATGGAGGAGACTCCAACAAGAAGAGGGATGCCGTCTGCCCCTCTTCTGAAGCGTCCACAAGTTCCTTTCATTCTCCCCTTGGCTGGGCATTGTGTAACCCGTCACTCATTTTCTTTTCATTAGACAGACACGCTCGGAGACATTACAGCTTCAGTGCTGGATACAGGTTTTCACTAAGAGACATCCATTACTTCCCTACTCTACAGTTTTAAGCTATGACTAACCCTACTTGCTTGCAAAAGACCTCTTGCTTTGCTGCCTGCCTTTACCATGAGTCTGCTGGACGACAGGAGTTAGCTGGACCCATGTAGCCTCAGCTGCTCTGGTGCAGGGAGGAGCAGGGACCACAATATGGATTCACAGTGACACACAGCGTAGAACAACTCTGCTTTTGTTTAATGCAAGGATGCTTAGGCAAGACATGCCCAAAAGAAGAAAAGTGGCTTAAAGTCATTTATTTACAACACCGAGAGGCTGCTGCAGTTTGGAGTTGGGGTTATAAACCTTCTTTAAAATTAAGGAGTTTAGAACTTAATATGGATATAGCCAAAAGCCACTTCAACCATAATGACCTGTCTAGTAATTTCCCACTTACTATAAACATCAGTTTTCTTCTTCTATTTGGATTGCAAATCCAGTCCATTTCTATGCCATGCCCACGTCATTATGGAGTCATGCAAAAGTACTCAGCCACTAGGCCACTAGAACAGGATTTGTTGAAGTATCCCTGCTCCAACGGAAAACATCTAGTTATTCTCAGCTCTCTGGCTCCATGGTACGGAACTCTGCTTGGAAGTTTCATTTACATATTTATTTAGTAGAGAACATGCATGGCTGTCCTCCCTCGATGCAGAACCATTATCAGCTGCAAGAAGCTGTTAGAGGAAATTTCAGTATGGAACTCAGTAGAGAAAGCATTTCTTAACACTTTAGCATCCTGCTTAATAATGGTCATCCTCCAGAAAGAGGGTGATGGGTTTCTGGTTATGAAATTTGCTGTGATTTTTAACAGCTGATTCACACGATTGTTTACTGTATCTCATTAATACGTTTCATTTCACATACACACACAGACATACTTTCTTTTTTCTCATGTTGTGAGCTTCCTTCCTATCCCTGCAACTCCAAGTGGTGTAGAGAGAAAAGCACATTCCAGGCTATGCATGAAGACATCCACCTGATGACACTAAAGTTTCCCTCAAATATTGTGCAGAATTTTCCATTCAAACATAAGCTGTCCTCCCAAAAACTTCTAACACAGAATCTCAGAGGTGGGGATTAATTCCAGAATCTGGCATCCTTTAGGTATGAAAGAAAATCTCCACTGTGTCTTGTAACCATTTATCCCAGACCTGGCAGGGTGAGTCTGCTGAAGTCAACCTGAATTCAGCTGTGAAGGACCTGAAGTGACAGGTTACACATCTTGAAACGTATCTGTATGATGCTACATATAATATTATTTTTAGCTGACTACTCTGTTAGTAACTTTGGACCTGGAAAACAATTTAAAGCACCCACTCTGTTCTTAACACACATTAATCTAGTAAAATGAAGTACAGTTCATTTTTAATGTAGGGGATATAACAAGCTTGTGTGAATCAGATGCTTTGTTTTCTAACACCTTTAGCCATTAAGAAAGGAAGTCCCCATCAGGGACAAGTTTTACAGTATTTATACATAATTAATAGAATAATTCATACTATTTGCTATTTAAGTCATAGCAGGGTTTATGATGTGGCTAAAAACCAGGAACCTATTCTTCCAAGGAAGTTCTCAGAGGATGTGCTTGAAAACTTCAACCACTGCTTTTAAAATAAACCTTGAGGGATGGATGTCCCACATACCCCGAGGCAAGCTACCCTGCAACAAAGAAATTCACCAAGAAGAAAATATAACAGAGTTAAAGCAAACAAACAAAAAACTCACAACAACAAAACTTCCCAAAACAACAAAAAAATGAGACCTCCGGCAAGAGTCATTAAGAATACATACAGTGCAAATTAAATCTTTTTTTTTTTCCTTTTGTTCCATCTAGATCTTAAAAATACTGAAGTAGGTAATTCTTGGGAACGAAGGACAACCATTGCCTGGGGCGTACATTTGGGTGTCTTCAATATAATCTAAGGAATGTAACAGAGACTGCAAGCTAATTCAATTAGAGAATATCACAGTGAGTTATTCACTTTCACAGAATTATGCCATGACAAAGCTAAATATAAAAGTTTCAAGGCCTAAACCATTACATGGAGAATAGTTTTTCAGCCTACTGTGCAAACACTAAGCAATTTAAAAATAAATATATTTGCTATTTCAGGTGAAATTGTAAAGGCTCCCCATTACAGCAGTACATCTGCTCCTTTCTTCCGACCCCCCCCAGTCACTCATTTGTTCTTGTCAGCTCTCCAAATGTCAATGATTGATGCAAGTGCAATGATTTACAAGAAGGAGCCTGCTACCTTGCTGTTCTGCTTTCAGACTGGGAAGGTCTGACCAGCAGTGACCTCAAAGACCAAGACAAGGGCTGGACAGCAACGTAAGTATCCTTTGCTGAACAGGCTTAAGGACATCTATCCTTTCTGTTGTCTCTACAGAATTTTTTATGTGTATTTTTCTTCCAAGACTAATGTGGCAACGCTCAGATGTGTGGATGGACGTCATTCATGAATAGGAGCTCCATCACGTCAAAGACTTCCCTCAGTAGTGACAGCCCCCTGTATGGCTAATCCAGACTGCAGTGATTAGAGAACAAAAGAAAGAGGAAAACATCTCAACAGGAGGGGAAATTGGGGGAAAAGAACAGAAGACTGAAGAGTAAGAATGGAGAAAACAACTTCCTGTGCTGCGGACCAGTAATGAGATGGGACTACAAACACTGTCTGTTTGGGTAGGGGCTCTATCGCCTTTAATCAGTAACCAGCACTGTTAGCACAACGAGAAAATTGCTCGTAATTAGATGGAACAAACCGGTGCGTATTTGTCATGGAGTGAGAGTACATTCAATTATATAAACTTTTCATTTTTCAGTAGGTAATTTTAAACAAAGCTCAATGTGAAGTGTGTTTGAACAAATGGAAAATACCTTGACTACGTACTAAGCAGAAAAGCTCTCCTTGCTCCAACGGGAGTGCAGCACAGCCAGAAGTCCTTTTTTAACCTGTTGTGATTTTTGCTGTATCAGCTGGGAGATGCTGACCAATGCACGTGTGCTTTGCAGCCACATGTAGCAATAAAATGCACAAATAGTAGCTAATGATAATACAACAACAGTGTGTGTCATCACTGCACGTTATAATGAGGTATTTTCATGGTCTGTGGAATAATTAGGTGCCTTTAAACATGTTTTAAAGCCTTTTCATGGAGCTGGACTGTGGGAAGGTTCTCCCCAGCATTTATGCAAAGTACTTGCACAGATAACGAAAAGCTCAGCTCCTGGCCAGCTTTTAGCAGCACGTGTTGAGAATGGCAGGGTCCCACGCTCACCAACGTGCATTTTTTAAAAATTTCTTTTTCATTCACACCTAACACACACATTTGTTTATGAAGCAGAAGTAGTAGTCAAAACAAGCCACTTTATTAGCTCAGCAGCTTCATGAAAAATTGCCACAATTACAAAAACAAATCTTTGTTTTCAATTTTCAGTAAGCAGAGCTTTAAAAGAACAAGCTGCTCATGAAAGCATGATAGTTTTTTTTTCCCTAAAAAAGAAAAGAAAGAAATCTTTCCCAGCAACTGCAATTATGATACTTCCATGTCAAATGAATTATATTACTGAAAATAAATCTTTCTAAGATGCACAAGAGGGTTATCTGGCTCCAGTCAGACTTATGCATTACTGGTTTTATATGTTGTACTCTACTTGATTAATATAGGTAATCAAATTATATTGCCTTCCACTGTGCTCTCAAATTCAAGGCTATAATGTTTTCAATGACAAAGTTCATAGAGTTGTATAAAAATGTACCTCATGCTGTACCAGCCCTTTATTGCTGTAGTAAAACACCATTTTCAATTTAGTAATAAGTGATATAAAACAGAGTGTCTTGATTGGCAGGGTCGTATTCATTATGCAGTGCCCTACAACACAGCACAGTTCAGAATGGAAATCTAGGGGCAGAGCCTACCACAATCTCAGATGCTGATGCTACAGAGAATAAAATGATTCCTGTTTCCTGAGTTCTCCAAAGAAAGGACAGGGAATCGGACACAAAGACACACACACACGTATGTGTATGGATGAAAGGGACAAGGGGACAGAAGGAGACTCATTACAGCATTCTACTCCTCAGCGCAGGTTTGGTTGCACTGGAGCCACTCCTACAAAACTGCATCCCACTTGAAATTGGAAATTAAAACATAAGAAAATAATAGAAAAAGAGGAATCAAGACAGTATGGAGAGCAGCAAACAGCAGAGAGCTCTTCCTGGCTCTGCCACTGGCCTGACTTACGACCAGAAGAAAAATTCAGGGCCCTGTGATCCTGAGTGTTAAGCTTGAGGTGCCTTAATGAAGTTGTGCTATCAAGTGCTCTTCATCTTATGAAGATTAGGATTCTCTAAAGAGCAGTAAATTAGACAGTCAGAACTGGTAATATCTTAAGTTTTCAGCTACCTTTGAATATGTAAATCCTAACCCTTCTCTTTCTTATTTTCCCTTTTATAAATTAGGAATAATGACTGCCATATCTGTAAACTATCAAGCCAATCAATCTATGAGTTATGTAGAAGCAAAGTATTCAGGTGAGCCTTATCACCACTGCGAACGCTATCTAGAAGACAGAGTTATAAAGCCATTTTCTGTGGAGCTAAATGGCAGAGATATTGTTAACTGTATCTTTTCTAAGCATGTATGTTGAGCAAATGATATGATCAGGAAAGACAATTCTTGGACTCAGGAATTAGTAATGTTATCTTAGTTTTGTTTCCTTGGCAACTTGACCTTTCATAATTTGCCCAAAGGCAAAATATGGGCAGCATATCCCTTTCAAATCATCCCTCAATAATCTTGTGATTAAAAGCATCACCAGAATGTGGCCTTGCCATAAGATGGAGAATTAACGACTCTCTACTAAATGATCCACTGATGTTGAATCTAATTTAAGTAGCCTTGCAAGAATATTTAACACTTAATGATAGGCTCTGTATTAGAGTAGGTTTAATCTAGGATGCAGCCACAGATGTCATAAGAAGGAATTAATCAGCATTGCTTCCACTAAAACAGAAATGCAAAATTGCTGAACAGAATGTATTAGAAACAGATTAAAGAACTGGGACTTAAACATAAAAGAAACAGAGCTGATGCCACCCTCAGAGAGCTAATTTGAAATACAGGAAAACTTAATTCGCCTTTAACTGAAGAATTGGGGTGTTTGAAGTTACTAAAGAGAAGCTTGCATTATCAAGAAGGGAAAAAAGGCAGATAGTCTTTTCCCTCATCAATTAAAAATGAAAGCCCAACCCAAATATTAATGTCTGCCTCAAAATCCCAACAAAATGAAGTTACTGATGCTCTAGGGACTATTGCAGCATCTTACATGAAGCTCTATACTCAGTGAACGCTGTGGAAGTTTCACTGGAAAACTCCTGCCCAATTTAGATAAGTTACCTTTCAGAAAGGCAAATCTTGGAAATAGGGAAATATTGCCCGCTATTGCCTAATGTTATTGAAATGCTTGCATTGGGGGAAAAATATGAAATATGGCATTTCCAAATTCCCTGCAAACTCTCTCTATAGTGAGAAGCTGCTCATCCAAAGGTGTATGTAAGGACTTCCATTACAGTTACTCACTGCTGCTTCAGACAATTCATCATTTTCCCTCTCACTTGAGGACTCCAGGCCAGCCACAGAGTTTACATTACTCAGTCTCTTTCATTAACAAAGACAGGTTAGCATAGGCTGAAGGTTTTTTTTTTTAAATTCTAGATTAGACTACTGGGGTATAAAGCCAGAAGAGACCACAGATCAACTCTTCAGAGCATCTATACAGCACAGGATGTGAATTTCCAACCAGCAACTCTCCATTCTCTATTTGAAGATATTGAGGGTGAATCCTCCATATCCCATGGATCCTTAGAAGCATGTGCCTTGGATGAAATACTGCAATGTTAATTTTTTTTTGAGCTACAGTTAATGTTCCTGGTAATTATGAAGACCCTCTTCCCATCTTTGGAGGCTGGACTTGATGACCTCTAGAGGTCCCTTCCAACTCCTACAATTCTGTGATCTGTCTCCCTAATTACTTGCTTTGATGCTTGGGGCGTGCAACCCCTGCGTGTTACTGTTCTGAGGTTGCCAGAGCTACCAAAGTGAAGTGGAACAGGAGATGCTGCTCTGCGCATCAGGCACCTTTGCTGGATGTTGGTTTCTTAGCCCTGGCTGCTTCTCCACCAGTGACAACATAAAGGTACTCCTGTAGTGCACCAGAAGTTAGCAAAATACGCTCTATTTATTTTAGTATGAAAATTAATGCTAAAATCAACTTTTTCGTTTTCTTTGCTCCTCATACATTGGAAGTTTTGACAGCAGTGAAGTGAATGAAAGACAAGAGTGCAAGCAATGACCGAGTTTGCTCTCTAACTCCAACAACGATTTTCTACGTAACTCTGTTAAGAACTGTAATAATAATGCCCCATTAAGAATTGATTATGAAAACGTGTAATAATATTCACTTTTCATTAAAAATTCGCTTATGTGAGATCCTTCTATTTCTACAACTTTCTGGCTAGCTAAAGACCTTTCATTAAACCTCTACACTTCTCCTTTTTTAATAAAGGACACTAAACGAGTAATGATGCATAATGTACTTCACCATTACTAGTAATTACTCACTGAAAACAAGAAATGAGAGATCACTTTCTTATTTGCTTATCTGATGATCTCTAAGGACAATGATGTGCATGATAAATGCACAGCGCAGTGTACTTCCTCATTTACTGGATTGATCTGATGTAATGTCAAGAAATGAAGTACCAATCCCTTATATACCCAAAAAAGTACATTTTTCTCTAAAATGTGAATGTATTTCTAAATTTAGTGCACTCAGATGTTTTCGTACTTTTGGCAATTAGTTTACGGGAAGTTTTAAGCACGGCGTGTTTTCAGAAGTTTTCCATTCTAAAAAATGGCAAACAATGAAATCTAAGTGGGAAGCATCATCCTAACGTATTTCAAACAACCAGTCAAGGTTGACAGAAAAATTCCTACAGCAAGAACACAGTAGTGCTTATTTTGGTTATTAGGAGGATCCAAATGTATCACTTAAATGTTCTGTTCCTGCTAAAGTTTTATTCACTCTTTAAGTGTATGAACTCTAAATTATAACACGCTGGAGTTAACAGAGGTCCGTATCAGCAATAATGTGCTGAGAACAGCCTGCATGAATTACAAGTTTCTGAAATGCTCAGCATCCCAGAAACTTCAGGGGCTCCTGGAGCAACTTCCAAACACCCTGCACCTGGGATGCACTGCTGCCCAGTGCAGCCCCACGGTGTTTGACTCTGCTCCATGGAGATCAGCCTGAAGCTTGCAAATCACCAAGCACAGCTCCTGCAGTGAGCTGTAGATGGTGCAAAATGATGGAGCTCACATCCCATAGGACTGGGCTCTGTATCTCACACCTTGCAGTGTGAGAGCAGAAGACATTATTAGATACTCTCTTGCTAATTTTCCTCACAATTAAATTTGCTTATTTTCCTCAAGGAGCAGCTATTAAAAAGAAATCTACTGTGGTTTAATTTTCAGCAGATCCTGCAGTTAGGTCATACCCGAGAAGATGTGAATTGGAACCACTGTGCTAGCAAGAGGGTCACATTTATGGCAGGCAGCCTGAGCACAGAGCTAATGCTTTCTTTAAATGATCCACTACTGGTATCCTAACAACTTGTTCCTATTTTATTTAGAATCAAACAGCAAGGAGAGAGAGGAAGATTCCAAATTAATTGAATAGGCTTAGCAAAGGAGAAGAATCAATTTTGGCACAAACACTGCACATTATTTTTTTCAATTAAACCAAGACTACATGCTACTTAGCAACTCCAGAATTTACGTAATGACAGAAAACAGTTAAGTGAATCAACAATAAGAATAAGCAGAAATCAGAGTAAACAGATTAGGGCAATCATCGTTGGACAATCCATAGAAATAAGGACCGTCATTTTTCAAATGACAGTACCAAATGTTAAAGACAATGGAGAAAAGGAGTAGTTGTTATTTTTAGACAATTGCCTTTCTTCCAAAGAACACAGAGCTAAAGAGCTTGGATTTAGCCCTCAAATACTACGGCTCATAATGTGACAGGTTGTAATGCACAGCACATGAGAGAGAATACATAAGCCAACATAAAATTCAGCATGATTAATGTATGATTAGTTCACGTTTGTACAATGCTTTGAAGATGTGAAGTGCTAATTAGAATTTCTGGATTAGGCTGGTTGGTGCCCCAATGCAATCCAGATCAGTAAATAAAAAACTGCAGAAGTTTAAACTAACTGCCTGAAGATTGAGGAACCCATGAGATACTAGGAAAGGCTCTAAATTTCAAGTGGATAAACAAATGCGTAAGAGAGAGAGAGAAGGAGAATCCAAGGCCCCAGTGAAGATATTTAAGACAGATAAAGCTGGAGATTTTTTGAAAGACATTGGTTTGCCTCCCTCTGCGATCACCAGAAACACTCCCATCAATGTGTGAGACGCAGATCATCTCAGCTCAGGAGCTCTGAAACTAAACCTTAAAATCTGAACATAAGCAACTATCTTCCCTAGAGTAGTTCTACAATAATAAGATTGAACCAAATACTAAGTTTGAGGTGTGCAAGGGGAAAAAAAAATGTAGCTTCAAACTGGAGAGTGGGAAAAGAGAGAGAAAAGAAATTCTGACCATTGGAAATTTTCAAACTGGAAATCCTGAAATGGGGAAAGGGTGAAATCTAGAGGAGATGAACAACATGGAGCCCACCACATTAGATTTATTTGTTTTTAATTAGAAAGTAGAATATGTAAAATCATTTGCAGCAAGAAGGCCATCCCAATGCACCACCCGCATGGGACCAATAAACAGCTCGGGATCAGAACAGAATGCTGCCAGCAGAGAGATGTTGACTCTGCCACTGATCTGGCCTTTTCTTGCTTAATTAAAGCAACTGAACACTTGAGCTGGAAAACTGTAATCCCCATTAAAGTGTCATTTTAGCTGTAGGTGATCAGACCTTTCAAGCTACACTAAGTAATTATGCTAGCAGGAACCACGTATAGTATTAATGCGACCATAGGAAATGACATACGTGCAGCCAGGAGCACTGTTAATGCAGAATGTGGTAACCAGCTAAGGATTACCAGGCAAAACAGTGGTTTCAGCTCCGGCCACGTCCAAATCAAGACCAACGTGCCGGCATGTCGCCATGCCTGGTGCCACACAGAGAAGATAGGGCTCTGATTTATGGCAGGGCTGGGTAACCCATCTGTGGGAGCAGAGCCTGCATGTGATGGTTGTTCACCCTTGGTTCAAAATAACAGTGAAGATGAAATGTACCAAGAGAGTGGGCACAAAACAACGAAATCCTCAGCACATGAATATCTACTTTTGATCTTCATCAAGACGCAGAAGTACATGCGGAGGCCTAGAGAACGAAAACCAGTTTTGTACTGCTTTATGCTTTATGGAATAAGAAACGTGACCAAGGAAAAGTCCCAGTAATACAAAAAACATGTAGACGTAAAGCCTCTACAGATGCAGTGCAGTTGCACTTCAAGCTTAGCAAAGTCTTTGTGAGCTGACTTCAAAAAGTATTTGGGGACAGGAGAGCAGGGCCCCCCTGGAGATGCTGGTGGTTGGAAGCACACTGCCATGGCACAGAAACCACATGAAGCCGCTCGTCCTACACTGCCTGAATTACTGGAAAGAACTGAAAGAGAAGAAATCCAAATCAAAGCAAACCTCCTAATTAGTGCTAAAATGAGACAAAGGCACTTCCTTATTAAGCAGGATGCACATTTTTCTGCAGCGTGCTCTTGTAGAGATCTAGGCCTATTACTCACACAATGTATGAAAAGATGTAATCCCTAGGTATATACAAATCTTTTCCAAGTGTTTTTAAAGCCGGCATCTGTAGCAATACATATTTTGCAGCAAATATTTAGAATGAAATATTTCATAAAGTACTTCAGCACTTCTTTGAGTGTTTAATTTATCTGACATAAAAGAACAAGAGTGTATAGCATTTTCCTGTAAGTGGATGTAAAATACGCATTGCATGGATCCCTATAATTAAAAAAACAGCAAATCATTGTCATTAATGCACAAGCAAGATCATAAATGAATACATTATTAAGTCCTACTGAATTAATGTTTAACTGCAATAGAGTTGAAATTGAATGAGGCAATTAATCAGAGTAAGAACTAAAAAAAAAGCCACATCTGTCTCGCTTTGAATACATTGAGCAAGACGACCTTCAGAGCGGGGCTGCCAATCAAGGCACGCCGCCCACTGATCTGACAGCCTTGGTGCCACCACACAGAAAGTTTAGGCAGAGTAACAGATACAAGCTTTCCATCTGAGTCACTTCGTGGGTACATGTCACCCTGAGGGAATAAAACATTCTGTCTCAAGGGTCTTATTTCATAAAATCATGAGTGTTCAGATGGTGAAGATCATGCTGGTTATAAATGTGAACTACATCTGCTCAAAGTCACTAGAAAATGAAACTGGGGGAGTTGACATACATTAATGATAATTTTTAGAGGCTTAATGCTCTTCAACATCTAGGGGAGGATAAAAAAAAACGATGTTCAGAAGCTTTTGTACCATGGATTGCGCTTTGATCAACCAAAATACATCAAGTTAAATTTTTCCTCATCAGTCCTAAACTCTGCAGCAGAGTTTTCTTTAACGGGTTAATTAAACTCCCTCAGGTTCTTAACTGTTGGAGAAGTCTTAGTTCAATTCATTTCAGAATTTAAGGAGGAATAAAATGATAATACTAATGATGATAATGACCCTTATCCTAACTAAGGCTTTTTGCACTTCCCATGCAGAACAGTATCTATTGTTCACGAGCCCTACCTCTGACAGATAGGTATATGTACTTTTCTTCGGTGGAACACATTATGAATATTAAACAATATTTAAAAAGAACAAATCCATTGGTATTTTTGTAGCAAATTCTTAAGCAGTAATTATCTTTGAATAAAGATTTTTTTCTCTTAATGCAAATGAACTGCAAATTTTCTAAACCGTAATTGTTTTCTACACTGAATTGATGGAGCAACTGGCATGCAGGTAATCAGCATACTCATTTCCCTTTCAGCAGCAATAAGAACTAGACTCAGGATTTTCTATTAAAAATAAAAAAAAATAAAAAAAGGATCGCTCAGATATTCATTGATAAAGCAGCCAGTAATTAGGGGTTAGGAAAGTTTGCCAGAGAGCTGAACAGTGGTTAACCTATTCCTACGCTCCTGTTGTCATAACGATGAATGTGTTCTAGCCATTGTGTTACTTTACAATGTGCAATAATTTGTCATCTGTGCACAATTCACAGCTTTTTGTACCAAAAAACACCAAGTCAACCTATACAGTTATCCATTAACACCTGCAATCACACATTTGGCCATAGTGTGTAGAACAGGGACCACCAAAGCACTGTGGATACGGACATCAGCATAGCTGTGCAGCGCACACCGACTGCCTCGGGTCACCAGGTGGGAGGAGATGTTGGGGAACTGAAGCCCAGTGTGGGGAATGGAGCTAGAGAGGGGGATGATGATGGTCCTGGGTCAGGGGGGAGCTCCTGGTCTCTGCCAGCTCTGGGACTTTGAAGCCTAAAGATTCTTCGTGCACATGTCCTTACTTCCTAAGCACACAAAGCTCCAGCAGTGAGCAGGGATACCATGCTTGCGTTTTGGCTAATTGTCTGTTCTGTGCTGATCATCATCCTCTACAGGAAATCACACTAGATAAATACACACAGCAAACAAACAAAGAAATAAACAATAATAACACAAAGAAGCTTATTCAGCTGTTAGTGGGTGTCAGACTGTGATCTCTTGCTCAATGCAAGAAGATGCTGCGCTTATGGAAGTGGACAACAGCTGCACAGAGGTTTTGGTCTTCATAATCCTCCACGAGAACTCGTAGCAGTGACTCAAAGCCACTGCCACAGGCTATGAGGAGTGTTAAATTTAATGAAAGTTCATTCCAGCTAATACAGAAAGACTGAGGAAGGCACACAGAACTCGTGTGCCTTCTTTCTGGTCGTGTTTCCTAACGAGCGGTCACAGTGTCTGCTCTGTACACGCTGCCCTTCCAACCACACTGAAGGAACATGGGGCAGATCAGGGAGCTGGGAAACATCAGATCCCCTGTCCTAGGAAAAGCACCACCAGGGCTCATATTCAATAAAGACGATTTCCCTTTAAGGACAGAGAAATACTTTCCATACTGTAAGAGCTTTAGACAAACTTTAGACAATTCCCCAGGATATATGTTCAGGCTGACACTATTTTATTGGGATAACAACGTGAGATCCAGGCACTTTTGGACATATGCCAGTGTGTATCTATCCCACTCTGACACACTATTTGTTCCACTGTAACATCAAATATGAAGATTTTAACAGAGCTGTGACACAAGGTATCAATTTCATGCAGACGCAACATGGAAAAGCACAGCAGGATGGAGTCATCACCGAACAGGAACGTTCCAGCCTGGGCTGGAAGCGTAAGATGATAGCTTGTATTAAACTGATCATGGCAAAACAGCTTATCAGCAGCTAAACACCAATGAGAGCATTTGTAATACCAACTAACTGCAGGGTTAGTTAAGGGATCCTGTTTGATGGGAAGATGTTGGACTCGAGGCTCAACCCTGACCTGCCCACAGCCAATGGTCTGCACTCTGTTTACTTCCACAGGAACGGGGTTGGGATCTGTAATGCAAAGGGTGAGCGAGGAGGAAGGAAGAGAGCAGGAGTGGGGGCAACTCACTATCACACACAAACCCAAAAGATAAAATCAACAAAGCAATTAAGCTTCAACAGAAACAAGGCAGGTTTTTTGTTTTGTTTTGTTTTTTTCCCAGTGTGAATGTTAATTACTGTGCCTTACAGCCGAGATAACGAGAGGGTTTTACTGCCTAGCATTTTTCAAACAAAGACATGAAAAATTCATGAGCAGGGAAGACCTTGGTGTTGAGCTTCAGTTTTCTTGTCAAATATTTCAGCTCTGGAGGTCCTTCGGAAGGTTACACAGCAATATTCAAGTCTAAAGGATGCCTGTCAGCTGGATCTAAAAGCAACCGGAATTTTATAGGCTACATGTGACCTTGTCAACGTATTTTCACTGGCCAACAGTGTCTTCCAGCATCATTCACCCAGCTCACAATAAAAGCTGAACATTAAAATGTCTGTCCTCCTGAGGACAGACCACTCACAACATCAATTTGTCCGTAACATAGGAACTAAGATTCCCAGTGGTTTGCCCGATGCTGAGAAACGCTGATGTCGGCACAGCGCTCTGGAAGGGTCCACATGTACCTGTGTGCTGACAACCAGACACTGAGCTCTGGGGAAACTTTCACAGTCACAGAAGTTTTATCAAGACTCTGTGCAGTCTAAAATGTCACCCTTTAACTGGGGAGCAAGATCCCACTAATTCTGGCATGGTTTCTGATAAGATCTAAAATCTTTCAAGTAACCGGCTTTAGACACACGGGTATTTTGTGAGTTAGCAGTGCCTTTATTAAAGCCTGGCCGAGGCTTTCTTACAGGTTACAAAAACGAGTTGCTGTTTGCTGACATGTAGGTCAGGCACAGATCAAGTGTGAGGAGAACAAGGCCACCGAGCAGACTAACAAGAAGCAAGTGCAGCACAAAAGCTTTGGGGATCATGTGAATCTCCTCCTCTTGCCTAATCAAACTCACCATAGCAGAAGTAGGAATTTGACGAAGTCTTCAAAGTCTGAACTGCTCAATGTTTTCTTCCCATGTTTAATAAAGAGAAATCCCTCAGGTGAGTCACTAAGAATCATCCTTCAAACCAAAAACTTCCCTAATCCATAGCCCCAAGCTTTTAAAAATTACTCTGCATCAAAATTCTCAGCATACCACCTCCTTTAGCGTATAAACTGCTACATGAAGACAACATAATAAGTGCATGCATTGCCTGTGTGCTCTGCCTGCAGTGATTTCACACAAATATGACAACTCAGCTGCACAGAACATGCTGTCAGATCAGAAGCTTGAATTGTGAATTTGAGGCAATTTTTGAATTAATCTCCCTTGCCAGAAAGACTTTTAGCAAAAAGACAGATTGAACACGTGCTGAAGTCTCTGATGCTAGGAAAGAACGTTCAGCTAAAAATAATAATGAACAAGGAAAAACCTCTGCTAATCGTGTTGAAGATCTCAGTGTAGCCAAAAGTTCATGTAGGTTCACTGCTTTTCTCCTGAAGTATTGCTTGAAATTAGACTCTTCTTTAGAAGGTCTCAATGGCCAACCCTTCCAAGCAGCAAACCTTCAGTCAAAATACTTTCTCCTGCACGTTTGCTGAGGCTTCACTTGACTGATGCCACCACTTCCCTGCCTAGAAGAGCAATGGGCTTCGACTCCTACTCTAAAAGCAAAAAGTTATTAAGAATATTAAGTCTTTGTTTTACAATAAAGTGACAGAAAAGAATGCTAGCAGCTTCTTTCTCTTCTTTTATAAGCTGCTGCTGACAAACGCCAGCCTGGTCTCTGAGAGGTATCTGCTGATGTTTAGAGGAAACGTGGTAAACAGGAGAGAGAAAAGTCAAAGGAGAAGTAAATAAGCACGCTGGTTTCATCAACTCTGTATCTCAGCCTGGCGATAAGGGATGATGGAGTGCCTTTAACCTCAACACACTTCACTTAAGTACCTGCACTGTTCTGTGTGACGTTCAGCACAGCTCTCACATCACAGCTCCGCAGCGCTCGGAGCCCAGACGCTGCTGTATCAGCCAACCCTCAGCTCTTCTGGGTGCAACAAAGCATGGGATTGCTCTTCACAGATGTTCTTTTCCACACTTTGCCCCCAACCTGCACTTCTCTGAGCAAACAAACTTCTACCCAGGACACATATTTTTGTTGCAGGAAATACCTGTCACACATTTGCCTTACTGGTGAAACGGTGAGGATGGATTCGCAGCTGCACTCTGAGCCTGCTGGGAGCAGTGAGTGGGGATACAGAGTTGATGTAGAATTGGTACTTTCACCTTCCTAAGGCTGGCACTGTGCTTCCACTGTCTTTTGGACAGACTGCTCTGACAAACCTTACCCACACATGGCTGTTACAGTGCTCAGTGGGCCTGTTACAGAACTCAGCATTGGTTTGGGGTGTTTTGGAAGCTGGATTCATTTTTCCAGTCTCAGCTTGATTCCAGCATGACCCAAGCAGAACAACACTTTGTGATTCTTTAGAAAACACCTGCCCTGATAAAATAACAGAAGCATTCAAAATCCATTTGCTGCTCCTGTGAACTCAGCTTGCACCTTTGTATTGTGCAACACTGCAGGAACCCCAGTGTGAAAAACAGAAAACAAATGTACCTCTGCAATGACTCTGACTATGCATCTGGGAACACCAGAGCTGGGTTCAGGAGTCAGTCTCACACCAGTGTGAGTTTTTGCCTGCTGCTGCAGACCCCCAGCGGGGCTTCTGAGATCCTGAGCAGTTTCCTCCTGCACTGCGGCTCCACTGCTCCCTCTCAGCATCAGTGAGCGTTGGTCCTTCACAAATCATTTTTTCAAGGTTTTGACTCCTGCCAAGTACCTCCTCTTTTTGTTTGTTTTAAATCAAACAAAGCTGTCTCTTCCTCTGCCTGCTCTTCCCGGGCAATCCTTTCTGTTCCTGCCAGGGTAGGAAGAGCTGTCTTTCACTTCAGATCCCTGCAAAGCTGCAGCTGAAATCTGTTCGACCACACAGCAGCAAAGGGAAACAAGGGGAAGTTCTGACTAAAGACAGGTGCCCTGCGGATCTGCACATCAGTGTCTCAGGTTGACCAAACTGCAGCTTGCTTCGTGCCTTGGAGCTGCTCACTGAGAGGTTTACGGGGCAAGTCTGGCAGTTTTTGTCCATTTATCATGCTGGAGATGCAGACACAGCAAACCGCACCGCTTTGCTGCAGTTTCAAGTATGAAAGTGTGTCTGTATGTGAGTCACCACTGCTACCAGTATGACCAATCTGCTTTCTACTTTACCAGAAGTCCCGTAACTAAACCTCCAAGGGAGAAGACAGGCCTAATTACTGCGCACAGCTTACATATTCATGCGGTGGGTCCCTCCTGACTTTCCCAGATATTCGTGGAACTAGAAGCGTTGGAAATGGCTTTGCAAGAAATTTAAATGTCCCAATACTTGAAAAGTAAACAGGGAACTTAACGTTGGTATAACATTTGCTGCTCAAAAGCACATTTATGTAAGGTACAAGGGGAAAAATTATGTGCTACCCAACTGCAGAGACTCCATTTCCCCTTATACCTTAAGACACTTCTCTTTGCTTGTATATTTTTGAATTATCTCCCAATGTATTTATTGTTCAGGTTTGGGTCCAATTCATAAGACCAAGTCTGAATGAACAGTTAGAACTTAAAAAGGAAAAGTCCTTCACCAAAGAAGAAACAGTTCAGGCATGCCTGCTTCTAGAATTCATTCATTTAAGAGGTTTATTTCTGTTTATTACTCGCTAACATGTTTAAATTGCCCTAATATCTAATCCTGCCATTTTAAAGATCTGGGCTTAAAAAGCAATCTGCCTCCACTCGTCATGCAAATAACTGGCAATCACAGACCCACCTCTGCGTGGAAGCTGTCCCCAGAGCACGGCTCAGCCCCGCAGGACACCGCAGTAGCAGGGCGGTTTCGGGTCGGCCCGAGGCGCGGAGCGGAGTTATGACTGGGCGCCTCGCGCAGCACCTGCACGCCTGGTGCGTGGCTGCCGCTCGCTCTCTCGCTTTCATGAGAAACAAAATTCAGCCTCCCACACGCCCACCACAAAGAGGAAACTCAATAGATACAGCCGAGTTTATCATGGCCAATGGCAAGTGGAGGAGGATACAGCTGCTGACCCTCCACTTGGGCAGCCCCACGCCAACCTCCGCCATTTTGGCCCTGAGGTCGCTGTGGCTCCAGGCCCGTGCTTACCTACCCAAGAAAATATCACAGCTACATGGTCACTTTTATCATGAGTTAAGCTCTTTTCCTGCTGTGCTCAATAAAAGATGGGGAGTACTCAAGTGATTTAACCATGTCTTACAGTGGGTTAGTGACTCATCTGGGTTTAGAAAAAATTCAGGGTTTTTCCTTGCTCACAGGCCTGTATTTCAAACACAGAGTTTTCTTTTGACTATTCCTGTTTTCATTTCATCTGGTTTCCATTGAGTAAAATTAGAAGCATAAAGTTTAAGCTATATTGTGGACCGCTGAAACATTCAAACACACAGAGAAGTTTATACTGAATGCAGGCCATTTGCTGAGACTCATTATCAGCTAAGCATCGCCTAACGAAGGCTGCCAGATTAACTGTCCTCAGCCATGCAGCAGTAGAATGTTTTCCCAGTTTCCCGATGGTGATCCGGGCCGTGTTCATTCACGGGGTGGCTTTCAGCACAGAGTACCAGACACAAGCAGGCTGCCCTGGTTCCACTGGATGTAATCCTGAAGGAGTTTTTGAGCACACGGATCTCAGTGATACCTCCTATTTTACCAGCATCAGGAACATTGCACGGCACAGGTAACACGAAAAGGAAGTCGTATCTTGGTGATAAGATGAAAGAAAAAAGATTAAGAAGAAAGCAGATATATTTTCAAAGTACTGCAAAGTAAAGCAACCTAAGAGAGTTTAGACACATTTCCTTTAAAATTCAGCTACCAGAACATCTTCACAGGAGGTTAAATGGTTTCAGTTCACCCACACATTCAGAGGCTAGATCCTAAATACAGGTTATTCACTGGGTTAAGAACACAGGAAAAGACAGGAATAAAGACTTAAATTCGAGAGACTACCCAGTACTACTGCCTTATTCACATTAAGTGTTACTTTGTAAGCCACGAAAACAAACTTTCAAAGCAAACTTGTTTGAGGGTTTACTTCAAAATAAAGCAAGCCGTTGAAAGTCTGTACTTGCATGCATCCTACTTAATTACAGCAAGTTTGCATTAATGAAAAACCGGCTGCAAACTGGATTCATTAAGCACCATAGTGCACAGAAAACTGTTCTTTGAGAACTTTGTGCTGCTGCAGGTAACCGCCTATCTGTCTGGGAAAACAAAATTAAGCCAAAGGAAGAAGTCAAACACGAGACGCCATCTCAGCCATGGCAGTACTGTGTGGGGTCTCTCCTGCAGTCCACAGCCTGCCCCATCCCATGGAAGAACTTGTGAGAGTGGAGCTGGGATGGCTCCACCATGCCTGGTGCAGTGGTCCAAGCATCAACTCAGGGACAGTTTTAAAGTCTGAAGGGTTACCTGCTTACCTACAACAAACTCAGGGGCTCAAGTGCTTCCTAATGCACAGATGTGAGAAGCTAATAATTATCTGAATAATTATCTTAACTGGTGCGCTGACTATCAGGTTCAATGAGAAACATGAAGCAGTTAAAACCTCAAGGAACTACCGCTTCTTTTTTAGGTACAATGAAACGGACCGATTCCCAGGGGTGCCTTGGATAGGTTTCTGCCATCAGGGCTTTAGTTTGGCAACTTTCATGAGCACTTGAATAAAAATGAGCATTTTCTGGAGCTTGGAGTACGTGCTGCTTGAACTTCTCTGCAGGCATTTCAGTGAAGCTCTCAAACCACCACACTAAGTAGTGCCCCAGCAGAAGACACGCAATCGCTTCCTCTCACCCTTGTGACCTCGTCCTCCTCGCACGACTCGGCAGCCACAGCCACCCCGAGGCACTTTCTGCTTCCAGCAGTGGTGACAGGCAGAGACCAGGTGAAGGCTGGGGACAGGAGTACCAGGGCCAGGTGCTGTCCCAGGGATGCACCTGAAGCATGGGCAGCATGTGGTAGCAGCAAAGCTCTCCAAAGCTCCACAGCTGGGCTTGGTGCCTGCCCTAGGCTTCCTGCCTCCATCACGTCCCTGTGTCCACTGACTGCTGCCACCGAGCTCAGGAGCTCACTGGGCTCACGCGGCTTTCCAACCTCTGGGCGTATTTCAAAGCCCACGTCCATCTACTAAGCCTCTACTAAATACATACACACAGCAGACAAATGCCCACAGCTTGCAAAGAGGAGTGAAAGTTCACTCAGAAAAGCACTTCTAGCCATGTCTGAACTATGAACTGAAATTCAAAATGAAGGGCTTCACCGTGCGTTTTTGTTTTTGTTGTAATTGGCAACACAACCCCGGAACTGCTGGTAGTGGCAGTAGCTCCTTTACCAAACCATTGTATCATTTCTGACATTAGCAGCCTGGGAATTCGCTGTAACAGTGATCTATATTCCCACGCTGCTTTCAGATTGGTTTAGAGCACAGAATGTATAAATGCTGAACTGTTACAACACATATATATCTACCTCTCCTCTTCTGAGAACAACAAAAAAAATTGATGCATTCGGGCAGGCAAATCCTATGTTTTCTGTACGAAAAAAAAAAAAACCTGGCATGAAAACTTTTCTTGTGAATTAAGCCCCATTTAAAAACCAGGCCTATCTACACAGTATAAAAGATATTGTAAATTAGGAATAAGTTCTCATCTATTTGAAGACAGCTGAGAATTATCACACAATTAAGGATGTTACGTATTTTTTTAATAGCACCACAGCACTTCTGCAAGATGCCATGCTAAGTGCCGTGCCCCTTAACGACACTTTGCTACCTCAACAGCTGCCTCTTCCCATGGGATGTGGCAGCAGCCACACAACGGGGCTGTTGGCCTGGGCCAGTCCCGTCCTGGTCCCGTCCTGGTCCCATCCTGCCCGGCCCCTGTGGGAAGGGGACAGGAGGAGCCTGCCCTGGGCTGGTGGCACCTGGGCACCGGTCGGAAGGGGCCAGGCGCACGCGTACGGCTCAGCTCATCACTGTGTTGAAAATGTTTCAGGAACCTCAAAAACAGATTAAGTAATGCAATAATAAAACTCTCAGTGAACCTGTGCAATAAAATCCATCAACAGAGGAGATGGGTAATATAATCTCTTTAGAAAAAAAATCCTCTGCTCTATGCCTGAATTACCTTGTGCACCACAAGATAGAGGATTTAGACTATGGCAACGGATTGAAATCTCTCTTCGGGGACATCCTTCTCATAATTGTACATTCATGCCTCTCTCCCCAGTAGTAGCCTAAATACAATTTACCGTTGCACACATTTTTATAGGGTTTCTGCAAATCCGCCACTTTATTACCACCCCGGTTATAAGGGGCCACACGGCAATTCCTAAGGGTTCACTAACTGAGCAAGATATTAAGCTTGAATAAAAAGAATCAAAAACGTCTATCTACAATTTATAGTTCTCTATAAAGGACCTTGGGGAACCGCAATTTGAAGGTGAAAAGTAAATGGAAAGCAGATTTCAGCTGAAAAATTCCATATGATCGATGGAGAAGACTTACGGAGAATTATCCAGAGAGGATTTTAAGGTGTGCTAGAGTTAAAAACATACAACTCCAAATTACACACAAGGCACACAAACATCCCAGCGTGGATACATCTGATTAATCAGGCCTATTCAGAGCTTGGTAACAGCTGCCTTCTTTATGCACATCTCATGAAAGCCATCCTATTTTACACCTTTCTTCAGAGGAAAGAAAGGTAAAAGATACGGAATACTCCCAGGGGGTCCATAGTACCTAACAGCTTCCCAGTTTGTCTGAGAGATCCTGGGGTCCCGAGACGGCTCCTAACCACAGCACAGACTGCCCGCGCTTGGGCAGATCACCCGGTTCAGCTGGGTACCAGTGTCCCCCTCGGTGGAGTGAGGGAGTGTCAGTTCATTGATAACGTTTGTGGTTTCTGAAAATGGTTCAGAAATAAAAGTTATCAATTCAGAGTTATTTGTCTTCCTGAAGTTGTAAGAACAAGAGTATAAAGGCACAGTAGCATCTAATTCTAACTAGCAAAAATGGACAGAACAGGCACACAGTTATTTGTTAGTACCTACCAAAATTAACGAATAAATTCATTTGTTAATTCAAGCAATATCTTGAAACACTTCAAAATCCAGACTGATGTTTTGGTAGAGGATAAACCATCGCTGGTGCCTCAACGCCTGCAGGTCTGCCAAGTGCTAACACCCTGGGCAAGGATCATGAGAAATGATTCTTACTGCAGAAGAGAATGTGCCTGCAGGAACAACCCTGTTCTCAAATGCTTTCATCCCCCCCCAGAGAGTTCGGTGTAAGGTACAGCCACTGCTCTCTGCAGTGCTGGAGGGATGGGACAATCCCAGGCAGTGAACTCTCTAGCTGATGAGAAGCAAAATATTTATCTCTGAATCTTCTGCAGTTCTTGAATAGCATCATAATTCCCTGAATCTGCGGTATCTCACCAGAATCTGAAACACTGACATGTGGTAATTAACCTTCTTTTCATCTCTTGCTGATTCAATTGCACAGCATAACTATAGTAATGCATAACAGGTGGGAAAATCTGTGTTTTATTTTTTATTTTTACTTTGAGATATGTAGATAAAAATCGTAGACCATATCTGACGCTGAATTAAATGAAGACGTGGTGCAGTTGGGCTGTTGTATGTCCATTAGTGCCATGATGTATTTCTTAGTTCTCCTCCTAAGCCTACTGCTAGGCCCAGAAATAATGGCTGGAACCCCAGCTGAGATGGGGATGCTCCTCGCACGCGCTGTGACCGGCTTTGTGCTGCCGCTTTGGGCAGCAGCACGGCTCTGCCAAGTAAGATCCCTTATTTATGACACTTTGCTCTGACCCTTTGTAAGTCACGCTCGGAGATGGGGTGATTTCCCAGCTAAGGACACGTGCACAAGGAATTAAGCTGGTGCAATCCAGCCTCGTCAGAGTCCATCGCTGATGGCCTGTCTGAGGAAGACAACCCCAGGCAAACTGGAGTGGTGAGGCACCCTTGGCTGTATCCTCGATCTGCTGCAGATGTCCAATGGATTTAGGTTTTTTGTTTGTTTTTGTTTTCTTGGCAAAATATACTGTTGGTGCTCAATTTGTCATCCAGTCTCCCTTCCTCCTCCTCTGCCATACTCCCTCCCTATATCAGCTATCTGGAAGGCTCTTGGCAAAGACTGTCTCTAATATGTGCTTGCATATGGCAGAACATCTATCTTGATGGAAGCAACGAGGCATTAATGTATAACACAAATAATGAACAATGATTCATCCGAGCAGGCTTAATACGAAGGGCTGCTTTTCTTCGAATCTGGGCCTCAGTAAAGCTTTAAAGGATAATTTCCACTAAAAATTGGATCAACTCCATCGAGAAGAACACAAATCCCTGTTTCCTCCAGATTGTTTCACTCGATTCACTAAAATGTTTATTCTACACTCAGAAAAAAAGTTGCTGGAATTTCTAAACTGCATTAAAATTAATCCTTTGCTTCTTTACAGTTGCCTTTTTCAGTGCTTCCTTTGTTCCAAGCTGGCGCTTACAGGAGCTTTCATAACCAGCAGGCAATCACACACATCCTTCCTGTTTGCAGTTTTTACTGTACTTTACACAAACAAAAAATGAGGAACAGTCCAAAGTACATCCCAGACATCTGAGAAAGAAGGAGGTAAATGTTGTGAACAGCTCCAAGCAGGACACAAGGAGGGGAAAAAGACACCTAAGCTGTGAAACAGAGCTACCTTACTAACCCACTTTTTGTCTTGCAAACATAAGAGGATGAGATGACTCAGCCAGAACCCGACAAGCCAGCAGCTCTGCTCCAAAATGACCGCTTGAACGTGACCAGAGGAAGTGGGAATTGGTGCCTGTGTGCTGAAAACCCACGGCAGATCATGCCAGCCTCGGGAAACAACTAGGAAAGGACGGGGCATGACCTGCAGAACTGCCAGCGACCTGCCTGACAGCGTACCAGAGACCGGCCCTCCCTGCACTGCCCTACGGCTGGGTGGCTCTGGAGAGGCTCTGTTTCCAAACAACTTTTAATTAAAGGCTCTTTCCAGCTCCGAGCTAATTGAGAGAAAGGTCTGCCATGAGGAAACAGAAGGACAGTGTCCCAGCCCTGGCTGACAAACGCCCTTCTCCACCAGCTGATGCTGTAATCAGACGGCTACCTCCACAGCAAGCCCTCCAGGATGGCTAACAAACCCCCATTACCTTCTGTGAACCTGGGTCCCATCAAAATCTGAGCGGACGCACTGTCACACTCCAGAAACATTCTATTTCCTGCCAATGAAACAGCGAATTGCTGCTTAATGTTCTCCAGCAGTATTTGTTATAGACCGAGAAGCGGTCTCTGGTACACTACAAAACACACTCATTTTTCAACAGCCATGTATCTGAAAATAGACAGGGCTCAGGTGTTTTTACTACAACATCATGAAAAAAACTTGAGTGCACTGACAAAATCAGCCTTGTCTATGTGGGCATCTGATTTTTGCTAGCCCTGGTGCAGCTGTACTGCTATCAAAAACAGCACAAAATACTCGAGCGTACGTGGGACTTTGAGGAAAAAAGGAAGCTCTATGGTTTTATGCATCTAGCTGATAGGCATCAGTGGGGAAGTGCAGTCTAATTGTTACAGCTTGAAACAGAGGAAATATTTTTAGTTGCATCCTTATCTACCTAGCTACCTATCTGCTCTTCCAGCAAGAAGATCTCCATCGCTTGTCCTTCCCCCAGCTCTGGCTGGGCACGGTACCAACGCAGCATGGGCCACTTCTGCTGCTCCAGAGCTGAAGGAGCAAGATGCTGTCCCACCACTGAGCCCACGTGCAGGGTTTGCTGTCACACAGCTACTGCTTGACCCTCAGCCAGCTGTAGGTAACAGATTTTATTCTCTTTGAAGGAAAGGAACAATACTTTTTATAGGGAAAATAAGAGTTAAAATGTTTCTGCAGTGATTGCGGAGTAATAATAATGAATATATGTATGAATCTTTAAAAAGTTGCAATGAATTAGAGGCAGTCCTTTGCCAACAAAGGCTGCAACTAGAACAAAATGCAGCCTGGATGCTTTTTTGGTGTTTATTGCTTGAATGAGTAATGCTCATAAAGCTTCCTGTAGCTGCACAGGGTACTGATTGATATCAGTGCCATGCTACACAGGTCAATAAAGAAGAGAATTTCTCCATTACCTCAATGATTCATGAAAGTGATTACTCCTACTTTGACTTGCATTCCAAAAAAAACCTGCATGCACTGATATACCTGACAAATGCTCCTCGTGTGCTCTCGAGGAGCATCCTGAAACTGTTGCAGACAGACTTGTGTGGAAGAGGACTGGAAATCCCGATTAATATGGGGCGGACAGAGCACACGCAGTGGGGCAGACTCGCTTCCTCCCTGTCACGCCTCCTGCACGAGGAGTGTGGAGAGCTGGGATGAAGCCAGGTGCCACCGGAGCTCCCGGCTCCCTGCCAGCCCTGCTTCAGGATTTCCTTAGGAAAACCGTCTGCAGCTGTACTCCAGACCCTGCCCAGCTCACCCCCTGTCTCTCCAGCCGTCTCACACACACGCTTGCTCCTACTTTCTTTTTTTCCTGTTGGCAGGAGACACCTTATCTGGAAGGTTATGTATTACTGAGATACATTTGCTTTTGAAGTATTGAGTGGCTTTTAGACTGTGGCATTTTGAACTTTTGAGGAGGAAGAATGTTACACTCACAACAAACTTTGAAGTCTGCTTCCTGGATGCATTAACTGTTTACTCTCTTCTTCTCTTTCTTGGCCACTTTAAGCCCCTCTAAAGTAAACACAGTCCTCACACCCCAAAACTCTTATCATCCAGGTATCACATTACATCCCAAACACAAGAAATCAACGCAACCATCTCAAAAACAGGGGGCTGAGAGAGGAGTGGGACTACAGCTCTAACACAGACTGCAGCCTACTCTCCTCACACTTTAATTTACACTCTGTGAATGTGGCACCTTTGGCCATTCAGGCACGTACCCCCAAGATGCAACAATCATCATCACTTATTTCCTTTTTTCCAAGTCTATATAACACAAGCAAATCTGGGTCTCAAATACTCTTTAAGGAGCAAGGATTTTGGTTACTAAGCCTCATCTTCGTCTCAGATTTTCACAAAAGCTTGGTTGCATGTTTAAAAACTACAACTGCAAAAAAGGACCACATCAAAGAAGTCTTTGGTTGTATTTGTGTCTTCTACTTCTAAAAAACTGGGTCATAATTTCATATTCAGTTACACAATCATCAAATTCAACAACGACTAGAGAAGAACATGATCCTGTAATTTACTCTGTTCTAAACACGAGTTTAGGATAACAAAGATTCAGCCTGATAACTTCCCCCACTTAATGCAATTCTTTGTCACGAAAACAGAAACAAAAGCAAGTTCTTTGTGTTCTGCTGTGCAGACAATTTAAATACCTTTGAAGAGACTTGTGTGGTTGGGTGACCTGGCATGGCTACGTGCTCAAAACAACCAACCCTCCGCTTAAGAACAAAGTAAAGTATGTTTCTCTTTTAATCTGATAAACTTACATCCTGATCTTAATAGCTAAGATAGTTCTGCAGAATTTGTCTTCTTTTCCATTAAAAAACAAGATTTTCAACTAGCATCAAAATGTTTGATCGAAACTGGAAATTTGAAAGATGTTCGTGCCAACAAACACAACCCCCAAACCTCACCCACTGACAGTGGAGTTTTGCCAGTGAGTCACCTGTTCCTCCACCGCCGCAATTAAAATATATGTTGATCTTTTAGCTCCTTACTTTGCAGTAAAACACATTCAAAGCAAGTGTTAATAAACATTTCTCAGTTCCTGCTTCAACCTGATCGTCTGTTTCTTGTTATCTTTCTAAGAAAAAAAAGGAGGAAACTTGCTCAGCCCACTGAGAAGAAATGGCCTTTGCGTCACCGAAGCTTCATGAGAAAAAGGGCAGCACAACCCCCGCGCAGAAACCTGGATGTAAACCAGGAGCTTCCAAGCACGACGCTCCTACTGCTGGAGCAAAGGGCTGAGCTGAGGAACCCAGCACAAAAGGTGCACTAGGACACACAGCAGAGGACACACAATCACATCTTGCTCAAAGTCATTCCCCTTGGTCCCTCTTTCACAAGTGCACTGAATGCAAATCTACTGGGGAAAGGCACCTGGTATCCAAGGGTTCCTTCCCTGCTGCCTTGCTCTTAAAGAGTATATTTATTTGTTCAATGTTACTAGATCATTTTCTTCAGGAAACCTTATGAGTCTGTCTTGTTTTTTCTCTGTCTTCCCAGAAAAGAGAGATCTAAGACACCCACACCTTTGCAATCACACTTGCAACCCACATTTGGGTGGAATCCTACCGATGATTCAGGAGCAGCAGAAGATAAAGACGACAGTTACGTATCTTTCTATATGCTGGACCCAAGGGCTTCTTTGCTTTAAGCCACAGCTAGGGCTACGACAATTATAAGCTAGTATCTGTTGTTTCAGAAATTCTCTTGCTGGGTTTGAAGGGATTTGTTGGTAATATAATTGGTTTTATTCCTAGTCACGAACGGAGAACAAGAAGCAATGGTGGGATGGTAAAGCCAGACAAATTCTGAGATCTGGAGCAAGATAAGGTTGAGTCACCACTGTGGATAAGATACAAAAAAGAGGAGAAAGAAAAACAGTGAATTTGCCTCATTCTGAAGGAAAGCTGGCTACAGCTGTGATGTGCAGGGCGTGTGGGAAAGGAGACACAGGGACTTCTGTGCAGTTCCCCCAGCGGCATCACCCAGCGCGCTTACTGCCCCATCTGCTATGGGAAATGGCTGTTCCAGGTCTTCTTCTGCCTTCCATACCCAGTGGCTTGCTGGAAGATGTGAACCGGGCAAACACAAGCTGCTGGGCTCACAAGACTGAAAGAATAAAATTGCCTGGCTTGTGTTACACAGATGGTACCACTGAAGGAACCTGGTTCCACCTGGCTCTGAAAATTAATTTTTCCGAAATAATATTCTGTGCTTCACCATGCTGTTCAGGCCATCCCTTCTGCCCTGCAAGCGTGCTTTACCTTTGAAGAAAACCTGGAGGGCTCTTCCCCTTTCAAAATCCCCACTGCCACCAGTGCTGATGCCCACTGCTCCTTTGCAAGGTGGCGGACTCGTCACCTAACGACTAATTGCTGCTTGTCAGACACTGCTGCACTTGAGCTGGCTAGTGGCCTAGAAGCTGCGCTCCGCTTCCCAGCTGCCATTTGGCATGTGGTCACTATTTTTATTTTAACTCTTCTCCTTTCTTAGAATATTTTCCAGACTGGGAAATCAGATCTGAGGCTGCCCCCAGCGGCTTGGCTGCCAGCACCGGCATTTGCCAGCCGGGAGCTCACCGTGCGTGGGGCGAGGACTGGGAGCTCTCCCTGCCATCCCTGGGAGGTGAAGAGGAGCTGGGACGATCCCTGCTCTTGCCTGAAGAGGCAGCTGAAGAATCAGCACTGCTGAATGAGCTGAGTGAGCTTCAAGAAGGTAGAAAAAAAGACAAGGTCCCAGAAATGTCAGAAGCCACCATCACTTGACCTTCAGAAGTTGTCAGCACCACCAAAACTTTTGTGTTTTCTCTGACACGGAAAGCTTGGAAACTTCGCATATGTGAATGACTTTCTGTGTGTATACAAGGTAAAAATCCCCAATGAAATTGAGGCAGTACCAAAGGAAACATCCAGAAGCGAAGGAAACCACTTTGCAATACTGTTGTGTAGGTCACAGACCTGATGGGAGCTAGGCATGAAACATACAGCACTCAAAAAACTATAAGTAATATAAAATACTGGAATTTATCCCTTTGGCAAGAGAGCTTACTGTAAGAACATCAAAATGTTCATGTTTGACACCAAGTTTCCATATAATTTTGAATCAAGTTCAAAGCTCTGGACCTTATTGCTACAGCACTGCCCGGCTTACATCCAAGAGATCATTGAGCGTTCTGGGATGACAGAGAAAACGTTGACGTATTTACAGTTAGCTTCTCTATAATTTTTAAGTTACAGAATCAATGTCTGGTATCTGCAGACAACGTACACCATACAGACACTGCAAAAAGAATGTATTTGCTCGTTTGCTCCTTAGACCTTTCGGGGCAAGCACTGATAATATAAATAAAAGCTACAAATATTATCTCCCTCCCAATACAATTATTTACGTTCCCTACACAGCCTAATAACAAACATATTTCTTTTCTAGGAAGAGAGCTCTCAAGTGGTTTAAGGAGTACGCTGCTTTCATCAGAGTGGCAATACGAACCGCAGCCATGTTGTAACACGGACCCGGCCAGGATAACCCTAAGGGTTATTGGAGGAGTTACAAATACATTCAGACCACAGAAAAGCCATGTGTGGGAGGGGAAGGAGAGAAAACTGACAATAAGCTTCCAAGGTCCAAGATCAGAGCCACACATCCCTTCCTGCCACCAGGCCAACACAAGAGAGCACACATCTCCTGTGCCCCTTAACGTACCCTCGTTAAAGGACGTCATCGGGAAAACCCTGGGGCAGCACTGCCGGTCCCTGTGCCCACTGCTCCCTGGACAGAGAAAGACAATCTCCTCCACACAGAAAGACAATATTTCCCCCTCCTGCAAGTCTGGCATGAGATCTGGAGCAACCTACAAGACAGCCGTGCGGGCACCTTGTGTCCCCACACCCGGTGACACCAGAAGGAAAGCATTTGCTTCGCAATGGGTGGTTTCTATCCGCTCAGCATGGTGCTCAGCAAAGGTGGGATAAGTATTGCAAGATACGAAGCAAATGCTGCCTTTTCTGCCCAGGCCGTGATCTGTCTGCAATGTTGTTTTAATGGCGTATGTGTGAGATGTAGGAGAATTTGAAACAAATGATTTAAAGCTTTTTTCTTTCCTCAATGAAAAACTCAGTGATTTGACAGTCAAGAGCAACCCACCAGTTCAGAGCCAGACCTAATGGAAGAGAAAACATGAGGAAACATTTTCATCTTTAAGCTCCCAAGAGACTCCTGCAAACAATAGCGAGAAAAAACATTTCAGAAGTGCCAAAAGTCAGGGGGGTGCTCCATTTACTTATTTCTATGGCCAGTCACTGATCATGCTGATATTTGACTTTGGCTCTGAGACCTCCGCTGTGTGAAAATAAAGATAATACACAGCTCGCTCAGGGAAAATCCACAGACAAACTGAGATGTCCACAGGACTTGAGCAGAACTGCAGACTGTTCTTATCTGCAAATGCTGACAGAAATTTCCATTTCATTTCTTTTTTTGCATTTTCACCTTACAGATTTCTAGGACAGCGATATCCTTCTGTATTACGTTCCTCACAGAGGATCATTTTCTCTCAGATTTGCAAAGCACCTTGAGCACAAGTACCTACAATACTCATACTGTTCCCAGAAGACAACATGTGCATTTATTTAAACTACTATGATGCTTATCTTAAGTTTTAATACTCTCAATTACAACACAGGTCTTTCAATCAAAGCTATGACATACCAGAAATAAAGACAAGTAAGAGGCCAAATCAAGATTCCCAGCCCTTCCACATGCTCCCTCAGAGCATGGCAATGATCTTCAGACATTGGCCAGCAGTGAAGTCACTGTTAAAGTACGAGGTCTCACTTGCTCGAGCCTCCAAAATGCTCAACCTGTGCAGTGCATGGGAGCTGCAGGCTCCTGGACGGTGCCCAACAGCCTGTCCAAACCCCGCAGAGCCTGCGGGCTGAACAGATTTCAGAGGCAAGACCTGTCGCAGCAAATGTGCTCTCCCTTAGCACCTGGTCATGCATTATAGAAAAACCACAATTTCTACTGCGTTGTTGTCCCTTGGTGCAATGGGGAGAAACTACCAATTCTCAGATTAGTTACCACCCACTGAACAAAACACTCAAGGTTGCAGACTCCTCACGGATGAATTCAACACTTGAGCTCTGTTCCAATTTTACAACATTCCTCAGATGAAGCATCTCACTGTATCTTGGTGCCTGTATCTGGGTTTATTTGATGCAGCCAAATTTTCTCCTCCAATCCTGTCTGTCTGCTTTCTCATTGGCCTACGTACTAACGAGACTGAGCTAACAGATTGTGGCGTGTCAACATGCTGAGCTGACATCCTGCTGCCCCCTCCGTGTCTGTCTGACTTTTAAGCTTTTTCTTTCCGTTTCCCTTCTGGATTATGTGTAACATGCACTGCAGTCCAGGAATGCCTCTCGCTTTGGCTGCCTTGTCTCTCTTCTTGGCATGCTCATGGAGCCTGAGGGAATCTTGCTGAGGCTGGCTAAGTCACATGTTTGCCCTTTAATGAACATTAAAAAGAAGGCAGAATCTATGCCATTTTGATGTTTCTATTAATACAGGCCACAAGAAAGCTCAGGTTCCTGCTAGGAAGATCACAGAAAACAAAGGCATTTTAGCAACCAATGCACGCACAACGGGCACAGAAAGGCTGGATCATACTGTAAGGAAAAGAGCAGTATATGATGCACATGTATTTTGTTTAAATTCCTTAACACTGAATTTGGTAAACTCTGCAGTCACTTTCTTGCATTCCTGAACTTCCCATTGAATGACTTAACACTTTATTTTCACTCACTGAGCTAAAGATGGGCACACAGTGGAAACACGTCGTTAGACAGTCACCTCCTGGGGCTGGGAGCTGAAACAGTGATACTGTGATATTCTTCCAAAAGCCTTTCCTCCTCAAAGGCTGAGAGGGGAAGACAGTACCCACAGTACCACTATTTCAAGTTCAACTATAAGAACTTCCGGGAAGCTAAACCCTGGGTTCTCAGACACTGATTTACTGTGCCAAAAAAAAAACAACAACCCAACAAGCAAACCAAAAACATGAACATGTCCGACCAGAGTGACCTTTGCAAGAAAACTAGGGAAAAAGAAAAGAGCAGGATCTTTCCTTCCTAGGGAGGATTGTGAACCGTCTCCCAACTGCACTCCTGAGCGTGAATCAATTTTCTTCCAGTCGATAACTAGCGCAAAGGTTCTAACCTTCATTTGTGCTCCAAATACTCAATCGGGGATGTAGAACACATACCAATTAAGCAATTCAGCTAAAATAAGAAGGCCGTGAACCAACATCGTTGCAGCAGCTGCCCCTGAGGGATCGAGGGTTAGCAGCTTGGGGAAAAGGTAATTTATTGAGCTTAATACTCTGCGAAATGTTCTCATGATAATAAGATTGTAAGATCGTTTTAATATCTGAAGTCATGTTGAAAAGGTCATTTCTCATCTTTTACGCCTACCTAAGTCATGTAAATTAGAGCTACTCAAACAGAGTTGAGGATGTTTGCAGCCTAAGTTTTTCTATATTTTTGGATGACAGAGAAAAATGTCAGCAATCCCAGGCGGTGGACACAATCGGGGAGTGCCCATGGGTTTCAGAACAGCAACACTAATAGCTGGAGCTACTTCTGCTGTGCATTAGGCCAGAATTCCATCTTTGACCTACTAGATTTTATTCAGGCTTTTTTTTCCTCCTTTTTCATGTTGTGGCTTGGAGAATGTTTAAAAAAAATTTAAACACGCTACATGTAATCTAAAAGGGGTGGGGAATACAGCTGATCTATCTGCCAGAAATTTTATAACCAAGGTAAATGGGGCACTGGCGATTTTACAAAGTACTTGCCTCTTTTCCAACATGCTCTTTTCCATAAAAGAGGATTACTTTGGTGATTTTTTTCTTTCCTTTTTTCTTTTTAATGCTTTCTAGGCAGAAATGTTGTAGACTTTGCCTCCGCACCTCCCAGCCAACATTCCTAAATCACAGCTCGCAGCTGCCCGTGCTAGCACAGCCCTGGAGCCTCCATTTGGCAGCGCACCGGAGCCGTGCCAGGATGTGATGTTTCTGTGATGTGCGCAATTACCCAACAGGGATGGAGCTGAGATCCCCAAACGCATTTCACTAAGGCCTCTGAATCATATTTGAAACTAGGTCTTCAAAATTTATAACAGCATTAGGCTATCCAAGCCCTTAGTTTCATTTATGTTTTGAAGCTTCAAATCCATCACCCAACGGAGCTAAATGAGGGCATTATTCAGAGTAGTAATGCATTTGATCCCATATAGTCTAAAAGATGGAAATCCCCTCCTGTTCTCTCTTTTTTTCTTCTTAATAGGTTCCAGCATCTTCTTTCCTCTTCATCCTTCCACAGCCCCAGCTTCTGCCTCCCACCCCAGCCACCTCCAAGCACCCACCTCCCAGGACAGCCTCCCTTGCTGTGCCCCTTCCCAGTAAATTCTCTGCCTCCTCCCTCCCGAGCCCTCCCCACCCATGGCTTGCTGCTGGTCTGGCTGTGAGCATTTCAGAGGAGAAGTCTCTTTTTCCTGCTTAGCAGTGTGCTCCAGAGGTGCGATGCAAACGATTTATTATAACAGATCGTGGCCAAGAGTAATTTAATACACTGTAAACCAAAGCTCAGGAGAGCTGGCTGTCCAGCATTTACAAAGCATGCCATGCTTGTATTTTTCAATACATATACATAAATCTCTCTGTTGCCGTGGCTCTGTTTTCAGATTTGCTGGGGTTCATATATGAAAATTTTCCAACTATTTATCAGCGAGATCTTCTCTGTCAGCCTTTATCAGCCCTTACAGTTGTTCTGAAAGCTCCCTGAAACCAAGTGACTGAGGCAGCGCTGAGGCCCTGGTCTGCCTGGGTGCGGGGCTGCCAGCAGCTGCAGCCCCTCCATGCCAACACGGTCACCCTTGTCACTATACTAGCAATAACAGAGAAAACATTGAGCTGAACCATGCTGTTGCACCAGGAGAACTGGGAGAGAGAAGAAATATCTATGTGCTTGTTTTCTGGCTTCCCTATCTTGTCTTCTGGCTTCCCTACCTTGGTCAAAAGGACTGAGGGGAGGATGCTTGAAAAAGAAGGATCTACCTGCCTCAGTGACACTGTGCTTGCTGGCATCTCTGCTTTACTGGGTGGCCACATCTAACCACGAGCCTGCCCAGAGCATAGCTGACCCCACTTAGAGCAAGTAACAGGAGCTAGAGCCAGCTCGCAGGTAACACCCCCCCAGGTCTATCAATGGTCACTTCTTAAGCTTGATTTTGGTAAGGAAAATGTGAGCTAGAGCATTTTGTCAACACAAACTGTGCTTTCAAGGAAGGTGATTCACAAATGAGGAAGAGAAAATATAATTCTGAGAAACAGAGAACTAGAGTAGCAACAGAACTCCTGAGCCAAAGTGATTCACGTGGCCAATGGATTGCAGGTTAAACCTGAAAACCACATCCCACTTGGTTTTCATGTGCTTTACCAAAGGCAAAAAACAAGATAAGCTTTAGTTTGGAAGGTTTTCTTCATTGGAGAGATTCCAGTTTGGACGCTGACTGCCACTAACAGGCTGTCTGATGGAGAGTAGCACAGAGCACACTGCTCGCCCAGCACGGTGCTCCCAGTGCCCTCTCCATCTCCTCTCCAATAGCTCCTGAGCAGGAGGGGTTTCCAACACCAGCAGCTGTGGAACAGTCAGCTCTGCCTGGCCTGGGAGCTCCAGACCTGCACCGTGCTCCAAGCACGGCAGCACGCACCTCCCCGGGGTGAGCCAACAGCGATAAATCACTGTTTGGGAGGAGTGTGCATTTTACACGTAGCTTAATGTACATTCATTAAAAAAGACTGAAACTTGTTAATCCCAGGCATTGACCTTCAGCCAATTTCAAAAATTCCAGTACAGGTTTGGAGAAAGCCAATATTTCACTGCTGACTGGAAAAATATCTACAAAAGGGAAAAATAATCCTCAAAGTACATGGAAAGTACAAATTATAGAATATGTTTTCTATGTTTCTGCAAAACTTATCTGGAATGCTACTTAAAAAAAAGTAAAAGCATAAGATTACATGGAAAAAATTATACACCCTTCACACTTTTTTGAAGCCAGCATTTTGGTAGAATTTTGCAGAGTATATAATAATAGTGCTGCAGAGAGACAAAATATTTCAAATATTCTCAATTTTTTCATGAAGATCTCTCATACAGTTTTCACCTAATTCTTTCTATGCCAGCAGCCGGTCTGTTTCCTAGGTTTTTACAGGTTTTGTAGAATCAAAAGTCTCAGAAAATAAAACCAGTAAGGAATGAGCTAGTGGACTTACTGCAGTCAACACGAAAGTTGATATTTCTTTATCTGATTTCAAGCAATGTCAGGTTTGTAAGAGACAACCAGCATGAGGTTCCTCTGGCTAACAGCCCTCCATGTGCCCAGCCCCTGGCTCTGCCCAGCCCTTCCTTCTGCTTCAGCCACACTCAGGCCAACAGCCAGGAGAGCAATGACATCAGAACCACAGGGGTTGGAAGGGACCTCTGGAGATCATCTAGTCCAACCCCTGCTAAAGCAGGCTCCCTACAGCAGGTTGCACAGGAAAGCATTCAGGCAGGTTCTGTACAGCTCCAGAGAAGGAGACTCCAGAACCTCTCTGGGCAGCCTGTTCCAGAGCTCTGTGTTCCAGTTTGTGCCCATTGCTCCTTGTCCTGTCACTGGGCACCACCAGGAAGAGCCTGGCCCCATCCATTTGACCCCCGCCCTCCAGATATTTATAAGCATTGGCAGGATCCTAATGCAGTCGTCTCTTCTCCAGGATGAACAGTCCCAGGGCTCTCAGCCTTTAAACCACAGAGAGGGCTGAGTGTGGAAATCACGCTGCACGAAAGAAGTGGTTAATTTTGTACATTCAAGCAGACCAAAGATGTGTGACTCCAACTTTCTATGCGTCAAACTTTGCAGCTGTTTCCTTTATCAGCTCGCTAGCAAAAGGTCTTTGTGGTTCGGTGCCATTCTTTGTAAAACCTCAATTGCTCTGCAATAAAAGAGGTCTAATTTTTACAGTAAAGTTCTGCTTACATTTAGTATCAACATCTGACCACAAATGCCAAATACAAAATTTACTAGGTCTCACTTAATTGTGTTTTTTGCTCTCTGTGAGCCAAAGCCTTCAGCCTCCTCCACACGTGCTCTGGCAGCCAGGACTCCGGTTTGTCCCAGTGAGCACTTCTCCTTTCCATGGGGAAAGCCAGCACTAACATCCTGTGCTGTAGATCAGAATGAGAATGCCCTTCACATGTGAAGTGTAAGAGTAATATTCTACATCAGTCCTCTAAAATTTTTTCTAGAGCAAAGAAAACCACAAAATAACATGCACCAGTTCCCTTCTCTCCTGGCCTCCTCCTCTTGAGGAGCTCCCAATCCCAATGCAGATGCCATCAAGCAGCCAGGCCCAGCGATGCAGGGGAGCACCATGGAGCACCTACAGCCCTGCACAACCATTCACTGGAGCAAAGACCACAATCCCCATTAAGGACACTCACTGTTTCAGCAGCACAAGCAATTGTGTCCTGTCCAGCATTCACAGCTCCTTGTGCTGCTGGCAGGGATGAGGGGGCTGCGACCCTGCTTGTGAGTGCAAATTAAGGCTCCGATTGCTGGGTGCAAACAGGCTTTCCATTTACTTTTTCCTCTTCTAATATTTAGTTTAACTACCTGCTGCTGCTCGGGGAAACACTTTCTGCTAAGTGCACTCATTTGCAGGCCCATCTCTTGCCCAAATACCTCAGTAGTACAGCAATAGCTTCACGTTAATGCACATCTTGGTTAAATAAACCAGTTTTCCAGGCTACTAGGTTTTCATTTACATTTCTGGTAGATTAGCTGAGCTGTGGAACTGAGCTCCATGCAGGCAGGGAGGTGGGAGAGGTCAGTCAGCCCTTCTGCCCAGGTCCCTGCCCAGCTGCCATGGCTGAGCCATGTCCCAGCCACTTGGGCACCCGCGGAGCTCCGGACCATGGGAGCTGCACCCAGAGCATCTATCCTCTATCCACCCTCTGCACGGAACACAGGCAGCAGCCTCAGCTGAATGAGATGCCCTCGGGGTGCCCTCCTGGGGCTGGGAGCTGGGACGGTCACACCCCACCTACCTGCGGCAGCCACCAGGAAAAAGGCACAAAAAAAAAAAAANTAATAAAAGGTTGATTAATTATGTGCAATAACTGGGACAGCATATCATGAAAATTCCATTCTTGTTTACTCAGCTAATTCACTTTTTATGAGTGTTTAGGCTTTAAAGCAAAACAAAGCACTAATTACCCAATTAACGAGCAATTAAGTTACTGCAGCCTAATAGCCTGTACAGTGGCTGCCTTTATGAGTCTGATGGTGAGTTAGAGACCCATTAAACAAATTTATACACAGCTGTAGCAAACATTACATTTCCAGAGATGTTACATTACATGCTAATATTTTCCCAGCCCTGAATCATCACTCACTGGGTTAGTGAACAGTTTTCCAGTTTGCTCAGCCGAGCTCTGACGAGGGGAAGGTCTCCCACTTTACCAACAGCCATACCCACAGGTAGAGAGGGCTCTGTATTTTAAAGCGTTCTGGAAAAGGCTTTGAAATATTTACTTATTTGCACAAGTCTACAACGTTCCCTGCAGCAGGTGACATTGTACCAGAAATTTTAGGTTTGCAATCAGGTTGTGAAGGTGAGGACATTTTGCTGCATGAGAAGAGACAAGATGCTTCTGTGAGCAACTCGAGGTGGCTGGGACTGCCTGTGACGAAGCTGACAACCCTGAATTACGGTCTGGTATTAGAAGAGGCTCTCTCCTCCCACACAGTAAGCAGTGCCCAGGCACTGTGCCATGAATGCTAACGGCAGCTTGGGACGCAGCTCCTGTGCTGCCTTCTCTTCAGTGATGTCCAACCCATGTTATTATAACTGTACTTCGGTGTGGTTCAACTTTCCCATCACTAATGGGTGTATCTTTTGGTGTAACTTTGCATGAAGAAAAGCTTTATTCTTACAGCATCCATTTCATCTTAGTGAAATAAAAGGTATTTTTTTCTGAGCATGACTAATTGAAACTCATAATAACTAGATAATTTATTTCTGCCCATACAAGAAACATTTCCATTTATCTACCACCATACTTAACACCTCAGATCATCTCTTTCACAGGCAAAGGACCCCTTCAAAGCACAGGGTGCCCTGCGAACCAATGGTTCACAGTAAGCCAAGCAGCGCAGTCCCGCAAGCACACTGTATTTCCTGAGTGATCCACAGAAATGTGCCGTAAGCAGTAAAGGTTAGTGGTGCTTGGTGGCCTGGCTTTAACCTGACATTAAAGGTTACACCTGGCCTGTAAGGCCAGGAGCTGCACGCATCTCCGTTTTCAAGCTGCATGCGCAGCATCACGCCTTCAAGCTGGCATCATCATGATCCCACCGAGTTCCACGAACTGCACCAATATCCAGCAGTCATTAAAGATCTGGCTCACATTCGTTAATAAAGACACACCTGTGTTAATGAATCTGTAAGAATGAGGCTGTCTCATCTGTCTTATGGATAAACAGAGTTTTGCTCACACCCTGCACCTCAACACTTCCCCAAGCAGAACTGCAAATGAGGTCCCATTGCCTCTGGCCTGTGCTTAGAGTTTCCTCTTGTGCAAAGTCTCTGATATCTAATAAGGCATAAGCTTAAACTTCAATGTTTTCCCTACTGGGAACACTACAGTTCAGTTCTTCCGCCCCCACCCCAAACACTGCAAGAATTTACTGGTTTTGAGACGTCTACCATTCCATCAAATTTGATGGGCCAAGTCAGTGATGGGCTTAAAAATGCTTGTAATGGGGAAAGCACAGATAGACACGCAAGGTCCTGTGGTTACATAAATCCAATTTTCTTAGGAAATCAGACTAAAGAAGAAAAGTAACAATCTCCTTTTGGTCTAGATGGCTGCATGGATGCCCGTATCAAGGTAGTTTTGCAAGGTTTTTCTAAAATAGCAAAGAAAACATCAGACAACAACAGCACAAACCCACAGCGATCCTCATTTGTAAACAGCGTAGGAAGTTAATGGTCAGCCAAGACAAAAAATGTGAAAAACAAACCTGAAGGCAACAAACAAGATTCAAAGCAACTCACTTAGAAATTGAGATCTTTTAATCATGTCCATATCAATGCTTCCTTAGAAACTTCATCACTTGTCAGCTACTCAAACTCACAACCCAGCAGTGGCTGGTTTTGATTGAATAAAGTCTCTCAACTCTATCTTTAGTCTTTCATTTTTTCTTTTAGTTTTTTTTTTAATTATTTTATTATTAGAGAAAAGGTCTTACCTGGCTTGTTTTGTATTGTTCTCTCCACTGTCTCTCTCTTTTTTTTTTTTTTTTAATCTAAAGTCATTTCAAAGAGTGAGCGTCAGATATCAAACCCAATATCCTTTTTCTCATTAGCACTTTTTCCCGTGCAGACCTTCAAATGCGGTAATAATTAATGAGTCTGTGTCAGAAAATGAATAAAAGATGGCTCAGATGCTTCACTGTTCAGGGCTGACCTTTAGCTGAGTCTACTGTATTAATATATTCTTGTGTTGTCAGACTCAAAGAGCTAACTGCCTTATGAATTATTTATCAACACAAAAAGTCTTAACCAGAAACAGTGTTAACATTAATTTCTAACCCTCTGTGTCACAGCAAAGCCTGCCTGCACTGCATAATTGAATTTTAGTTTTAGACAAGCAATCAAAGCACAAGTCGCTGTTGTTGTAAGTGTGGCTGCCTATGATAGCAAGAGGAACGGCTGCTCTTTTTGCACATCTGGTGCTTTACAGGCAGTTCAGGTTTCTGTGAGCAATAAGCCTGACTGGAGACAAATGTGGAACGTGTTTGCAGCCACGAAAAGCACTGGGGCTCCCCCCTCCCCAGAACAATTCTAGATGCTGAACTATTTAGAATCCTGCTACAGGCATTTTTAATTGGGGCTGCTATGGAAGTGTTATTCCTTCTCTGCTTTTAGCATACCAAGGGGCTGCCTGATACACCTGGACCACTGGGGATGAGGCTGGGAAGACTGTCCAAAGGCTCTGGTACTTGGTTCTGCTCTTCCACCCACCTCTCTCAGATGAGAGCCCACCGACCTTGCTGTGCCATGGATGCTCCCCAAACGCACAAGCTCACGCAACTCCATCACTCACAGCCTTTGCAGAAGCGAGTTTCAACTGCTACTCCCAGCCAATTTTGAGCAATTATCATAAGTTAAGCTTAATTTGCATCACACCAACCCAATCAGGACCTAATACAAGGGTCCAGCTAGGGCTCAAGGTTTGTATTCACAATTTTTCCCTCCAAAAGAGTCTTGGGAAATTATGCAACATAGAACCTCTGGCTGGATCCAGAGGTGTAACTCTACCCATGCAGCAGGGAAACATCTGTACAGCCTGGGAGACTGCACCAGCCTCTGTCCCGTACAGCCTGGGAAACTACACCAGCCTCTGCTTGTGGCCCCAGCAGAATCAGCACTGACCAGGTACTTTATTTTCAGTTCACACTCAGTGGCTGAGGTTTGTTCATCCCTGAAGAAACAGTTCAGAGATTATCAACAGAGCATAAGAGGGCCTTATAGAAATGAGACATGGCTTTAGGCTCTAAATCCTGGAACAACTCAGCCAAACAGCAGCAGCTTTGCTACCTGTCTCCCTCTGTTCTCAGAGTCAACAAGGGCAGGGAGAGAAGAATTAAATTCCTTTCGTCCTCACCCATCTAAGTGAAGGAAGGAAATGGAAACAGTTTAGTCTTACAAAGAGATTTTCTCTCTTTTCCTGGGAGCTTAAACCCAGAGGCTGGAATGAGAACCATGAGAGCTCAGCATGGGGAAAGGCTGCTGCTGCTGCTGGACCTCCAGAAGAGCTCAGGTCTGAGCAGAGATGGCAGAGAAGAGCTTGGGCACAAGACCGTGCTGCTGAGAAGAGAAAGACAGAGCCTGTGGAGGACAGAAACTGTAGATCCTTCAGTTACTTCAAGGGGGGGTAACGTTACCAAAAAGCTGCAACTGCTGGGAAACAAGAGCTGAGGTGAGCAATGGCCTGAAGGCAGGCTGTACATGCTGTCCCTGCAAGCCACAAATCCTGCTGGGGACACGGGGTCCACGTCCACACCTCTGGACAGCACATACAGCCACCGGGAGACACCAACGCAGAGCTGCCAGCAGGATCTGGGTGCTTAATTCAGATTAATGGAAACTGGGTGCCTTAACCCCCAGAAGGCTTTAAAAATTTTTAACAAAAAAGATCACCACCACCTCCAAAGTGAGGAATGATATTACCCCTTGCCTAATGACTGGCTCGGTAATCAAGCGTTCGGCCTTCCCGGGAGCTGTGTGCATCACACCTTTCCTACAAGAAAGCAGATGACTACGAATGCTTTAATCTGAGCTGAAAAGTGCTGAGCTTTGCGGGTGTTAGACTATGTGAGTCTGGGTTTTCCGTTCAAGACTGCCAGCCAACTTTCAGTGGAAAACAAGACACGACATTTTTCAACACTCTGCTAACTCTTCTTAAGGCTAATCTTTTATAGGCACTGGGATCTTCAGAGCAGATTTTTTTCTGTAGTTGTTTTTATTTTTACTCTGGAGCCTATGATGGAATATATCAGTCTTTGCCAAACCAGATACTTTTCTTTGGCAGCCATTTGCATATTAAATCTAAAATTGTTTGCCATGACACAGTGAAAAGCAATTCCTGAAAGCCATTTCACATCCTTCCTGCAAGATCTCACCAGCACCTCTGTAAGTAACACCAACCTGGTTTCTGGAGACCTGATAACCTGGCGCACTCGGCTCTTCCTCGCACTGCGAGTGCTCAGAGCAAAGGCGAAGATGAAAGGCCTGGAAGACACGCGCTTTTGCAGTAAATCCATACCACAGCTCAGGTCTCCCTTCAATTTGGTATTTATTAGATTTTTTCCCCAAACGCAGCAGAAGATGGTGACAGCTAGTTCCCAACTGTACACGCCTGCTCCCGAGCTATGGAAAATGACTCCATAGGCCAACTGGAAGCCAAAGGGTTTATACGTGAGCCAAACAAATGAGGCTGGAGGATGACTGATATGCTGCGGCCAACTCTTGGCCCCGCTGAGGGGACATTCACTCTCTGTGTGCCAGCAAATGGACAAAACCAGCTCCTTGGGTGATGGTTGCTGCACAGCTGTGACCTGCCTCCGTGTCCCTGTCCCAGACTCTGTCAGTTGTGTGAAGTATGTTACAATTTTTTTTATTTTTTTTTTCAGTCTTCCACTTCAATATACCAGACTAAGCTAGTAAAAAAATGAGACGGTCATGCTCTTTTAAAATAACAAAACACCCACCCTGGCAGTTATGACATAACCCGGCAGATTTTTCTTGTTACTTTGCTGTTTTAAGTGCCTCCCTCAATGTGAATCCAATTACCCAGGCCTTTGTTTTCTCTAACAAAGGGACTGTGTTTCGGGGCTCTGTCTCATCTGGCTTTAATCATCTCTCGTGAGGGGAGCTCGCTAACAGCCACCTTGGGACACCTTTTACGACAGATTTGGGAAGGCGCATGAAAGCAGGCCTGGGCTGAAGAAAGAGCAGACGAGGTGGATCCCCCCTCCCGTTTGCAGTTGTTTTTTGACAAGTGCATACGCTTTCCACAGCGCTCCAGTAAACCTGAGTCTGACTTACCCCTGCGCACGGATGGAAATGATTTTCTAGTGGCTATTTCACTGGACTGAACCGTAGCTTATTTTAGAAGTCTCCAAAGTCTTCTGAAAGAAGGAAGGAAAAAAGCCCAGCTCTGGATCTTCCCTGGCCCATGTGGCTGCAAATTACCAGCTTTACTACTCCGCAGGCCTCTGCCAGTTGGCCGGCACGCATGGCCGTGTTTTCTTTTCCCTTTCAGGCCTACTCTGTAACAGATTTTTCCTCATAAAACTTACAACCAGTGCAGCTCTTCTCAAGTTTGAAAAGAAATAACTTTAGAAATCAGTAGGACTCAATTAATATGACCGAGCACAACAGATCCTTCGAGCAACACAAGGAAAGAGAATTTCCTCTGCTAGAGATGGGAGTTTCATTCTGTCTCCCGTTTCATCACAGGAGGCTGCCATGATTGCTCAAGTCACGCTTTAAAAGTAATCATTTCAATACCAAACTAGTAAACAAAGTCTTATTCCATCCTGAAATGTTGCATTTAAAAGGGAAAACTCTTCCCCAAAGCATTCTTTCCCTGTTAATTGCAGCGTAAAAGACCATCAAACATACTGTTAGCATTATTTTCTCAACGTTGCATGTAAAATTTACAGTGCAATTTCCATTGTATTCAATAACCAGCCCAACAACCAGAGCTGAGCCCAGAAAAGCTTCCTTTAATCACGTATTAATCTCAGTTGTTTAGTTTTTCTTCAGTTTATTAATTTTTCACAGGACCACAAGCAGGCTACAATGGTTCCCAAATACTCGATGGGGAAAAGTACTTAAGAGTTCTGGCCCGAGCCTGTTCCCCTGCATGGGACAAGAACAGGAATCTGCCAATTTTCCCTTCTCTCAACATGTTGGTAACCCACAGCAAAGACCCCACAGCCACAAGCAGCCTTCTGAAGATCCATCTGATGGGTCACAGGCTCCTGGTTGCTGCAGCACTGGCTCTCCAGTACAGAACTGTCCAGTCTTTGACAGGAATCCCAGGCGCTTCCAGCAGCCCCAGGAAATTGGAAAATGAGGCCAACACTCAATGAGAAGCCCAGTCTCCAGGCCCTGCTACGCAGCGCTGTATTTGGACTAGTTAAACAGGGATTTTTCAGGAGGACTTTGTCATCCCAGCATCACAGCCTGGCCAGGACCCTCCTGCCCTTCAGCAGCATGGCCACACACTGCTCCTTGCTGGAGGAGCAGTGATCTGTCCAGCTCCCACCTTCAGAAAGCTTTCAGTTCTGTGCTCTCACTTGCCTTTGGGTTAGAACAGTCATTTTAGATCAATACAACCATTTGCAAAACACAGGAAATTTTTGCTTTGGGACAGCCTATTCATGATTCCTTTTTGGGTCTGAAAACAACGCACAGACCTCTACCAGACACAGCACTGCACTGACAACCCCATACAAATCACAAGAGCTACTGTGTTGGGCTAATGTGGGCAATGACCCAGGCAACATGATTTACCAGTACAGTAACTATCATACATTTCATGTTGATTTACTAAGTCCTTACATGAGCGCTGTGACTAAAACTTGCAGTGGATGTTGCAGGAGAGCTCGAGGAATAACGGGTTCGACCTGCTAGAAGGAAGCAGGCTGCAGCACGGGGCAGCCCTGCTCTCCAGCTGACCAGGAGCACAGGCAGGAACACAGGTAGGAACCCCAGGAACCCCACCTCCTACCGACCCAAAATGCCCACCCAAATGGCATGCAAAACACAGGACCATACGAAAGTAATCAAGTGAATCACAGGCTGAGAAAAACTAGCAGGTCCCGCTCCTGGAACAAAGGAAAATGCTCATCTAGGCACGTGCCTAAAAACTTGGCAGAAATATGACTGCCCCGTTGGCTTGCAGAAATGTTAAGGGGCTGTGGTGTGTCTGAAACATTCATTCAAAAGCATAAATGTGCTAAGTTTGAAATCAGTACTGAAGATTTCTGTAGCTGAGAAACATTTCAATTACAGCTGACGGATGTAGCAGTCGTGATGCTTCAGCCAAGGCTTCAGGAGAGACTAAGCTGGCTGCCACAGCCTATTATTATTATTTAGTATTACGAAGGCTGACCCCCTAGGCCTCAATGGATTAGCTTGAATTTTAAAGTTTTAGCTTCTATTCTTTATAAATATATTTGCAGGAGAGGGGAAAATAATAATGATCCACAGGACAAAGTCTACCAGGTAAAAGCATTGGGATCCCAAGTGTTTGCTGGCTGCAGGAACCTTGTAAGATTTCCACAAATGTTCCTATATCTCTCAAATTTCTGGTTTTGCTCTAACCCCTTCTACTTTTAGAGTACTTGTAGGTAGTGGTATTTGTATTTTAACTTACAACCTGCACATCCCTTCCGTTAATCACTATATAAAGAGCAGACTGTCAGTCCCAAAATACCAAATTCACTAAAGAACTCTGCTAAAATCAATCTTGTACATCAGCTGGACAGTAGAACCAACCATGCCCAAATAAGTGATGTCTTTTTTTTTTCCTTCTTAATATACAGAAAGATCAATGCATTTTTTCTGTAAAGCAATAATCATACTAATGCCCACCATGAGTAATTAAGAACATTAATCACGTTTCAGGCAAATATTTCCATACAGTCTATTAATACACCCCATCAGATCAGAAAGGCACAAGCCCCGTAACAACGGCGACTCCCAGCTCCACTAAAAGCAGCCTTTTAAGACTTACTGTGGTTCCAGATGTTTTGCACAGCTATTTATTTAGCTTGTAAACAAGCCACCAAAAACATTCCACATAATGATGAGAGAACCGCAATTACATTGTTGTGGGGATTTACAAAGAGCTCAGCATACTTTTGTGATTTAGAGAAGAGAAATCTCTCATTCTTCCTGAGAGTTGATTTCCAGATTTATGTCTGCACTGTGAAGCGCCCTGGGAATCATTAAAATGGTGACAAAGAAAAGTGATTTTCTTTATTAAAGGAGGAATGAGGGAGGGGAGGGTGAAATAAGAGAAGTCTCCTGGCTCTCCCCCCACAACAGATTACTTTCGTCCTTGTCAGGATTTCATGTGAAGTCAAATGACCATCAGGCAGCACTGACACTCTTTTGTTTCCCTTTCCTTGCCATTTACTCACAGCGAAGTGCTGGAGCAGCACCACTCTGACGTCCCACGTCCCACGGCTCTGCCCTCCCAAGCCTTGCAGCACGAGCACTGCCCACCCACTGCCTTCAGCCTTGGGTGCACCAACACCCGCAGCAGTGGCACAGGCTCTGCTGCAGCAACCATCACCAGGTAGCTACACATTTTGTAGCTGGCCAGCAGAAGTGACAATCTCCGTACACCATTAGCAGTCCGTTGAGTTGGGGACACCCCATAGTCATGCGATCTAACTCTGTGATTTGTAATATGAACTAACTGGGCTCAGCCTTCAGCTCCAGGTGTGGCCTCCAGACCTGCAAGGAGACACTCTAGCTTAATTTTAAGGCCTTATGTTGCTTCTACAGCGTAAAAACACAACCACAAATTCCTCTAGGAATTAAAACATCCAAGAGCCAACCCCCACTTTCAGGACTTCATCCATTTGCTGTTTTTGTTCAAATTCAGCCCCATGGCCGTGGCTCTGTGTGCCAGCTTCAGGAAGTTCTCCTGTTTATGCTCAAGCCTTGCACGTGGGGCAGTGCTCACCTTCAGGTTTCAGCGCTGTCTGTCTGCTGCTGCCAGCAACGGGGAACGCGGTGTCCTCAAACCCTGCCCTGGGCTTGGCCCTCAGTCAGAAGGCTGAAAAACCGAACTGCTTCCCGCTGCCTGCCAGGACACAAAGGTCCCTTTTTAACAGCAAAATGAATGCTTTGAGCGACTGCAGCGAGAAGCTCAGGATTTGTAACTTGCGGCGAGCGGGTGAGCAGAGGACACGGATGGTCCCCATGCAGGGCACTGCCAGCACCGCGCTGCCAGGAACCCCTGCTCCCAGCTCCCAGCCCTGGAGCCTGCCCGCCGTAAATTCATGGAGAGGCTCCATCACTGCCGTAATGCCTCAGGAGAGAGTGATGAGAGGCCCTAAACGTGATTGCTTTCCATCTGTATATGTGCTTAAAGACTGTAAAATAAATTAATGGGGAAATCTAAAACATAATGATAAGGATTCCCCACTGAACAGGTGTTTTTTCCATCCATGAAATTACAAGTTGCCAGGAAAAGACATGGGCCCGGCTCAGCTTTATTTCAGTCTCAGCTCCTTCCATTAAAATAATAACAGGCTTTATGTTCCTGAAGCTGTAATTAAACAAGTGCTTTGGAAGGAAGACCTAGAGCCTGTGGTACTGGGGATGAAAGGCAGGCGACAGCAGGCTGCTCCCCTCGGCCGTGCTCGCCTCCCCTCCCGCGCTGCCTCCTGGGGTGACTCCCTCCACCAAGCTCTCATTTCACACTGCTGGGCTTCTTGGCTCTTTTCCCCTGCTTTTTTTTAATGGAGAATGTGCAATTTCTGGAGCACATTTAAATTCTAGTCAGACAACATCATCTAGAAATAAACTAGAAGTAGACCCTCCAGGAGCCCCACAGACAGCCTGCTCCTCCATCCTGCAGACATGTGCCACCCGTATCTGACAGGGACAACTCAACAACTGTGCATGGCACCGAGCATCCTTCCAGCCACTCCGAGTGTCAGCGACGAATTCTGCTCCGAAACACGTAACATAACGTATGGTGTGAAAAAAGAGAAAACCTATGAGTGCTGTCGCTGCATATTTATGATATAAAATAAGCATTAGCATATGGGAGAGCTCTAAAGGGAAAACAGAGCACAGTTTCATCCAAATTTAGAACAATTGAATCAGCTTTAGAATCTAGGACTTCCAAGAGAAATATGCATTTTTACGATATCCCAAGCCAGTTAACCTGTCTATAACCCCTTCAGATAAGAGACCTATCTTCAGCACGCATGACAGGACAACACTAAGCTAAAGATGCAGCCTAACTTATGATTTTTAGTTTTAAAAGACCATTTGGGAAAGAAGGTAAGGAGGATTTTCTGACTCCTCTGCCCACCCACTTTCCTGAGCAGCGGAATATAATTATGGAGCATCGATATAACGCTTAGAGAGAACACAGGACACTGAGTGAAGGTAATTGCTAACAAGCAGCTCACAACAGGGCATTCCTGCATCCCAGGCATCAAAGTAGAAACCTTTGCAAGCTGCAGTGTGAACTGGTGCAGCAGGAGCAGAGCCCTGGCACTGGGTGCAGGGATGGGGCTGCAGCTCTGAGTGCTGCACTGCACCTGCACCACAGGCACTGAGTGCAGCTCCTGACTATGGGAATGACAGCTTGGTAGCAGGAACGTGTTTTTCCAGCCACTTGGTCCACAGAGGCTGACTTCTTTCCAGACACTGCCAAGTAGGCACTAAAGCCCTTTTTAATCCAAAATATACAATGCCTGGTTACAGCAGGAAAGCCACGACAGACAGAAGCGGCCCAGAGCTTGGTAAAACACTGTGAGTGAGCCCGAACTTCTCACCCCATCTCTTTGCCTGTTACAGCTACGGCATGCCCAGAAAATTGCTGTAAGCTTGAAATAAATTATCATCTGGAATTTCCTTAAAGATACACTGCATGAAGAATTCCCCCCTCTTACTGTATCTTAATTGTTGCCCAAAATGTTTCCTAATAGATATCAACATGCAAAAGTCATGTTTTGGTTTTATCTTTCAGCTTCAAGATTAGGCTTCAAATTCAAACGGAAGGGCTGTGTTCCAAACTTCAAGAAGTGAGGTATAAATAGCGGGGGCTAATTAGCGGTGTGCTGATAGGTGCCAGCACCACAAAGACATCCTGTGTTTGTGCCTTAGCAGAAAAAACCATCTACTGCAGCAGAGGATCATGCTTCCCATGTGCCCCTCAAAGCAAGGAGGGGCATATCTATGAGAACAACAGTGGGACAGATGGAGTGAGGGTCCCACTGATCAGTGCTTGGTATCATGGAAGGAAATGCAGCCTCGGGAGATTGGCTGCGAACTCACCAAAGGTGCGTGCAGCAGAGAAACAGGGCAGTGTTGGGTGGGAGGGGAGCTGCTCCTGCTCTGTAATTTAACATCGTCTTTTTCAACAAAAGTTGAAGATAGTTGGGAGCTCAGGGTACACGTGCTGGAATTTATAGCTGTCTCAGAGACAGCTGCATGATATACAGTTCAAGGGGAAGTCCACCACAATTAGCCTACCTCCCAGGTAAGCTTTTTAGGCTTCAATTATTTTATTGAAGGAAGAGCGCAATAAGCACTGTTTAGAAAGTGGGAAGCAACGAAGTCTGTCTTTGGAATCAGCAGGTGAGTGCAGGTACAGACAGCTTGTTTGTGGAGGGAGGGTCCCCTGGAGGACGTGACTCCAGGATCCAGGCACAGCACGAGCTGCAGCAGCACTTGTCTTTCTGAAATCGTATTGTGCAGCTGCAGGATGACCACGCTACTCTCATGTTGTCACACTGCAAAAGCCCACACTGCCTAATTCTCTTGGGAGGGTCCTACAAACACAGAACAGACACATGTTGCTTTTCTGGTGCCTGCAGAGGGAATTCCATGTGCTGCCAGGTATTTCAGAGCCTTAGTACAATAACAGCACAAACAAATAAAAGCATGTCGCTCACGTGAAACTACTAACTATTATGAAGTTACCCAAAAAGAATCAAAAGCATTTTGCAAACACTGGCAGTGAAACACTGTGAACACTGGCACTGCTGGGGAAGCCGAGCAGTGAACACGTAGATAAGCACTGTGTGTGCAGGACTAGGACTGTGGGTGTCTGACGAGTTTGCAAGTCCATCCTTGCTTTATTGATCCCATCATTCCATTAAATTGAGATCTACCCATATATCTTTAAGTGTACCGAAACGCAGCACTACTGGCATTGGGTGGGGACTGCAGTCCAGATCCCACACCACAGCTGCTCCCCAGCTGCTCTCATGGCTGGGGAGGAGAGTAGCAGGGAGGAATTTTTGTGGGAAAATAGGTATTTCAGCATGCAAAGCAGGTATTTCTGTGTTGCTTAACACTAAGCCACTTCCCTGTCCACACGGAGATAATTATTCTGCCTTCATGAAGAGCTGATCCCTCACAGATTGAGGCTGAGTTTAGAGAGCTTTGCACAATGTGGCACATGTTTTGCCTGGTGTTTGCCTGAAATACCCAATGCCTTATGAGAACGTTTAACCACCTAGCAAGAGAAAAACATGCTGTACTGCCGGCCTGCACATGATGGATTAAGGTGGATTTGCTTTTGCTTCCTCATACCTTTTTTCCTTTCAAATAAGACTGGAGGTGCTCAAAGAACACAATAAACTCATCCCATTTACCTGTTCCCAGGCTGCACTCAGCGTGAAGCCTGACACCTCTGCTCCAGACCCAAAGCAGGGCTTGTCTGTTTTCGCCAGCTACATCGCTCTGTCCAATAAAAGATTGTCTGGGTACCTCACCTCTTCCATAACCTTTCCTGAGAAAGCTTTTTACTGAGATCTCAGTGGTAGGTAAAGTGAGAAAAGGATAAAGCTAACAGCTGCTAACTTTTCGAGAAAATCATTGCACCATCATTTTCAGCGTAGAAAAGGTCAGGATTAAGCTGGCGGGGCTCCCAATGCAAGAGCTGCTGTGGTTAAACATTATCATCAAGGGACGACGACAGGGAGGAAGGTCTGTGCCCCGAGCAGAGCAGTATCCAATGCCTGACCTCATCCCCAGCTGCACCAAGGCTGTCCCTATTGCACCGAGCACCTTCCATAGGGTAAAGCGGCAAATGTGAGGGAATTCCAGGTCTCATGGACAGCATGTACGAACAACTCAGTGTGTCCCTACAACAGCATTAATCTCACCATTCCTCCTTTGAACCTGATTCGGAAATGTTTGTAACATGCTTTGTCTCATTACCTACAAAGTTAAGTAAGAAAACAGGATTCTTGACACCTATTCCCAGCACCGATGATTTTTTTTTTCCCCACGAAAGCAGCAGTGGCAGAAATTTCCCTCAGCTCATGTGAAACTTAGGGGAGGAGTAAATGAATTGCTCTTTTATCATGTCTTATTAAGAATGCTCAGTATATAATCCATTCTTCAAATTATGCTCTGTAAAATAGTCAGATAATCATATTAACAAGGTGAATGGAAGAGGAGAGCAGCACACTTAGTACCTGTCACTTCTGCAAAAGCAGATGCATGCACGCCTAATGCGTTTGTTTCTCAACCAGTACTTCAAAACAGTGCATTTTAGAGCTTTACATTTCACTAAGTAATATTATGAGCTGCAATAATACACTGTAACATTATTCATATTGCTGTCACAAATGAAAACTACAGTTCTTAAATATCAGTTACAATATTGCTGGAGCATTTCTTCAGCCTCCCACCCTGATTTACTATAATAGGAGGGATGCAGCAGGGCAGCGGGGAGAGAAAGGAACTCAGAAGGTCACATGAATGCACATCCAGTTATTTGAAAATAGAAATTGTAGAAGCTGGAATAAAATATCTTCACCTTCCATTGATATACAAGTATCAAACAGTAAAGTACATCTACATAATATGCATTAGGCAGCTTTATTTTTATCACAGGGCTCTTCTAGCTGAATGCACAAACCACTTTCACTCTGCTGTCATGATTTATTTTATCACCCCGAGACCCCCAGTGAAAGGGAGCCTTTTATCGGGAGGTTGGCAAGCTCCAGTCCCTATTTATTTCACACCACAGCACACTGCAAGGGTGTTGCGTTGCCTCTCTGTGCAGGAGACCCAGAATGAGCTTTGCAACTCTCCAGTCTCTATCACTCGTCTCCAGCTTGCTCCATCTCAATACTCACCATGGCCACACAACCTGCTCCCTGGTTCTCTGCGTGGTGGCAGGAGGAAGGTTCACTTACAGAAGTTAAGGACTCTTGAGATGCTTAATTTCTCACCCAGCATGCTCAAGGCTTTCCTTCTGTCGCTGCACCTTCCAGCGGCAGAGCTCCCTCTCCCACTCTGAGATTCTAAAAGACGCAACACTTTTTCCTTTTTCTGCTTCAAGGACTTTCTTTAAATGATCACTGAATCGTGAAATACCCTGTCTTTGCCAGTGCTGGGTACTTCACTGTAGTGTTCCCACCAGATTTGCTTATCAAAGGTCACAGACCTTACGCTGCTGCTAATAACAGCAGCAGCCCTGTGCTATTGTTCTGCCAAAATTCTGAGCACAGCTGCTGGCTGCAGTTAAATTTCTGCCCCATTCAGAGCAGGCAACAACATGATACCATTTCACCTGGAAGCAGCTGTGCAAATGCTGACTTTAGGGACAACTTTTTTTTTTTTTCTTTTTAAAGAAAAAAACCTTCCCTAGTTACAGCTCTGGAGAGGGACTCAGGAATTCTTGCTTCTGCTACTGTGTCCGTCAACTCACTGTCTTCTGTGCTAACAACTCACAGCTGCAGCACTGGGGATCTCTATGCACAAAATATATGCATCAGCACGTCGACCTGACGTGCAGGTACACCTCTGTGAATGCACACACACACACACAGCTGGCAGGCTGGGATGGAGAACTACTTGGAATTGCACTGTTTTGCTAAATCACTGACAAACCTCCTTAAGAAGTAGCCAGCAAGGCAAGTAAGCTAATCAGTCCGCTGCTAGTATTAAGTCTAAAACAATCTCCAGCTGAAATGTGATTAATCCATGCATGACAGCTTAAAGGTCAAAGCTAGAATGCAGAGCTTCTTGACTGCAAAGAAAGAACTGACTTATTTTTATCTCTTCTTTAAAAATTACAGCAGCCATGAAGTGGCTCAAGGAGCAGAGTAATGAACGTCATAAACCTGCCTCATAAAAATGGCATTCATGCAGTAATACAGCAGGTCAGATGAGCAGGGAACATTTCATTAAAAATTCCCCTTCTTGCCTACCCAAGAGAGACTTAAAACTAATCATATAAAATGGCTGAGTGACACCATTAACGAGCATTAATATTTTAAAGCTTTAATAGTACAACAGAGCTAGGCTGTTATATCAAAATTATACAACCTTATTAGACAGTGCACTTGGCTGTATTGTACTTGAATTGTCAGTACCCCCGATTGGAAATATTAAGGTGGCCAGGAACCAGAGCACAAATACCTGAGCAGTTGTTTGCACCTGAAGGCATGGCTGTTCCCTGACACGTGCCAAGTTCTGGACACTTTTGTGAGGAACAAGCTGGTGCACCTTACACCAAGGGATTGAGAGCTTTACTGTGAGAAATAGGAAAGGCTGGTTTCAGAAAGATATCGACTTCAGAAGATACTGATACAATTTGAATTCTTGCAATCTGGATTACAATTTTGTAATTAGCACATCCACATGGGCAAGAAGACATCTTCTGGACTTCCTTCCAGCAGCAAGATGTGATAAAACTTGAGAAAGCAGAGACCAGCATATGCACATCTCCTTAACTGCAAAGACAAAAGTAAATGCCATCCACGTTCTTTTTCCAGGGACAACCAAGGATCTGGTTGACAAGCTCAACTAGAAGCTTCGCTGGGGATTACCCACAGTAACCCTGCACATTGGCACCGTGCACTTAACAAACAACAGTTTCCAACCTCACCTCCTTCCTTGCAGCAAAATAAAATCTCAGCCATGCTTCCTGGGTGAACCGCATCAACCGGAGGAGGAGGCTCAGACAAACGCAAGCTTTGAAGCAACTGGTTTGTCACTTTCTTCACGAGCAGTGTAGATCTTGTCAAAACCCCAAAATGTGAGAAATGTTGGCTGCCTTGCAACTCTCTGACTCTGAATGGCTGCTGCTCTTCTCCGTGGTGCTGTGCTTCTGAGCACGCACAGAACCAGTGACAACCAGCAATCCGCCTCTTTTGAACTTTAATGGTTCGTAGGACAGTAATTAACTGGCTCTGACAATAATGCAGACTGTACACTGCAACCTTAGCAGGCATCCTACTTCAGGAACATCTGAAAGCTCAGCAAAGTTAGCATTTAAGAGAACCTCTTAATTACTCTGGCATTATAATGAATGTTTCTCATAGGCACCCAGCTGTTTTGTTTCCTCTTGTATAGAGGCAGAGAAATGAATTGCTCAACAACAGCCTGAGTGATAAGACACCGGTATTCTTAAGATTGAAGAGATAATGTTGATAACTATGAGCTATTTCCCTCACCCTAAATGCTATAATTTCAGCGAGCAATTTAGGAAGGGATTTCTCAGACAAGTGAGGAATGGCAGGAGTTGGCTCAGTATTGGTTACTTAGACAATGTTTATAGTAAATTGATGCTATGATTTTCAAGGAGAAAAGAGATGCAAGAAAACTGCAGTAATCCAGTACTTGACAGCCTTGTCTTTGTTAAATACTGCACGTAATTCTCATCAGCACCGCTTTCTGCATTTCATAAATAAGGAAGCAGCAAGAACTGTTAATATCCCACATCTATAAATGCTGTTTGGCTCAGCTAACCGGTTTTCTTGGCAGTGTGTAACAAGTGAGATTACCAGCTCTGGAGTTTGCTGAAGGAATCATATCAAATGCACGAGCATCTGACAACACGCCTGCTCCTGAGGTCAAGCATTACAGCGGTACAAACCAGCCAAAGGAGCTGTGACAGACCTACCTCCAAAAGAGAGAAGGCAAAGCACGACATGGACAGCAGGAAAGGTTGGTTAGAACATCGAAAGGACTGCATTCGGTACCATGTTATCAGCATACACCTCTGGCAGCCTCGCAAAATTCTGTTCCTTCACTCATCCAGAACAAACAACTTGTTTGACATACACACCTAATGCCGCAATACGGCTGAGTTCTGTTCCCAAATCACAGGCATTAATATCAGTCCTAAGACAAGCTGGCTGTGTTATCCATTTCCAGTTCAATACACTGATTTTAAGAAGTTACAGTAGCGATGCATCACTGTGAGGTATGAGCAGGCACTGCAGGACAGAGAGGAGCAGAATCCATCACTTTGTGTCTAACAGCTTTGACACCACACGAAGACCATGGTCAGCAACAAATCCTCCTGAATGCCAATGACATTGCTCAACTGGAGAGAATCAAACAGCACAAACAATTAGGGAGCTGAGGCAATCTACCCATACCTCGTAACAGAACGGATTGAACAAGAAGGCCTTGACAGCAATGCCATGCAAGAATGCAATGCTGGAGTAGAAGCTAGTTGTCATTAAAACATGCTGAGAATATCTACAACTAGCAATATACTGGCTGGCCAATATATCTGGCCATTGGCAGCCACGTTGCACGCACACTGCAGAGCAAATCCAACATCTGCAAAGGGAGGAATTTCAACAAACTATTTTCTCCATCTCTATTTTCCATGATCATTTGAAATTCAAATCTGGCCTGCCTGTAAATAACCTCTCTTACAGTTAGAAAATAAAGTATCATACAAAACAGAACTTTTCATTTATGCCTGTTTTAGGATTCAGACTCTCCTGGGGTTCTCATACTTGGTTACACAAGCAAGCTGCAAAAGCAAAGAGAAAGCACTGCAAAGCAAGCTGACAGTAGTTCCACTCGGATGTCAAAAGAAACATAATTGATAGGACTGTTTGGAAGCACACAGGCTGAGAAGTATCTCTGACAACTGAAACTGTGCTAGAAATATGCAGTAATTTGCCAGATAGGGTTTACAACCCATAATCATTTCAGAAGTTCCTCTCTTTCAATGGTGCAGCTTGATTGAAAATTAATACGAGACCTGCAGGGAGCAAACAGCCATTATTAGCAGCACGTAAGTGTGGGGTAATTGCCACAAAGCAGGTGCACGGTGGCTTAGAACTGTGAGAGAGGATGAGGGAGGTGGGGTGGGACACCTGAATTCAGCAACCACAGCAAACAGCCTGCTTTAAACAGGGCAGCACAGCTCCTGCCAGGCTCGCCCTGTGTTACCGATGGATTTGGGAAGCAGCCGGACCTCACGCTCCTCTGTACCTCTACCCCTTGGCTGGTACAGATGAAATGGCAAATAAGGAGAGAAAAGGGGCAATGGAGAAAAAAAGGCAAACATGAAAATGCCAGGGTTTTCCTGTTTGCAGTCTAGGGGAATTACAGCAAGTTACAGACTGCTTTGGGGGGCAAAGCTACGTAGGCTTCTATCAGCCTGAGCAGAATGCTCACCATCCAAATGCAAAACAATTCCAAACGTTGTCATGGGGGTGCAATGCCCCTTGCACTTCAAATTATTTATAGAGTCATTCCAGAAAAAGAACCTCCCCCTTGGTATTTTTTAAGTACCTATAAGGTTAACTGAAGAAAACTGTACTTAAGTCTGATGTACACCAGCAAAAGGAGTAAAAAGAGAAGCCATCACACTCTGCCTTTCCAAGAGGCTCTGTCTGTCTCCAGCGTAAGTCCGCCTTTGACATCACGTATCCTGGAAAGCCTCCAACTCCCTCCCTTACACCTTTCCTTCTGTTGCTTTGTTCTTAAATCAAGTGATGAGAAAACACAAGAATAATTCTAGTGACGTAAGCATTATGGATGGGACTGCTCAAAAAAATCAGCCCTGAACTGCTCGCTTGCCCGGATAATTACTGAGGACGCAGAACCCCCTTCCTGGCCGTGCTCCTCCAAGGCAGTGAGGATGGGAGGCAGCAGCACCGCATCAATCACGGCAGACAGAAAGAGCCTGTCCTTATTCAAAAAGGATCCTGCATTTCCAAGAGTGCTGCTCCAGTTTATTGAAACCAGTGATTGCAAGCTCCCATGTAGCACTCCAGCTCTGCGCAAGGACATGCAAAGCCTTCCAGCCTTTTACACAATTTATTTCTTTATCTAATAAATCAAGTCAGGCCTTTTTGAGCGCAGCATCGCTCCTTGTGAAGGAGTGAGGAACCGCCTCATTTGACAGTGCAAGGAAGGGGAAAAAACCTAATGGGGGAGCAGGCTTCATTTCAAGGTGACACTAAGCAGAGGAGAGGAGAGGCAGCAGATTGGTATTCTGTGAGATCCACGCAGGCGTTGGACATGAGATTCCTCTGAATTGAGGGAGTCTCACTCCATTAATTCAAAAACCGATTGAGGTGGAGGGAAAGTAGAGCAATATGCATTATGTATTTGTTACAAAACTATTGTGTCAAAGCAATATTTAGTGGTAAATTATGGCACTATCAGGAGTAGGATGCCACATACATAAATCAATTTGTCTCCTCTGCTGGCAGGAGTGTGACAAAAAGATAAGAGCTCATCAGTGCCATTACTTCACCGGGCTCAGGAGAAGGGACGCGGGGGTGGGAAGAGCTGCAGGGAGAGCCCAGCACTGACAGCAGGGAAGGGAGTGAGGAGCCAAGATGCTATCTCCAAGTTAAAACAAAGAAACCCAACCCCTGCTCGGGAGAGGCTGCTCCATCCAAACAAAGTTGTCTCTTCCCTGCAGTGAGGGAAGGGGAGGACAGAGACTGACTGCTCATTCGTACTCATTTATTCTTCCAAAGACAACTTGAAAAATTGATAAAGGTTGGAACAATAATATTTTCTGTGGCAGAGAAGTATAAAAAAGGAGTAAGGGTTTAGCAGAATAAAGGGAAGTACAAAGAGTGCCATGGTAAATGGTAATTATGCCTTTATGGAAATATCCTGTTAATTACTAGGTCATTTTTTGTTTTACAATTGAGTTGTCAATTTGCAGTTAATTTAGGCCATGCCAGTCTAATAGCTATTTACAGATCACACAATTGCCTATATGGGAGGAGCACGTGGCCTCTGGGCACCAGATGCCATTTTGGGGGTGCTGGACGTAAAGTATCGTTGAACAAACGCAGCCATCAGCAGGAAGGCATCTCCAGCACTGACAATCAACACAGCGAGCAGAACGGGGAGAGCCTTCTTCCCCCAGCTCAGTGCTCAGGGCATGGTAGTACGATGGAACAGCATGCTAGAGGCACTATTAAATAAAATCGTAATTATCCCTCTCTTTTAACAACACCAAGCTGTTCTGTTGGCTCTTCCTGAGCTGGAAGTCTGAACTCAGAAACTCAAAAGCACTAAGAACTACTGAAACACCAGCACACTGCCAATGACATTTGATTTGGGGTGCCCCCACTCAGCCTCTCTGCACAGGGAAGGGCACGAGGGTCTTCACATGAGCATCCCCACCTCTGGTGCAAGTGCCTTCACATCAGGGCAAGAGGCACAGTGCAGAATGGGAATAGGAAAATCAGAGCCAGAGCTTTCAGTGTGAGAGGTGAAGAGAGGAAACCACCGGGCACAGGTGCCGGCCAGGATGCGAGGAGCTCTGCAGCCCATGTTCAGCCACGTAGCTGGGAGACAGCTCGAGCATCGAGGAGAAAGGCAGCAGAACAGAGCGTGCACAAAATGCTCCCAAATACTGCCTCATCTATTTCAAAGGACAACCCCCCGTGTCCATGTAATGGTTGTTTGAAAAGAAAAAAGCCCGGGATTATCATCTAGTGATGAACTTCCAGGAAGCCCACAAGCTGTTCCTCACAAGCTGTTCCAGCTTCAGCCTGGTCCAAAGCACGACAGCAACTTCCCATAGTAACTACAAATGGAAGTAATGAACGGCAAAGAGGAAAAACACAAAATAAAATGTAAGAAACAACTCAAGCAGATTAGAAGGCACTTTATGAAATTATCAGTTTGCAACAGTATAAACAATTTTAAGTCAATTTATAAAAAATATTCCCAGAAGGCAATCAAGTAAATCAGGTAATTATATCCTGTAAAGGGAGATAACATCAGGAAAATTAGAAACACTTCTTCACATAAATCAGAGGAAGGAAAGCCTTCACACTTCATTTACTCATTATCACATTTTATGTGTTTCTTTGCAGGAGATGGGGAGCTGGCACGGGTAACGGTGGCTGTGAGTGCCCCGAATACTGTCTGTGCTTATGGAAATGGCCTGGGGTCAGCTTACACGGTGTTGTCAGCCAGCACAACATAGGAAGTGTGCCAAACAGATGATGGAGCGAAGTGACAGGACCTTATCCCATAGGAACTGGGTTACCACTGTGATTGCTGACTCTGGGAGAGAGCCTCAGAGTTCCAAATGGAGCCTTCCTCAGACGGGACCGAAGATGCTCACGGCTTTGGAGGAGGCTGGGATCTCAAACCTGGGTTAGGCTTCAACGAGCTCATCCACTTGTCACTGCAGTAATCCTAGTGACCAGTGACCATTCCCAGTAAAAACATAAGTTATATACCTAAAGTAAGGAAGAACCCCAAAAGTTTCTCTGCTCCCTTGTCTAGAAGCTTAGGCTGTTCACTGTCACAGCTTAAGGCATCCCAAATCTTGGCTTGCACCAGCCAACAAAGGATGGACCACTGACTGACTTTTAGACAAAACACTTCCAGCACAGATCTATTTTTGATGTGTGTTTAGCATCATATCTACCTATCATAATTTTATCTGCCTTAGGACGGGAACTGCAAGCGATCCTCATCAGCAGATTGAAAGGTAGAGCCTGATTTCACTTCAGCTGCTGTCGGTAACACCTGCGGTTGTCATTTTGCTCTCTATCTGCAGTCAATCACGGCACGTGTCAATGTCTTTTAGTAATAGTATCCGTGGGGAATTATTGTTTCTCTTTTCACCAGAAAAAAGAACACCAATGTCACATATCTAAAGCACAGCACTCCACTCAGACAAGCTGCTAAGTATCTATTTAAAGTTCAGCACAAGCTTAAATTTCATTAAAATTAACAGGACTTCAAGAAAATGCCTTGAGCTAAGCATGCTTTAAGTGCTTTGTTGAACAAGAATGTACTTAAGCAAATGCTTAAATGCTTCCCTGAATTATTGGTGTCAAACTTCTATTAAATCAGGGTCCTCACTGGTTTTATTCCAGCATGTCACGAGACATACAGACAAGATGGTGTTTAACCAAATCTCCCACTCTTTCCTCAGGATACAGAAGAGCTGTCCTATTTCCCATTGCAAGCAAAATATATAAAAAAACGTCAGCAGGGAATCGCTAGTTGCCAAAGTATCTCGAAGATATGGCAGATAAGCCTTTTAGTAGTTAATATTCGTCCCCAGCCACATCCCTACTTTATAGATTATCATTTCTCTTTAATAAAGGAAAACCCTAAATCCCGCAGCTTCAGCTGGAGACAGATTTTCATTTATTTGGTTGCAAGAAACCAAATTAAGAAAATTACTTTCTAACTAATTTTATAGTGCTAAAGAACATCTGATGATATGCTGGGGAAAAGCTTCAAGCTTTCTGGATGAAGCCGTTAAGACATGAGTAATAATTGGAAATTTACTGTGAATAAATCTTGATGAAATTAAACTGCATTTAAGTATGTTCTATAAAAACCAGGTCAAATGGCAAATGATGAATGCCCTGTGTCAGTCAGTGCAAGGAAAGGTATTGCATAAAACCAGAGTAATTACTTCCTCCAAGTATTAAGCACAGGTAAGTCTTTTTTTTTTCTAGTGTACAAGAAATCCCAGTGCAAAACTACAAAATCTGTCTCTGTCACCCCTGGCTGAAGCTCAGCTCTGGAGGGGAATGGCTGGAGCCACGCTGCACCAGGAGGCACAGCCTTGCTGCACAGCACGCTCACCAGCCCTACACAGAGCTCTGTAATGGTCTTTCTCCAATCAGCCCAACTTCTTCAGACGTGCAGGTAGGATTACATCACATCAAACTCTTTACAATCATTGTTAGTGGCTGGTCCAGATTCTTAACTGATGCGGACTAAGAACAACGTAGCCCATTTATTCAAGACGCTGACCTGGTCTACTGAGCTAAAAAAAAAGAACTCACATGCATTCCCACATTGTTGTGCATTAACAGCAATCACACTTTTGGATAATGGGTAGTTGCAGTACAAATCATAACCCAGTCACTTGGAGATTTAAAATGTTAGTTATAAAGGTGGAAGTCTATACACTGGAAGCATGGGTAAAATTCCTGCTTGACTCCCACAGAGCCAGGATTTCACCAGAATTTGCAAAGGATTATCGGAATGAAACAAATATTCTGAACTCTAGAGGAAGATCCCTCTCTCTTTAAGAGAACAAAAAATAAAAAAATCAAATAGACAAAAAGATAATTCAATCGTGAGCCATCATCCTTCTAAAGACTTTGTCACAGTACATTAAAACAATAGAAAACTACAAATGTGATAATCAAGTGTTTTTGTAAGTTAATCGTTTCAGCTTACAGGACAGATTTTTCACTGGTGAAAGCTGGCATACTCTGTCGAAATCAACAGAGCTATGATAATTCACTCCAGCTAAAGGCCTGGCCCACTGGTTTTTGAAATTCAGGCAGAAGTGGAGGAAGAAGGCACAAATTTACAAGCAAAAAAGATGGAAAGAGGAAATGAACCATCCCGACCTTCACACTTCCTAAGTCACAGACGAGAGAGCACAGCCCAGAACAAGGCAGTGGGGAAGAAATTGTGCTCCTCTTCGCTAACTCTGTCGGTATTTCCTAGTAAGAGTGGAAGGAAAAACAGCAATCCAGGACCACATTTGCTATGCAGAAATACAGTCTAAGCAACAAATTTGGACTGAGTCATGGTAGCAAATCAGAGCTGGAAACACAATGTGCAGCCCAGAGCCTTGGCCCAGTGCTATTTCCTAGCTCACCCATCTCTACCCACAGCTCCCTTTCTCAACAGCCTTTAAACATCTATACAGAATTGATCCCAACATCACCTCATGCAGCACGAAACAAAAATATTATAATTTAGCATGAAAGGCAATGGTAATTCCTGAGGAAAACATTGGGAAGAAGGACGTTTTCTTTTTTGCAACTCTAAACAGAAGCACACCGTCCCTTGATGAGATTATGCAGCAAATACCTGCTAACAGGTACGTATTAACTACTGCTAGCTTTGCCTTCACAACATGTTGCACTTACTACCATGTGGTTAAAAACAAAAACCCTGCTGATCTAAACCCTTACAAGTAATGTTTGCTATGTTTCCTGCTGTCACTATTTGCCCAGTCACACCTTGCTGCAGAAGCCGGGTAAATCTGCCTCGGAAGGCACTGAGCAGTCCCCACGGAGACCGCCCCATCCCCATCTCTCCTGCCACATGAGCCAGGAGCTGCCAAACTGCCAGCAAGTTGTTTTAATCCCGAGGAAAGAAGATAGGATTTGATGCTATTGATCAGCCCAACAGACCATCAAAACTTAACCAGATATGTCTGCTACTAATCTACACTTTCTGGATCACAGCAAGGTGACTGTACCTGAGGTATGAGCAATTCATCTCTGATAATGCGCAGACAGTAATTAGCTCATGAGGTTTCTTTTCCCTACCTTTGTACCACTGCCATCTCTAGTTCTTTCTCTGAGCCATACTTTCAGACCACTCTATTTTTTATATTTATTTGCCTTGAGTACACCATTGGCAGGCATTGTTAATTTTAAGGCAACAAGAAGAAAGAGCTCTCTGCTACCTAAATTATTGGTAGGATTTCTTGGCTGAATGTGGGTGTTTAAAAAAAACGTATTTCAGAGCATCAACCAGGAGAAGAGAGAAGAATGAGTTACCTGAAAAGACTTTACAGAGGGCTCAGGGTAGATTGATTTAGTAACATCTGCTGAACAGGAGACTGCAGCTCTTTTAGGAAAAGGCAGAAAGCAGCAGCCAAGTCTGCAAGTTGCACATCATACCCCACTGAATACAGACAGGTTTGTGGAAACAGAGCATGCTGTTAGTGCAGCTCTCTGACAGCCTCCGAGAGCACCTGCTAACAAGGATAAGCTTTATTTATTTATTTTTAAAGACACTCATCTTTATGATTGCTTCTATCCAAAGTGGGATTTTGGGATGCAGTTTGTGAACTATTATCGAGTGCTGCACAAATGCCGCAGCTCCCTCTGGAAGGTCACCTCGCAGCAAAACTGGGAGCCAGCCACACCACTGCTCCCACAGCTTATGCTCAAACTACACAAAGTACAACACAAGCTGCTTCCTGTAAGAACTGGGGATAAATCAGATCTTGGAACAGAAATCACCATCCCATTAGACAAATAGGGCTGCAGTTCCCTGGGCTATTTAACTCTTGCCTTGCTTACCGTAAAGGCTGAGCCTTGCAGCTTCCCCTAAGGGCAGTGTCACTGGCAGCCCAGAAGAGAAAAATGTGCTTATGGGAGCACAGCTCCTGCTTCCCCAACAGAAAATGGCTCCTCTTTCAGAATGCAACGTGTCTTGGTGGTACAAACAGCAGCACCCGCTTCCTTCTGCCCAATTATTCATCAGCACCTACCACCAGCAGAGCCGGTCAAAGCCTGCCTCTGACTGTTTGCTGTCTTCCAAGGAGCCAGCAGAAGGACGTTGCCTTTGCGCTCCAGGTTAAGTTTCCTCTCCCATCTGGCCTCTGCTGCATCTTCAGAGAGAAGATTTCATTTACAGGCTGTTTGCCATGAAGGAAGGAAGCTGTCTGCTACTTCTCCTCTCCGCAGGGATGATGATACAGCATGCTTCCTCTGCTAACTATCTGCTGCTGCTCTGTAGCATACAAGAAAAATGTCTATTGACTGCTGCCGACTGTTAATAATACTCAAGAGGGAGACATTTTTTCTTTTTTTCATGAATATGCTGCTCTTGAGTCTTCACTTGGATTAAAACTGGTCCCTTCAGGGGCAGCACAATGGGATGGGCCATGAGAACCAGAGAGAGAAGACTCCATTACTTGTGTTTCAGCTTTGTACAGAAGAGATGAACACAAGCTTTTCTCCTGTCCTCTGCAACCATAAGACTGAACTGTGTCCTCTGAACCATAAGGCTGCTCAGGATGACAGCAAATGCTACTGCTCTTTCATATGCTTGCCTGGTTCTTATTTCCTCTCAAAAACACATTTCATCAGGATGCTGCAACTCAGTACCCTGGGTAGGAAGAAGGGGAGGAATACAGATCTCTTGCCAGCGAAAGTTTTACACATGTAGCATAGACCCCACCACCTATCTAAGGAGTTTATATGAGCTCCCTACAGGCACCAAGCAATGATGACTCTCTCCTTCCTTTTTTGGTCTGAAGGGCACAGAAACCAGAGGGCTGTGCTGCAGCCTGCCAAGGTGCCATTTCCATAACACAGAGCTGAGGCTGCACGCTCCGCATGCTGGGGATGGGGCACGCTGGGACAATGCAGGATGCAGAAGGGGTGAATCAAACCCAGAGCAGGCACTGACATCACCTGTCCTGCCAGCTGTGCCCACATGTCCTCCGGGAAGGAGCCAGCCAGGTCCACACAGACCTGTGTCCAGGAGCAAACTGGCAAACAAGGACAGCCAGGGGACCCTCTCAGGACATGCATGGGACCAAATTCTCCCCAAAAGCTTTCCCAGTTTGTGATCCACAGAGCCAGACTCACACAAAGCACCCTGCTCACAATGAAGACACAAGCAATTTAATGACTAAAGACACCAGAATGTAACAAAGAGGCTATTACTTATTCACCCAAGAACTCGGGCCAGAAAACAAGTCCCAACATCAGCGGTTTGAGTTCAGGTTCAGGCTTGTGGATTTTCGCAGCCTGCAACCCTTGCACAGTTGTGCTGTTCTCAGTTCAGGCGCCTGTGATAATCCATCAGCACCCCCCTTCCACTTCCACCATCTCCTTTTAATCATAGCAGATTCCTTTGGCAGTCATCTCGGGGCAGCACAGAACTCCGCAGGAACTCCACTGTCATGTAGCATTAATTTAATGTCCACTTATTACAAAGTGTTATGGAGAAATAATACACTATTCTTGGATGAAAAGATTACATTAGAAACCTGACTGTATAATGAAGATGCAGTTGTGAAAGGTGCTGCCTATTGTTCAGCATCTGATGCCACGAGAAGGAAAGTGCTGCTTGTTTTGACAAGTGCCTGAAATTTCCGTTTTCTGCCTTAACAGCAATGTTTTATCTGTCATTCTGTGAGGACAGAAATGCTTGGTCGTTCAAAACACGCTTTTCAAGGATTGATTTGGGCATACCTACACGCCTGTTTATATGTATTTTTAAATGTCAAATTAGCTTGGAAGTCTAATTTTCCTGTCCTGGCTGATGGAGGATTTCAGGGCTCAGCACCCAGCGGCACCTCAGACCAGAGCTGCTCTGTGACTAATGGGCAATTTGCAGCGCTTGGTTTTATGTTAGTTCAGAAGACAAAACCCATCTACTGAAGGCAGGAGTTCCCACCGGCACTTCTTAAAAAACCACACAAATCACTTTGTGCCAAGAGCAGCAGGGAGCTGTGCTGTGCCCTGGCTGTGGAGCCGTGTTTGGGGTGGCCCTGAGGTTCCTGGATGGCTCTGGGTGCCCAGCATCTCATCTGGGCCCCATATGCATGGGCACAAGAAAACTCAGTGCTGGTATTTCTATACCAATAAGCACCTATATGATTGTTAAATTCTGTTAATGACTTTGGCAGCCAGATTAAAAATGACAGGATGACTGGTGACTGGAGTCAAGCAGGACTGAGCAGGAAGACACAGCCTGAAGAACACAGGACTGCATTCAGTACAAGCCTGATCCTCACACATTACCACAACAAACATAATTACTAAAAACAACAGGAACTAAAAAATAATGAAACCCACAGACAATGCCCGAATAAATCCAATAGCAGGAGCACTGAAGCTGCTGAACAATGCTCCTCCATAGCCCATTTGCCTGTTTTAATTTGCAATGCTGCGAACAATGTGAACTTCACAACAATAGGCGGGAAGTTAAGATTCTGCTAGTTACAAGATTTTCATTTTTGATGTTGTGGGAAGTAACCGAGACACAAGCTTTCTGCATTAAGAAAAAGACTTCTGAGCCTGAAAGCAAGAAGTGTATTGCCCAAGCAAAGTCATAAGATAATAATTACAAGTAAACAGAGGAAAAAATATCTGTGCCACACTTAGATTAAACTCTCTGAAAATGAAGGGCTGAAGTGGCACGAGGGGATCCAGGCACAGTGGCTGGCAGGCCCTGCCCAGCTCCTCCCAAACTGCTGTTGGACAATAAAAGGAAGCGCTGGCAATGAAGTGTCTGTAACTTCCCTGACACTGTGACAGTGACAAAAAGCGTATGTCTGCTTAGCTTCAAAGAATGCTCTGTAAATCCTGGTGGTAAATAGGCAGTTGTCTAAACAATTAAATCAAGGAAATTGCTCCCGAACCCGCTGCCAAAGTCAGCGCAGAGCGAGGCAGCGATTCCCCAACACTGCGATGAGAGGAAGCGCAGAGCAGCCCCTGGCCTGGGGGACTGAGCCTGCAGGGTGCAGCCCTGCTCACAGCCAGCAACACCACTCGCTGCCCACGGGCTCCCCTCTACATGAGGCTCTTGGCTGCAGAAACGTGCTTTTGCCCAGAGCCCTGCCAGCAGCACCTGTGAGGCCTGCAGCTCCCAGCAGGATGCAGGGCCCGGGCACAGCCCCGAAGGCAGGGCAGCGGCAGGGCCTCTGGCACTTACAGCAGCACTGGGGAGAAGCGCATCGACCGGTGGCTTCAGATGCTCCCTGACAAGTCTGGGTAGGAAATGATAACGATCTGCCGGCACATGGCTGCTCCTGGGAGTTATCGTGGGTATTGAGAGAGGAGCAGCAGCTTGGGGAGCTCACTGCAGATGGGATGAGGTAAGGGAAGTTTTGACAAGAAGAGAGAAAACATACCATGGGGAAGCAGAAAGGAAAGCAAGAACCCGTTCCAATCTGCTTCCTCTGCTATGACTGCTATCTCCTCCTTTTAAAAAGGCAGCTGGTTGTCAGAAGCTTACATCCATCACTTGTTTGCTCTGGTGAAATTGAGGGAGATGCTGTGCGAGTCGCCAGCCACAAGGGTATGCATTCGAGCTGAGTGCGGACCCAGCGCGCCCTGCTCCCGGCTCAGCCCTAGCTGCACGGCATCGTCCCGGTGACATGCCAGAACCCGTGCTTTATATTAAGGCAATAATCACTCGAATCCTCCAGGATATCATGAGGATTTCAATTATCTTTTACAATAAATGGTCGTGGTAAAAAATTAGCAAAGCGCTCCGCTGCTGAAGGAAACAATTATTATTTTATTTGAATGTCATATGACCTTGATGGTATGGAACAAGGTGTCTGAGAACGAGTGCTGAGGCCTTACATTCTTACTGTGCTCCCTCAAAGCTGGTAATTCCTATATCCAGCCAAAACGTTGCTCATGGTAATTTTATTTCTTTTCAATATGCAAAGAGCTGCTGCACAAGAGCTGGCATTGACTGAACGCAGGTCAGTAAGGTGTTGCACAGCAGAATATAGGAGCATTCTGCATAAATGAAAACAAAACTTAGGTTTTTAACAGGAATTTCAAAATGTAATGCACACCTCATCTGGCTTCTGCAGTTCCACCTGTCATGGTACAGAGGTCTTGTTACTACAAAGGGTGATTTGGAGAAGACTGGAACCTGCCTGCAACCTTCCCCTGACCGACGTCCAGCATCGCGCACTCTGAGCGTGGCGGTCCCTCTGCCTGCATCAAACTGCCTCGTTTTTCAGAGAGGGACACAAAAAGTGAATGGTACCACCATGACATGAAGGTGACTTTCAGACCTCTTATCTGATATCCATGTAAAGCCTCAAACCTCGTGCTTTCATACATGCAACTTTTTTCCAATAAGTGAAAATTTACAGTCTCTGAAGCAGTACATGACATACAGTTGTTAGGGATCACCTGAGAATTCTATGGCTAATGATCCCCACAGACATTAAGCATGAGCAGCAGGAAGATCACAGAAAAGAAACAGCAAGAGTGCTACCTACAGGCCCTGTCCCCAGGCATGGAACACCTCACTGACAACCACCTGCTTATGGCTCTGCATGGAGTGCTGTGCTGACACGTGGTGTGTGGGGAGCGGGGTGCAGACAAGAGGGGCATGAAGAGTTGCAGGGAGCTACGTCCTTTGTAAATCCACATGGGTGGAAGGCCATCACTGGGAAGGAGACACTGTTTTGGTGGCTGCTGTTTCAGACGGATGAGGTAGTTTTACCCAAATTTAAAGACCCATGTATAATTCCCTGGGGACCCTCCTGCACTCAGCTTTTGCTGTCCCTGAGTGAAGCACAGAGGTGCAGAAGCAGCAAAGCTGACCACAGCGACTGCCCAGCAGCCGTGGGGATGCGAGCATCCCCCCTCACCTGGCCGCTTTCTCCGGTTATCGTATGGCTGCGTACACACACCGTGTGCTTTCTGCTCTTCCAGCTGTACCTTGGCAACATGGAATTCAAACTCTTTTTAAAGGTCAGTCTTTAATCACACAGCTGTGGAGCTGTAACTGTAATGGCGCACAGAAGGTCCAAAATGTTCTCCAGTGCAAGTAAATAACAGCCAAACCAAAGTATTTTACACATAAATTACCCTCTTCCATACCCACTGGGCTATAGTCCAGAGAAGTCAGCTTCAGCTTGAACTTAATGCAGGACTCATACAAGGACTTTTTCAGTCTGTCCTGAAAGAGGGGCACCTGCCAGAGTACAGCACTCACCTGCGTTTCCCATGTGATAATTTCCAAGGAGCAGAGATCACTCCATAAATGTATTTCAGTGCCATCAGGCAAGATTCTGATCTCAGACACGCTGGTGTAAATCTATTATAATTTCATAATCTAGCCTTTAGCATTTTTAATTTGTAAGAATGCCACTGGGGTGTATTTACTTGATATTTTCTACAGCCTGTTAGGTGAGAGTTATAGCCGTGTTGACCAAAGCGCACTCTAATCTTATATGCATCCATTAGTAGCTTAAGAAAAATAATCAGACTGTCCAATCAGCCCAGCAGATAATGCACAAGCCATCATTTACATGCTATCCCTTTCTGCAATATTGTGATTTCCACTTGGCCCCAGGGTAATACACTATCGGTATTAGCAATTTTCCTTGTAAATTAATCAGAACCACCTAGCAAATAATTACAAACTTCTCTTCCAAATCTATTATCTTCAAGTTTAAATGTGGGCAGATGGTGGGCCTTAGGGCATGTTTTATTCCAGGTATGGAATTAATTGATGATTTCTCACATTATAAACAGAGAACTTCGTATTATTGTTGAACCTTTATTTTTTTTTCCTCTCATCCTATTAACGTTCATGCTAGGTAAATGTCTGGCAGCAATGAAACGTGAATTTTAAATACTTGGCCAATTTCGACTCAGGTGCAAGAACCACAAGCTTCCTTCTCACTAGCACAGTGACACTCGAAGCTCCTCTGTGATGCTCACCCTCTGATGGCTATGAATTAATCTGTTCCTCAGGCTGCCTGCCCTTGAGTGGAGTTGGACACTTTTCTAAATAGGACTACGACACGCACAGTAGTTTCAGAATATAAATAGTCTAAGACATTTGGGTTTGAAAATCAATTTTTACTCCAAATTGATACCCTAGAGCTGAGAACTGATTACTCATTAGTTAATTAAGCTTTCAGTGAGCACTAGATCTTTGGAAGCCCAGACGGGGGGAGGAGAGCTCCTGGAGTACCTGGTCCAATGCGTACATGGAATATCTAGCCTTCATGATTTGGATTTCTCATTAAGCCAATGAACTGAGATATCATCACCCTTGAAAACAGTATGTAAAGAGACGCTTATGTAAATTGCTTCTCTTGCCTGTTTGATGGGTTCTGAATCTCAATCTTAGCCATCCAGGGACTTGGGAAACCTCCATTCAATTTGAACACCCACCCACCATGGAGCTATGCAGGCACCAAGGTTTGCCTTGAAGGCGATAGGGTTGTACTGCATCATTTAAATCCATCGGATCAATTAAAACAAGTTTGTAATTAAGAATGTATTTCATGCTCAATACCTCTTCCCCAGAACAGCATGGTACCTGCTGTTCTTTATTCCTCGTAAAATGGCGATAGATCAAAAGTAAACCCACCACCTATTGCTTAGGCTTCGAGCATCAGTGCTATTATGAGCTTAAATATATCTACCTTATCTTATGCAAAATGAATGTGAGCAATCACAGGCAGCAAGGGTCTGCTATGAATACAGCAATACTTTAAATTAAACCATTATTATTTGTGTTACTCTATGCAGAGATGGAATTCCTCCTGCAAGAAATAAATAAATACCTCTTTATAAATCATAGCCCTACAACAAAGCACTGGGTGTTTAATTCATTGCTTCCTTCCTTTATTATTTCTCTTTATGACTTCCTCATTTGGAACTTCTCCTACTCCATCACTCACACAAGTGAAAACAAGCTTATGCAATTATACATCACATTTCCCTCTTCTGAAAGGAGGGGGAGGAAACCAGCTCAAAACAATTGAAAACATCAGAGAGATTTTCCTGGTTGAGGCCAGTGACAAACACGCAGACACAGCACGCCTCAAGCTGCTGTCTCCCTAGGACAACCTATCAGCGTTGCACAAGGGAATCCGAAATTCATATACAACCAAGGAAAAACCCTAGTGAAACAGCTATTAAAGAACATTTGTTCTTAGACATTCTCAAGAATTATATAGGTATTAATATAAAATCTGGGTAATAGAGGCAGTATGAGCAGAAAGCTTTGTTCATGCTTTTCATTTGAGGGAGCTCTATTCCTTGTCAGCGATTCATGACCAACAAAATGAAATCAGAACTTAACTGGATAAAAGATAGAAGAAGACAAACAGCTTTTAATAATGTATAAAGTTGATCACAGTGCATTCCTAAGACTAAGATCCAGTGCCAGTATCAAGCAAACAAACCATTATGATTGCACTGAAGATGCCTGATGCACAAGGAATATGATTAATTTTAAACAAGCCATTTCACTGGCCAACGTTCTCAGAAGCAATTAATCACCTAACCTTTCCCCCACCCCATCTACTCTAGATACTTCAAGAGAAGCCTTGCTTTCAGAATATGATGACTCTATCCCAGCTCTGAAAATCCAAGGAGCTCTAAGAGCAGAGAACTGACACTAAAGCTGCTGAGAACTGAAATCTTGAAGCAGAATGCATCAAGCTACAAAAGCCAGGCTTCTCCCCAAGTATCTGGAGATAAAAGAATGAGGGAAGAGGGGTTAGGCATTCAATGTCATTAGCAGTAGCCAAAATGACAAGCGTTCTTTGAAAACTGCAGGCACTGAGTTCAATGGGAAGTGCATTACAGAAGCCTACACATTCTGCTGCACAAAGCAAGAGCCTAACGTTGGACAACCAGGCTAACACTCCTCACAGTAATGGAGCTGATGGATTTTGTGACGGGAATTGTGGTCTCAAATCTTTACTTCCTAAGCTGACTGTGTATCTTAAGGAGATGCAGAAAGGATGTATTAAGAGTTAGAAGTTCAAGAAGTAGCCAAGCAAGAAGACTGGGGTTTCTGTAGGCCAAATTTGACATCCTTGAGCAGGGAAAACTTGATTTGATCTAAGGAAGCTTCTGTCATCTCTCAGGATCTTTACTGATCAGAAAGCTTCAGGTAATGCTTGGAAAGGGACAAAGAGAGATGGTATAACCAGAAACCATGAACAACATTCTCTCAACAATGCATTAAGCACTTTGAAGACAAACACGAATATTTAACAAGATGATTTTTAAATAAAAAAGGAGGGTAGATGCAACTTAATTCCATAATTAAAGGGTTAATTACAGGCATGATAAAAATAAGTTTTATGTTTTACAGTGCGCACCCAATCCCTATAATCTGGTCATAAATAAAAGGGCTGGTGATAAGGAAAGCTGCAGGCAGGAGTGCAACTCACCATCCTTAATGGGCAGTTATATGACATGCTGCTAGTACATTGGCAGTAAATCAGCAGAAACATCTTTTATAGAGTTCTAGTTTTTATGATGTCATTAACTTTCCTCCTTATACTTAAGGGATAATGAAATAAAGTCATGAGGAGGGATCAAAGGATGAGCCCGAACTGTGTAGTTTGAAACAGCCACAGGGGAATCAATTTTGCCCACACTTTCTTGCAGACATTTTGATGGCGGAGAGCAGCAGAGTGGAGGAGGCAAGGCAGACCACAAAACTTTTGGCAAACCCTGAATAGCACACGTATTAATGAGCTGTTTTATGAGAAGAGCTCTTTAAGCAATGCTACAGTGGCTTCAAAATACTGCAATTTTGCAATAATTTAAACACATAAGGTGCTGGGATCAACACCATGTTCAAAGGAATTGCGAGACTGGTTGCAAAGTTAGCACACCCTTACTGGACAGAAGCCAGGTACAGCAGTGCTGTCTCATCCCCTCGTGTAATTAGAAACACTGAACAGGATGGAGAGCAATAGGGTAATGCACAGCATACAATAACCAGCGGACACCATTAAACTAAGGCAGTAACACTGGGAAGTTGCAGCAGTTATGAACCATTTAGGTCAAGTCAGGCATCAATCTAACACAAATGGTAGAAAACGTTGCCAGCAGATCCGTAAGCTAAAAAAAACCAAACCCACAAACCTAAGCAAGCCTCCCCTGTCAAGCAGCAGTCACTGAGATTAACACTATTCCCATGGTGTATCTACCAGACAAGCCTCAAAAAGCAGGTTGAAGCTTCTTGTTTTTGCTGACGTCTAGCAGCAGCTTCCATAGTGATCCCCGAAGGAGACTGGCTTTGGACTCCCACCTGACGGCCCATTTCTTATTACTACCTCCACTGGAGGAATGGGGAACCAGAGCTGTTCTCACTCCTGGCACATTGTACTGGAAATTGGTAGATCTAGTGTTCAGATCTATATTTTGAATGTCCCAAATGGGAGAAAACAGAATTTTATCTTTTCATGAGCAGGAATTCCTCTTATCAAACCAATACTAAAGTCACAGAGACTGCAGAACTGCCTGGAATAGTTTTCAGCTCTACCAATGCTACCAGCACTGTTTTGCAAGATGGTTCTTGAGAAGGGTGGGGAGATAGCTTCAGAAAATACATGTAATTTATGAAAAAATGTTAAAAAAAAAAAAATAAGACAAAAAACCAAAAACCAACCTTATTTCTAAATAATGTGGGAGCTTGTGTGGGAAGACTTCTTAAGAAGCAGATATGCATCTTGTTACTGCATATGAGCTGCTATTTGGATGTTTCTTCATACCTAGGAAAAGTTCCCCTTAACAAGCAGAACTCATGCAGGATGGGCGTTGGAGCACACTTCTGAGCAACACGTAGAGCAAGTCTGTGGGTAACAGACTGTGTCAACACATATTCACTGAAGATTATAATTTACAATGCTGTCAAAAGTCACAGTCTAGTTTGCATACAAGACAAGAAACTCCCTACAAAAACACATTTTTTCCGCCTTAAGGAATGGTATCCTATTGAGGCACAAGGAAGAGGTGTTTTTTTCCAGTATCACAGAGCATTTGTCTTACACATTAGCTTAGACTTGAGCAGGAAATGCCATTTGTTCAGCAGCTCATGACTGTTTACAATTGCAGACCTTAGACGTGATCCAAAGCCCTGTGAAGTGAAGATCCTGCAATGAGCAACTGGAGGGTGCCTTCAGACAGTAGTGCATGACAGCTTCCCATGTTTGGGTGAGTGCTTACTCCATTTGCTCACCTGAGTGATTTGTTCAACTTCAGAGGAACTATTTCCAAGATTAACATCTGCTAGATTTGGCTCAGACAAGATGCCATGCTCAATCTAGGTTACATCTACTGCTGTCTGAAGGCATGTAAAATTAAAACATGCCATTACTACTAAGGGATTGAGAACCTTGATTCCATAAAATGACATCATCCAACAACTGGAAGGGTCAAATAACACCTTGACTTCCTCATCATTCCTTACTGTTTACTTCTCTCTCATCCACCCATTTTGCATCTTCCCACTGAAGGAAGACACCCAGTCTCGGCTGTTTCTTAACACACAAATTGTATGCAACCTAGGTCTCCTCCTCCTTGCAGCTCAATGTTTTCTTTCTGTTGCTTTGCATAACTGTTAGGAGATTTTGCCATGAAGATGGAGAAGTTAATTAGCCCATCTTAGGGATTTGCACGAGTATGTGGGAAGCTCTAGGTCAGCGCATCTGTCTGCAAACACAGTGGTCAATTAACAAGAAGAATATTTACCAACAAGTGCTGTTACATTTTCCACAAGCAACTTCCCAGCACAATACCAGTCACGCTTTACAGCAAGGCTCAGATGTGTTAGTTAAGATGCTGGAGGCTGCTCTGCCCAAGTATCATGCAGCTTGCAGCAAAGTACTGACTCCACTCATCTTCCCATTCAAATTGAAACTGTCCTTTGTCTGATATATGCACACAGCAATGCCATGGAAGAGTAACCAACCCTGCCTGCCACAGAATAATAACAGCTGAGTGAAAGTGCCTGTCCATCTCCTCCTGCGGACCTGCCTCTTGCTCCCCATCCTCCTCCCAGCTGCAGTGATGCTGAGAGTTCAAACCTGACAGCACAGTGTGAGAGGTGGGGGGAAGCTCTACTGCTGCTATGAAAAGAAGGGAGTGGAGCAACACAGGAGCTAATTGTATGTGCTGCAACTCTTCTTAAAAATAAGAAACTGAGTTATCACAGTGTTTCTTATAGGGCTTTATGCATTCAAACTTCTCTAAATGAGGAACTACACCATGCATTGTGCATTGCCATATAGATGATTGTATACCATTACCTAAAATTGAACTGAGTCTGTTCAACCTACCCGGCACTCCAATTTGTCACAGAAACAGTTTCCCTGGCCCATTCACATAATGAATGTGGATATGAAGTTAATGCCAAGGAAGATAAGCACCCTCAGGGTTATTTAAGCCTACCCTGCTCTGTCATTCCCTGCATTACTTCTTTGGCAGTATTATACAGTTGTTTTTTTTATTTTGTTTTTAAAAAGCTGAAAGTGGAAAACAGGGCAGTGGTGCATCACCATGATCTGCTGCCAGCAATTTGCAGTGACCTTGCTGGATGAAAAATACTTTATTGCTACCCATTTCAAAATCTAGCAGGATCGATCTTAAAATGTGTTTTGTTTTCATAGAAGATACTGAAGGACATATTGGACGGCTATATTTTGTCAAGCTAATGTTTTGTTTTTACAGAAAACTTCTCAAATGCGTCATATATATCATTTAGTGAAGTAGGCAACATGCATCAGCTTCCATAAAGTAGCAATAGCAAGTCACATTTCAGAAGCTCAGCACTTCCAGGGGCACTCTGGACGAAGTCCTGTCCTACCGAAACGAAAGGCTGAGCTCCAGTTAATGCCAGCAGGTCAGAACTGAACTCCTGGTTAACTTCCTTTTAGCTTAAACATAGCCATAGGAATGAAGCTCTGTTAATTTCTTGTGCATATTTCTGAAATTCCTTCTAGTTTGGATTTGGCTGTGCACGTTCCTGATTTGCAAGCATCCTATGCACATTCTTTTATGCTGGAAAGTATATGAAGATCTTTCTTAAAATTTTATGAGTCTTTGAGCATTTATGCTACTGCAGCTGTACTGCATGTTTCCAACTGCAAACTAAGATAAAATTATTTTATAAAGTATTTATCGCTAAACAGCATCACACAGGCTCGAAGCAAAGAAATGAGTCTCTGTGCTATGCCTCCAGCAATTCCAGAGGAATCGCTGTTTAGCCTACCTGCCTGCCATGCAGCTGAAGGCTGCTGCTGTACCCAACCAAGCAGCGTGCCCACACTGCAAAATCAGGCAAGCTTCTTCACCACCCAACAGCAGCAGTGCACGTGCACACTGGATCAAGCCTCTGCTTAGAAGGTACCAGCAGGATCAAGGTGCCTTGAAATGCAAGGCTTGTAACTGGGAGGTTAAAAGCAGCATTAGAGAATTAGGTGTCCAATTCCCACTGAGAGCTAGTGGTAATTAGTATCCACAATAAATACAAAGAGCCCGTGCAATTAGTATGCAAAGATGCATGTGCAGAGGGCAGTCTGGCTGAGATTTAATTTTTAGGGTTTCCACAGAGATTTTATTTGTGACCTAACACTGGGTATTCCGCTACATCCTACCTGTGTGCATAGCCCAAGCCAGCAAGGCTGCAAAACGGGGCTCAGCTACAGAGACTGTGATGCTCCTCCATTTAAACTGCAATGGCTTCTTCTGTGAAGGATTGCTAAGCACTAAGAACAAAACCTGAGACTGTCAGGCTCTAAGCATGACAATTTCTTATGGCTTTACAGCAGAACATTAAGACAGGATGAAGAATTAGCGGTGTCAGGGAGAGAATTTGCTACTGTCAAATTTGTTTAGTTATTTGTAGTTACAAATATGATTTGCTGCTACCAAAAATCAACTAGGCTGTATGAAAAGTGTAATCTGATACCTGGCAATAAATCTCTTTAATAAAGGTGTGGTGGAGATGATGTTACCCACATATAAAGATTAATCTCCATTTAAATATATATAAATTCAGGAAGCTGAACGATGCTGGAGCAGAGCGAGGCTTCTCCTCAAGCTCCCAGTGCCTTTGTCGCTCCCAGTAAACACTGCTGCTTTTTGCTGCCCGTTTGGTTGTACTTTACATTTAGCCACACAGTTCTATTTATTATTCTCGCTCTGAACTTTCACAGCGTCCCTTTCATCAGCTAAATTCCCCCATTCGAAACAAACATCTATTTGAACAAAAACAGTCTTTACCAAAAAAAAAAAAA
>WBMW01004965.1:1515365-1592502 GCA_013396635.1 Penelope pileata
CATCCTAAAAAAAAAAAAAAAAAAAAAAAAAAAAAGAAGAGAGAAGAAATCAAAGCATTTTTAGTGAAATGAAGTTTTCTGGACTGAATTACCCAGCCTACACCATAGCATGCTCAGCCACTGGAAATTATTTAGAAACAACCGAAGGATGGGGCCAAAGGCCCGAGGCCTTTATCTGGGCCGGATGATTGATGTGCTGCGGGCCCCGCTGTGGTTAACAGCGATTTTTATCTGTTGCTAGCAGCAACAGTCAGGGGCGCAGCGTGAGGCCAGCAGCCGGCCGCAGTGCTGCGGCAGGCCCGCACACAGGGACAGACAAATAGTCTTTTCAGCCGGACAGGTCTCGTGGGGGGCTGTGACATAAAGGGCCCTTTGGAAAGGCTGGAATTGTCAGCCCTTTGATGGCCGCATGCTGGGCCATTAGCTTCTGTTACTAATTTGCGGTGCATGTGAGAGGGCAGATCGGCGGGAACACCTGCGAGCGGCCCGGGCGCGCTGTGGGACGGCGCGGAGCGGGAAGAAAGGCCGCGGCGTAACCCTGCGTCTGAAGGGCAGCTGACACAGGCTATTATCGCCGCCAGCCATCAAAAGGGCTGCTCTGAAGCCGTCTAACTCAAACCTGGAGAAGCAAAAAAAAAAAAAAACAGGGAAATTCAGAGCTAACAAGAGGCAGAAACTTTCCGGGGAGAGGTAATGTCCTGTGGTGGGACACCCAGGAGGGACGGGCAGGAACCAGTGTGAACCACCGCCAGCGTGCAGATTGTGCAGTGCTCCCATCTCCTCCATCTCTGTGTGCAGAAAACTGAAATACAACGAGGTGAAATAACACTGAGGATGCTCATGGCTGGCGTGGGCTCACGGCAGAAGCAGGAGGAGGCTGCAATCTGTAACTTCTCAACCCCAGCGCGTGCCCGCTGCACAGCACTGTGCATGTCCACCAGTGACCCCCCAGACCATGGAAGCCCCACCAGGAGCACCCGGAGGTCTCCCTGCCCTGCCCCGAGCTGACCAGCCCAGCAAGCAGCGTGCCCAGATCGCCGGCGAGATCACAGGAGTGCCGCGAGCACGGCACAGACCTGCTGTCTCCTCGCCCCGCGCTTAGAACACAAAACCACGCTTCCTTTGTTGGTTAGCATTCAGGATGCTGAAATTACAAGCGTTCAAGACTGTAACTTTAAAGATTAATATAAAGGCAACTTTTGTATTACATTCGTGCAAGCAACCGGAGAAGTACCCTTTGTAGAATAATCTGCAATTCATACCACTGTGAGCCACTCTGGTGACTGACAAACATGTTAACTTCCAGGCTGACTTCCAACCAAATGATAAAGCCTATTTGAGTAATGGGATCACTTATATCTCTCATAGCACCACGGTATCACGAAAATACCACATGAGCAAAATGAAACAGGTATCAGAGACCAACACAATATCCAAACCAAAGCGATCCCAACACCAGTTAGGACAAGGAAAGCCCACTGTGGTGGACACCGAGTCCAAAGGGACACTGACTGAGCACAGTCTCTGTGCTCACCATCAGTCCTTGTGCCACCACACCAAGCCATTGCTCGTCAGCCCTGGGACACCAGACCTCTGCTCTGCCGAGTGCTTCTAAATTAGCTGTATGAAGGCTAAGAAAAGCAAGCCTGCGGTCAAGATGGTCTTAAGTTCAGAGGACAGGACTGCCACTTTTGTCATGGTTCTCTTAGGGTGTCTGCAAATCGGAAAAGGTTGAAAGGCACGAGGTTAGGCTCCTGAAGTGAGGAATGAGACAAACGTTATAAAGGAGGTTTGGGTAAAAGGGAAACAGATTCTGACTAAACTGAAATACAATGCTATTAAAAGCGCATTACTACAGGTCTGAAGTCAGAAAATGCCAAGAGTAAGGCTCCATGAAGCTCTGAATCTGGCTGCTCACAACGCATCTTTAAGTATGTGTCCTTCCTACACGTGCTTCCAGCTTTGCAGCAACTGAACACGTTTAAATGTCTCAAAACCTCAATTCATGAGATCTTGATAAAGCCACTGTAAGCTTATTTTCAATGACATGTTTGCCTTAGATTTCACTACTCTGATAAGAACTCATTTCTTTTAAAGCAAATTCTGACAAAATCGATCAACCTGAGAAGCTCTGGTGAATGAAAAACACCATGCTAAGCAAAGCCGCAAGCCGCAGCCATGTTGTGGCCCTGTTCAGCCCGCAAAGCCCCTCTGTCTGTCCCTGTGTGCTGAGCTCTCTTGGGACTGCAGCAACTTTCTACTGCTGCCACGGAGATGAAAAAAAGCCCTACTGTTCTCCCACTCATTGTCCAAGGCCAGCGAGGTAAGGAGCTACCTGAACAGAGCACAAGGATGTTTGCCCAAGGCACAGACGGATCAGAGATAAGGTTCTGATCAGTTCAGGCGCAAAGCATCCGTAACACGAAGCAGAAACTAGTCCTATCGAGGATCTTTTTTTCACATTCCACCCCTCCAGTAAAACAAACCAAAAAAAATCCCATGAAAACACCCCCTGCCTCCAGAAAGCTCTAGACAAAACCATTCCATGCCAAATGCATCGTTCAGACACTGAACCATTTGCACACCTCATGCCTCTGAGGTTACGATCCATCCTGCCTGCCCCCTGCACCCCACAACAAAGAGCTGGCAGGCAGCCCCACGGCTTTGTTTCTGCACATTTCAACACTACTCAACCCGTTCTTGCCATCATCCTCTCCTCATTTTCCCTGGCTGTCCAGTACAGCAATGAAGAAAATTAATGTGAAACTGCAAACTGCCCTTCTAATTTTTCTTTCTCCTTTGAGAACTTGCCCTCCTCTTTGATCTTCCCAACGAGCCCGTTTTGATTGCTGACCCAACCAACTGAACAGAAACTTTAAAGCGTTACTCACTGATGCACAATGCGTCACAGCACTTTGTGCCAACAAGATGGGTAACATGTGGACACTTTAGCTGACAACATGCCAAAGCCCTTCTTCCTAAACACCAGATTCATCTGAAGTTCATTTGCATAGCTCGTCGTGCGTGTTCAAACACATACTTCTTTTAAACTACATTGCCCCAAACAACTTCCACTGTTCTTCTCGTTCAGCATAGCAGTATTACTGGAAGCTTTTGAGGAAATGATTTCCTTTATATTTGCCAGACTACTCAGATTTTAGCATTTGTTTCTGAAAGGCAGCTACCATATCAATCCTGCCAACCGAGCAGCTCAGTGGCCATCATTCAGCTGAGGAAATCAATAGAAACACTTTCCAAAATCCCCAGATTTGTGTTCTCCCTTCCCCCAAGATACTTTAAAATCCACCAAGTCTGTGGATGAAGCAGGGCCCGACAGGCTCTGCTGCCCATCCTTTTGTTCTCTGTGCCAACCACAGCGAAGCCAATCAGCAATGCAGAGACTAATTGTCAGCTTGTGCTAACATCCTTCAGATAAAATGATTAACTTTACATCAGTCACTGGCCATTATACAAACAAAGTCACTGGAATAAAATTCTGCTGCAGAATCAATTTCTTTTGGCTTTGATAATGAATGCCTTGGCTTTTACTTCCCACATAAATGTTTATTTTGTCATTTATGTATCTGGAGCCCATTGCACCGCAGCAGTGGGAGAGGTTTGTTTGTTCATCTTGTGTAGTGCCTACTAAGGATTTGTAGATGGTGCCCCTCATCCAGCAGACCTAGCCCAGCTCCCCAGGCCTTCTGCCTAGGTCCTCAGCCACTGTCCCAGTGTCTTATAAAGAAAACAACATGGAGAATTTAAGAAGAAACACTGACAAGACATACAGATGGACAGAAAGGCCATACCTCTAGGGACCTGCCATAATACCTTTTCACATAGCACCAGATAAAGTGTTTGTGGCAACAGCCCCTTTAATTCCCTCCCCTCCGTGCTATAAAATAGGATCCATAAATAGGATTTATATAATGAAGCTGATTCTGGCATGCCTGAAAAAGTTCTATTTGCTAAGAAAAACACTTGAACAAAGATGTACTGTGAAACATATCATTGTTTGTTTGTTCTGAAATACAAATATGCAAATAAGGACACAATATGTTTTAAAAAATAATAAAGTCTTAAATAGCTGCCCAAAAATAATGCAGCCAAGCTTGAGAAAAAGATGTGAATATAAAAGTTGTAATTATCTAGCAGTAGGATTAATCCAAAGAGATTGGCTTCAAATAAAAAAAGACAGAAAACAAGGGAAGTGCTAAACACACGAGACTGCAGCATTTGGTTTCCGAGTGGGCAGGTGGCTTCCCTGGCACTTCAGCAGCAGAGAGCACTTCAGACTTGTAGCACGCCCTGAAACCCCTGCTGCGGGCTGCTGGGTCACCGCAGGTTCAGGGATAGTGCTTGCTATCCCGTACATGCAGCTGCCCCTTCCCTCTCTTGCAAAAACCCATTAATGGGTAGACTTAGATGCTGTTGCAAAGATCATCGTGCTACTGTACTTCTTTGCAAATCTGGGCAACAGATAATGCCGCTGCAGGTTAATCTAAACGAACTATGGGACACTCCAATTCTTCTAGTCATCATCCAACCTCCAGGTGGGCGAGATGGTTTGGAGCTGGGCCACGCCACTGGTTGGAGTGTGCAGTAGCTAGAGCCTTGCTCCTGTCACCAGGGCACCTGAGACCAGGGCACAAGGAAGATGCCACCAGGCACTTCCTTCTGCAGCTTTCCAGTAGCATGGTCTGTTGCTGCTGGAGCTGCTGACCCCTTGTCCTCTCGTCTAATACCAGCCCTACATTGCTTTGTCCTAAGAGCTCCAGCTTATGCTCCACACGATCACACCCCTTGGAGCATCCTCTGGGTTGCAGGCCTTCTTAGACTGGCAGGGAAGTTTAGATATCGTCAGTCCCTGTTGCTTCCAGGTGACAGAAACATGAAAAGTCACTGATTTGATATTATCCAAGACAAAGGGCTGGGAAGAAGAAGGGGAAAGAGAATATAAAATTAAAAATTATACACAGCTGTAATTGTTCAGTCTGTGGGTAATGTTTTAGGAATAAAATATTTCCTCCTGGTCCCTTCAGGTGCTCTCCACCCCAGATCCTCTGAACAGGCGTGTTATGCTGCAGGGGTGATCTTCACAAGGCTGACATTCGGGTAAGGGCAGCACTTTAGTCACCTCCTCAATGTTCTGCACAACAATTAATAGCAGCCTCATTTTTATTATGTTATACTTCAAAGTCGTGGTCTTGCCTTGGCTAAGATTTCACAGGAACCCTTGAAAGGAATGTGTTAAAAACAGCTCTTGGGAAAAACAACTCAACAATAACAAAACCTGCAAAAAAACTAAAGCACAAGAAGCCAACCACACACACATACACTTCCAGACATTTAATTACAAAATATATGCACATGACAGACATCAACAAGCCTACAGGAAGATTCCTGCTTCAGTATTCAATGCAGCTGCAATAAATATTTCAAGGTTTCAAATGGATGCTTTGCAATAGCACAGTTTTCATTTGCACAAGTGCCGGAAGGAAGAATTCAACACAGGCTTAAAGCAAAACCAGAGTATTTTCCTGTAAAACTTTAATTGGGAAACTGACACTATATAATCTGTACATCATTGCCTCCGAGCTGTTGTTAAAAAATTAAAGCTGTATCAAAAGAACTGCTTTGTTAAATTAACACGTTATGCATACCAGACAATCTGCACCAGGAAAAAAAATAGCTTTGAGTCAAAACGCACTGATTGTTATGGTTGTCACTGAAAGACTCTGAGCCACGCACCGTAAGCAGACAAAAGCATCTCATACCTCGTATACAGACTCACGGCCTTACAAACATGCACTCTTCTTTTTCAGACTCTGAGCAAAACCAAGGAAAACACTTTATCTGCGTATCTCAATGTGCAGAGGTGAGGAGTACTGCTGCCCATTTTAACAATGAGAAACACAGGCACTGAAGCTCACAGCAAGTTGGCCCAAGGCCACCTTTACAGTACTAATTTAAGCCCTCATTTGCCCAGGGTCTCTCTCTGAACCTCGCCCATTGTAATCCTGCAGTTTGCTCAGCAAAGATACAAGGAAAATAAATCAGGTGCCCTACGCAGTCCTGAGAATATGACAGCCATCCCTGCCCTAACCTTTGCAAGCCCATGGCACCACCACCATCATTTTGGCAGCAGACTCCCCAGGCAGGCTGGCTGTGCTTTGAAGAGTGACTCATCACCCTGCATGCCCAAACTCCCAGCAACACGAGAGCCTCAAAGCGACCGAGCTGTCTGAAAACATGGAGCGTGTTCCCTCGGAAAAGTCTGTTTCCTCTCATCTGTTTCAAGTTGTTCCCCTCCAATTCGAAGCGCCAATGTAGTTTTTGAAGATTTGATCTATAGCATTTCCTCAATATAGTTTTACAGCTTTGCACGTGACAGTCTCTGTTGGCTTCATCCCGTGCACCACGAGTCTAAGGCACGGCTGTGGTCTGCAGTGGTGAAGACGGGTTAACAGTTTTGAGGCTTTAAAGATAAGAAAAATTTCCCTTGACGTTGTAAACTCTTCAGGTGGTTAGAGACAACAGTTTCTGCTTTTTTGATGTCTTCTCAGAAAAGAGCTCACATAATTTTATCAGTCTCTGGGGTGACCATCAGATAACCAAGCTATTCCTGTCTGAACCACTCAATGCATCTCCACCTTCCTGTCACTGGCAATCCACAAGACAACCAGGGGACTTGAGCTAACCACACAGCTCACAGCTTACATGATTAAGTAGGTGGGAACTGATGCCAGCTCAGCTCAAAGTGTCTTTCTCTGCTAACCAGAAGCTCGCCGCAAGCTGCGGAGGGGAATGACCACAGATAACACACTGATACCGAAACCGTTTGGTGAAGTTGCAGCTTCCTGTTCGAGTGCTCTCACAATCTCTTAGAAATGAATCTTCAGCAGGAAACCGGCTGCGGCTAACTAGGCTGACTGGGTCGTCATGTGGCACGTATTACTGACTCTTGTTTTCAAGGGACCATTTATTGCTCCCTCCCACCCTCTCCCCTGGCTCCCTAGAAATGATCTGAATCAGGGCTCTTAGAGAACAGCAAGTCCTTAGCGGGAGGGAAAGACGCTTAACGCAAATCTGTGACCGCCCTCCACCCATCACAGCTTGATGCCTGCCAGTTACACAGCGCTTACTGGCCTCGGGCTTCTTCACTGTCATATCCTAATCTTCATGCTGCAAGCTCTTTTCCTTTTAAATCAGTCTGCTACTTGGCATAGATGCTATTAAGCAGCTTTGGAAGAACAGTGTGAATACTGTGGGGAAAATTTGTTTTGCAAACTGGAAGAGAAGGTTTGATCTAACTTTGATCACGAGCCTTATAATCGTGCTTGTGTCAACATCTGCTTGTATTTTGCTATGAAAAATGCTTACAGAGAAGAGCTTTTTAAACATGAATGATTTCTGAGACCAGATTCTGAATCTTTAGTTCATTACAACATGAATGTTCCACTACATTTAACTTCTCAGCTGCTCGTGCTGCTGCCCAGGGTCTGAGGGTCAGTCCTCACCTAGTGATGTCAGTGGGAAATTTCTCCCACTGCTGTCATTTGGTGTTCTTAACTAGGTCACAAAAAGAGGGCACATGGCTTTGGTGACTCACCTGGAGATCACTTCTGGAGTTTTCAGAGTGGTCACAAGGATCTGATGACATGGAAATCACCAAGAATAACTTTGCAGAAAAGTAATATTAAATCATACCCTGCAGTGGAAGGTAGGGTGAAACCCCACAGACAACAGTTAGGATGTTCCTTGCTCACCTCGGGCCATTAGAAGACTATAAAGTGACAGACAGCAAAACAGAGCAGTTAACCACTGAAGCTGACAGCACCAGTTCATCAACCTTCTAAAAACAATGTAATGCTTTACTCACCTCAATGTTACAGTTTTTCCCCTTGGTAATTACTGACTGGTCTGAGTGTGATGCTGCATGAATTAAAAGCACACACTATGCATTCTGCACCGTCCTCCACCTACAGCACTCCGATTGCTACAACAGGGCCAAAAATCTTGTTCAGAGCAGCAGGAACTATCTCAAGATTAAATATGACCATGCCCAGAAAACTGAAGAACCACACCCAACAGTCTCTGAATCAAACCCAACACTTTGCTTACAGATAGCAAAGTGCCAGTTTACAAAAACAAAACAAACCGAGGTCTGCAAACACCTCACAGCTACACGGTTCTAACATGTTTCTTGAAGACTGCCAACAAGGATTTCTGGAGAACACATATGGCGAATTAATCAGACAAGAAAATTCCTCAGGACACTACAGACATAGGCCATAGGATCTGGCACACAAAGCCTGACCCATCACAGCGCATGGAGATGAAGCGCAGACAGCACGGGTACCAGCCAGGCTGCATTCCTGTGGGCACACAGCAGACGTGTCCCCAGCGAGGTAACACGCCAACTCTCCACCATTCTGGTTGTAAAACACTGAATATTCACAATTAGTGGTATAGTACTGTATCTAGAAATAATCTATAAGTAAAACAGTGAATTCCCCTAAAATCTACATGTGACATCATTTGAGTGTGTAACTCAGTAGCGTGGTAGGGACCATGAGTGCTTGCCAGATATATATATAATTTTTTTTTGAGACACATACTGACACCATAATCAAAAGCAATTTTCAGCTCAAAACTGACCTCAAGGTTACAAGACTCTATGGCAGACTGTTCCTTTTCATTGGAAATGCACTGTACAGCCAAGATGAGCACATACACCCCGGATGAGCCACAGGGCTAATTAAAAAGCAGCTTTGGTTCTTGTATCTGTTCCGAGAACAGCTTAGTAAACCAAACTTTAAAAAAGTAATGAAACAAAGTGCTACAGAAGGTGACAGCTCACACAAAAACAAAGCAGAGCTCAGAGTGACGAACAGTTTTACTCAGCCTTAGTGCCTTTGAGCTCCTGACCTGTGATAAGCAGAAAAAAGAAAGACCAGCTACAATCACTGAAAACTAAGCTGAACATTGGGTGTTGTGAACTGCAAGTTAAAATTTTCCCTCATAACATTGGTCTTACCAACCAAAAGGTTTTACAGCAAGACTTACAATGGACAACTTTTGGGCAAAGCAAGGACTAAGCTTCGAATTACACCACTGCCTCCACAAAGGTTTTACTCAAACAAACAGCCTAGCATAAAAAACAGTACCTGGCCTCACTGGTTGCTAAACAGTACTGCAAAGGCCTCCCACCCCTCTGCAACTCACATCTCACACACAGGTTGCACACTACGGACTCATTTACGCTTTCTCCCTTGTGCTGCATTCCCTGGCTTTCTTGTCGTTGGTTCTTCGGCAGCGCGTAGCAGGCCTCCTACCGCGTCATTTACTCCCTTGCCGTAAGATGGAGAAAGGGCACCTGGGCGTTATTTCACTTTCTGAAATGTCACCAGGGCCAGAACCAACAACAAGGAACTGTGATGCTGAAATGCTAAGGAGATAGGAAGTGAAAACTCTGACACTGCAGAGAACCACTTCACGTGGCTGACCCGGGCTCCCATCTGAACGCTCCTCTCCTAGCAGAACAAGCGCTGCGGATGGGAACTCATCTCTCCAGCTCCCATCTGACTGCTGCAGCAGGAGCCCCTGGGCTCCTCCCTGCCCACCCCGGCAGGGCATGGTGCCACCCCTCTGCTCTCCCACCCCTCAAAAACACAGTGCTGCCTTTCTGCTGCACACACAGCTGTGCTCCCCAGTATGTTTGCATCTCAGCAGCCTGCTACATTGCAGCCAGGCTGAAACACGAAGTGAGAAAGAGAGAAACCTCAACCTGCAGCATACACCAGATTTTCTCCCATTTGCAGTTTTCACAGCAAAGCCACCACACCTTCAGTATGTTACCAAAGCCTTTTTATGGTGTGAGATCTCACTTAGGATTGTATCTGTTTTGTTAAATTAACGTTACATCTTTGTTTTCTGTTAGGACAATGAAAAAACTGGTGAAGATTTCTCTCTTGCCTTTAATAATGAATCCCAGCTAAAATAAGGAGAGAAGGAAGAAATGAATGTGATGAAATTGAGTAAAGACCACTAACCTACAGCAAACCCTCCCTCCCTACACTGTGGATATGCTTTATCATCAGTCCAAATAACTCACCCTCTGTAGACCTGTTGATTTCCAAGCAGTTCAGTACAGAGAAAACCATTTGGGGACATACTAGAAATCAGTTTCTGAGCACAAGGGTAAAATGTCATTCCACAGAACAGCACAACTTAATATTTTAAATTGTACAGTGCATTAAGACAGCATTCTCTAATGCCAATAGCATCCACAAAGTTAATTCACTCAATCCTTTTCCTTGTTCTCTCTTGTTCACCTGCTATTAAGGTCAACAAAACATGTCACTCGTCTCATTTCTACAATAGCATTGTGAGTTAATGTCACTGTTATTTCCTCTGCTGCTCCCCTTACACGCCGTGGTTTTGGGTGTAGGTTTCAGCAAGGGCATATCGAGATATGAGATAAAACAAGAAAGCGTGAACTCCCCCACCACATGCATTTCCTCCAAGGAACCTACCTCAGCACCAGCGCTGCAAACACCAGTGCGCTCCTGCAGCCCTCAGAAATCGGCTATTTCAACTCTTCTCTAGGTACAACACCCTACCTCTGCCAGTTCTCACTGCACAAGGCTAAATGAGAACTAAAAAAGTGAAAAGTAAATCCCCCCAGAGGCCCCGCACTCACCCCCTCCCTGCTCCATCGTGCTCAGCAGGTAAGCCGCCCTGATTCTGATTGATTGTCTGTTGGAATTGTCTTTTTGTTGGTTTGGGGAAAGGGAAGGAAGGTAGAACAAGGCAAAAGCTTGCAAGGAAAGAAAGACGGGAGAACAAATAACATTGTGAAAACCGCTGAGACAGACAAGCAGATATCCTGCCCTAATACGCCAGGAAAGCTATAGCATATATATGACACAACTGCCTCAGGACAGTCTTAATCAAAAAGGTCCAGAAATAAAGACCAGATACTCTCAAAATCCTTTGCCTTTCCTCTTCAGCAGGATGTAATCCTTTCCGGGCTGGTGAGTTCAAGCTGGATTTAGGACAACTCTTCACTTCAGTGTGCAGGGCCGCTGACAGCAAGGTTATCCTACCCCAAAGGCCGAGGAGCACAGGGAACTTCGGGGGATGAGTTCGTGTAGCAACAGCATCTTTCTGGACAGATTAGAGACCTGATCCCCCACAGCACCCTCAGCCAAGCTGGGGGCAATGGCAGGGAGATTAAGAACATGGGCAAAAATCACATAGAAGTCACCTGCCCTTCTCTCAAGGAGCTCACAGCATCAGCTGCCTGCAGCTGCCCCGCGCTGGGGGTGCAGGACAACGAGCAAGCAGCGTCCCTCCCACGGCCACAGGAACAAAGCTGCTCTGGGAGCCTTCGGAGCAGTTCCTCTACCACTGCCACTGGTTCATGTAGACTGAAACTCAGCCAGAGAGGGCCCTTTGTGCTTATTTATGGCTGAGGAGATGAGTGAAAATTTATGGGACTTTTCATCCTAATTAAAAGCAGAAGTCATCTAAGGAGAAACAGATTTTCGGAAAAGGGAACTTCTAAAGGAAATGTGTTGTAAGGATGTTCATGGGCTTCAGTATTTGTAAAGCTGAAGTACATAGCTCATTTATGTTTGTACTTCTGCTTACGCTTTTCATAGGACATTTCAAAAACCCTCAAGAGCCTGCACATATCTGGAATAATATATGCCCTAATTACTCAACAATGTTGAGCTCATGGGTTGTGGGCCAGACTCCAGAGCCAAGGGGCCAGCTCCTCGGCTGGCTTGCAGCAGCCTGGCCCTATCTAACACAGCTCTCAGAACAGGTTAGTTACCTGGAGGATATGTTCAGGAAACCCAGTTTGCCCGAGTGAATTCAAACCTGGGGATAGCTCTTGTGAAGTGAGGCCACTCAGGAACACACAAAAAGAAAAAGAGCAGAAGTTAACTGTTTTGGATTGACACTCACAGATATATTCTTGCCTCTCCAAAATACCACCCATCTTACACAGAGAAGTCCTTCAACAATTCTTTATATTTCTATTACATATTATTATTTCGCTATTTTTTTTTTGTTCTCTACACTGCTATTGCTCTTACAGAATACGTATCACTTTATCACAGCCTCTTTTTCTTTCCTCTTTCTCTTAGAAGACAGAGCACTGCTCCACCTGAAGGGAATCTATCCATCATTCTTTTCCTTGTCCAGAACAGGAAGACAATTACAGTCTCCCTTTTACACCTGGCATCATGGCAAAACAAGATTGATACTTATTTTGGAACGATTACTCCTTTATTCATAAATCTTGTGCAGAAAGTCTTGCTCATTTTGCCAGCCTACAGGCACACTATTGTAGGAAATGCATATTAAATGCACTTATTTTTTTTTAATCATTTAACTTTGGCTCCAGCTCAAGGAGTTTTAGATTCATAACAAGAGCCTTGTTTCCAATATTGATTTTTGGCAAGGGAAAATGCTAATTTATCAGAGGCCCTAATATACAATGATTTTTCCAGCCCAGCTACAAAATTTTACCTACCTACAGAGAGATTTTTCATCAGTGTGACAGATCAGCAGGTGGAGGAACCCCATTAGTTACAAGTCGAGTTTGCCTCTGGTCCCTGAGCACGCCTGCACACCCATGTGCTGAAGCACACAAGAACTCCCAAGCAGAAGCAATATAAGCTTCAGTGCAATAATTTTGTTGATCTTAATGTAGAAATTTATCTTTCTCAGGATGCCAGTTTCTCCATGGCAGTCACAAACGTGGAAAGGTATCTAACTGTCACCTGTGGGCTTGGACACAATGACCTCCATGCTCTTTGTAGGCAGTGGCAATGAGCTGAGCTGTGCATGCAAAAGATGCTGTTGAAGGTGCTTTTCTAAGTCAGACACATCGGTCCCCAGCCTCAAGAGCACCCTCAAAGCACAGGGGAGTGCTGCTGGCACGAGCCTCCACGTGCTTGTGGAACCATCACACCAAAACAGTGAGCCTGCCTCAGCATGCACTGAGGATTGCTGGCGTGGGAGCAGCCTCCTTGGTGGGGGACCATCTGTTTCAGAGCTTCACAGAGCTGGCACAAAACTAAACCAGGGCGTGAAAAGTGCTTTCCAGGGTAAACGAGGGTATATAAACCTGCAGGCTGGGGGCCTGCAGCCTGGGCACGCGGAGCAGCAGGGCTCAGGGTGCGATGCTTGCCCGTACTACAACAGGGAGCAGCTCACCCAGGTGCTGGGATGCTCGGACCCAGGCTGCATCACCAAGCCAGCAGGTTGCAGGGGTAGCACTGACCCAGCCCTGGATGACTCACACCTCTCTGCAGGCCTTCTGGGTGTTTTGCACATTTCTTTACATCCAGGAGCTGCAGTCTGAGTTATCTGAGACACCGGTTTCCGGTGCTCAACAAGGAAGATGTAAAATCAACAGAATTTGATGAGCTGCCAGGGATTTGACTAGGCTGCAAAGACTCTGATATTTTACAGAAGCTCAGAATAAAAAATCAGCTGCCGCTGTTGCCAAGTGTATGTTACTGTTTTTATTTAAAAAAATAATCTTCCAAGAACAAATAAAACAAAACAAAGCCGTCTCATCCTCCTGCACTTTTGTTCTAAGGAACACTTGGACAGGTTGGTTCACCAGCTAGGCATTTGCCTTATGCTTTCAAGTTTATTTATTCACTCCTGCATTTTAGCCCTTTCCATTTCAGAAGAGGAACAGCTGCACAGATGCTTTATAAATAAACTGCATAATTTATTGGAAAAGGTTTTTTGTTTATTTTTTTAAGCTACTACATATTCCTGATTCCCTCCTTTACTGTACTCTGCAGAAGTAAGTCAAGTGCAACTGCAGCTTGGGTTTGCCTGTATGAGGAGCTCAATTATGGACAACGTTTTAGCCATTAGTAACAAACTGCATGTACTAATTTTATGTTCATTGTAGCTACTTTCTAAGTATTTTAGATCCTAAATTGACTTAGGTATCAGGAATATATTTGAAGGATGGTTCACAGAGCACCTCAGTGATACAGCCAATTTCTAACTCCACACATTTTTGAACAAATCAGTGCATTTTCGGATAGGCCTTTCATACTGTTATCAAAACGAAAACCTGTTTGGGCTGCTCAGAGGACAGACAGCCCTTTCTGACTCAAATCACATATCTCATTTGTGCGTGCAGGAAGTGTATGTACACATATGTAACAATCAAGTCATAAAGGGAATAAGATATTAACCTCCATAAACAAACTAGCATTCTATTTCTCAGCACAGCGGAAGCATACATTGAATAAGATAAGGATATGAAACACATGCTACTGATGAGATAAGGAGCTTGCAGAAACAGTACAGACATAGATATGTCTCATGTTATCCACATAAAGCTACACGTCATTCAAAACTTTATTTTGGGAAATAGGTTTATAAGAAATTTGCCTGTGACTCCTTTAGATAGATTGTGGAACTATGGGCCACGTCACTGCTAGCACTACTTCTAAGGCTACAAATGTAAAAATGAAATCTAGGTGCAGCTGAAGTTAACCAGAGATTTTTGTTAACTTCAGGGACCCCAGAATTCCAGAGTTATGCAAACATGGTCCTTATTTAAGCAGTAATGCTCTCCTGGCCTACCCTGTGAGGCCCAACTGGATGACTGAAATCTTGGACTGAGCCTTCTCATTCAACACAACTACCACAGGTTCTACAGATTCTTTCAGCAAAAGCACATTTCCTTAAAATTTCAACCAATGCTTCTGAAAGCAAACTGGTCTGCAAGGATAAGAGAGTGAATGGCAAAGTGTGCAGATCTGAACCAAGCTGAACAAAATACCAACACACACAAAGTAGTTTGTGGTATATACACAGCTGCTTATGGAGCCCCACTACAAGCACTTCACAGAGTAATGATACACACAATGATATATATCATCATTTCACACGTGAGTCTCCCACGACAGCAGCCATGCCCGGACACCAGGAGGGCAGCAGCGTGCCCAAGGATTGGTGCCTCCGTTGTGCCTCCTGCTAGCACCCCTTGGAACAGGCTTCCACCATGCCTGGCAAACAACCTGTCTGATGCAAACAGGGCAGAGCCGAAGCACTGACTTAGTGCTTCAAGTGCGGCTGCTTTCATGAGAAAATGAAAACTGCTACATGATATTATGGACAACCCCTGGTTTGGGGCCAGTCTTCTTGAACCGGTGGTTTGAACATCTCTCTGCCACTGGGGAGAATCAGCTTCCAGCACAGGTTTGGGCCAGCAGGGTCTGGCAGGGCTGGAAGTGATAGTCTCTGCCTTATGCTAAATCCATTTGGAGCAGCACTGGAGTCTTAAGGGAAATGGTCAGCCTCAGCAGCTGGTACGTGGTGAGGTAGAAGGCAGTTTAATATGGAAAACGCCAACCCATAAGGGAAAGCAACCCTGGCTCACACTGCTTATGATCCCAAAATACTGTCTTAGCACGCAGAAAGCTCTTACCTCCCTTGACAAGTCATGGGTTAGCTAATTAGAAGAAACTTGTCCCCCCACATGCACAGAGAAGGAGTTAGAAATTTTCTCAAAATCATCTATCTGAGAGACAAAAGTAAATTTCTTAACATTCAGCAATGGTGGAAAACAGTCCTATGATGCACTGGCCTAGAGACTCTAAAAAGAACTCTTCGGCCCTTTTCCATTAAGATTTTGAAACCTACATTATAGCCAGTGGGAAATTGCTTCATTCCCAAGCCATGCCCTCAGTCTTGGAATCTGTGAAGATGATTCATTATTATTTATGTGGTGCCACAGGCATGCATGGCATTTTACAGATAAATAGGAGATAGAGCATCTGCCTTTAGAAGCTTAGGTGAAACCAGCTGTTCATGGGGGGGAAGCAGCGCTCAACCAGTCTGCAAGTACAGATTTGAATCCTTGTACTGGAGAAAATGTTCCTCATTGCTCAGTGAATTAAGCAGTGATACTCACCTGGGATGCTGGAAAGCTTTTGACGGAAGGATACTTAGGAGACATGTCATTACTGTCTAAAAATTTGTGACATCATCCATTATACCTTAAGACTTCTCAAGTCATACGTTATTTTGTAAAGCGTTTGTGATTCAGATGTGCTTAGCTCTGCATTATGCATTTCTGATAACACATATCATAGCATGCACCACTGCTGCTGTTAGCATAACAAATATCTACACACCACACGTTTGTTGTGAGAGGCATATACAGAGTGACTCCAGGAGTTTTGACACTGCTAAGCCACCCACACCCTCTCCTATTTCTTTATTAATATATAAAATAACATCTATGTTCCTGCCTTTTTGGAGAACTGAGCAGCAAAGGTACTCAAATAAATATACCACCTCTACATGAGGAAATTGTTATTGTGCATATAAATAAGGGACATGTGAACAGAATGGTCAATTCAACATCACTGCTGCACTGCATACACATGACAATATGTCCTGGCCCTGTACCACCAGCCCTGTACCTGGGACACTTCTGTGAACAGACCAGCAACACCTTCCTCTGAAAACAAGGGATTTTTTTCTGTTATGCTGTCTTGTAACTCAGAGCTTGTAAACAAGAGAGAATTGGCTTTTTTTGTTCAGACTGGTGAAGGTCACAATTCTTCTTGAAGCACAATAAGCCTCTCTTTGATTCTTGCATTTAATGCAAAAATGACAACCTGCATGGGGGTGAGTGGGAGAGAGGAGAGGAGGGAAGCATCTCCCACCGATGGTGAAATCTCTCCCCACTCATGTCTTCTAATTCTCAGGAAATGACTGTCTAGCTCAGATGCACTATAAAACAACCAAAGAACCCTCTCTAGAAGCACAAAATTAAATTCAAGGATCCCCCCAGACTCCTACTGCTCTCTCGCATGTCAGAGCTGTTCCTTGCCAGGTGCATGACAGGCCCGTTCTCTAGGCCTACTTTTTACATTCTGCATTTCTTTCATGTCAGTGGATATGCAATAGGTAGTGTAGACCTCTGCAATCAACATCAACAGAAGTGAAAGAATTAGCTGTAAAATGACTTACGGAGTAGCCTCTTCCTGAAAGCGATTGAGCAGAACTCTGTGGGAGGAAACAATATGCCACAGTAAGTAATGCAAGAGATTGCGTGTAATGTAAGATAAGATCATTTTGTGATTCCCTCCCCCAGCCCAGTATTACTTAGGGGAAAACTTCACAGCCGGAGTGCCTCCAATGATCTCCTGACAGCCTGTGTGCTGCCACGGAGTGACAGCCAAAGAGCATCTCCAGGTGAGGGCTCTGGAGCTATTGCAGACACGGGTTTCATGAGCTGTAGCAGAGCTCCGACAGCACCTTCCAACTAAGGTAAAAGCTGTCAGAGCAGGATACATCTTCACAGAAACAGTGACTCAAGGATGCACTGAGGTATTTGTTTAAAATGCCTCTCTTTGGTACATAACAGCCACTTCCACGGCCGCGCGCAGCTGTAAGGATGCTCTCCCCACTCGGGCTGCACGCTCTGCCTCACAGCTCCAGCTCTCAGTCACGTAACCATGTATCCCGCTTCCCATTCCCCTCTCTGCATTCATGAGCCCGCAGCTTTCAGCGTTGCAATATTACCACATGACAACTCTATCTGAAACAACAATAGTGCTGAAGCACTAATTCATCATCTCTCAGAGCTTTAATAAGCATTCTGTCCCTTTTGAATAAGTTAAATTATATTGTTTACTTCTGCTCTTCATTCCTCCTGCTCCTTTCTCTATCACATCCTTACCTCTTTCACACGCTGCCAAATCATTTGGTTCTTTCCCTTTCTATTACACCATCTCCAGTCACTTGGATCTTTCCCCTCGCTACAACCCGGGGCCGTTGAGCTGCTGTGTGTTGCTGGCAGTGGCTCTCTCGAAGCAGCTAAACGAATTCCACCTCTATCTGCAGCTGCTGCTCTATGCCTTCTTTTCGGAAATTAAACAGGAGCCCTGAACAGTGTGGCATATGACATGGAGGGAGCAGCACCACATGACCCAGCGAGCACTCTGTGGGCCAATTTCCAAGTGTGATTTATAATCACATTGCCCTCGCTACGTGCCTTTATTAAACGAGATTCAGGGAGTCTTAGCAGTCCTGCTTCCAAGACTGATGTTCCAGTGGGTACCAAAGCCTGAGCGAAAATACTGAAGCCCTGCAGGCTGACCCTGGGGACTGCCCGGCTTTCTGCAGCAGCCCCAGGTGTGACCGTGTTGCTAAATCACCACAACAGCACAGTACCCCCACAAAGACTGATGCCATCTGACTGGGGGCTATTGCAAACACCTGTAATTTTTCACCTGTACAACAACAGATCCTCTCCATCACCCTTTCCAAGCCCTGCCCTGGCACACACCACCCACGCCGCGGCTCGGGAGATCTCTGCTCTGCGGGGAAGCACAGCCCCTGCAGCAAGGCTGAGACGGCAACCACAGATCTCACACAGGGGTAAACGTCCAGCCCTTCGTGTGCCACACATGGACATGGCCTCTGCCTCCAACCGCAATAAGCTACAGAGATATTTATAAACCTCTGTAACGCAAACTGCTCAGAAATAAAGCTACAGACTAAGACGAGCCTACCCCTCCTTCTAAATACATTTAAAAAAAAACCAAAACGCTCATGGAATTCAGTCTTGTATAGTACAAAGGTTAATAACAATATCCTGCCCTGTACATAAGTACATGGCACAGCTGAATGCAATTACCTCCTGCCCCTTCTGACAGGCGGATCGGGCAGCCCACCTAAAGCACACCCAGAACAGGGGGAGGAGGCGAGCAGGAAGGACGGCATTTCCTCCTCTGCCCGTCTACTCAAGTCGGTTTTAACAGAGATCAACAAAGTCTAACAAATTGGAAATAATAACCCAAAACAGGAACAGGAGGTTTCATTCAAAGCTTCTCTCTAGGGAAACAGCCCCTCCGAGCAGTCTCACTTTAACACAGTTATTTTCAAGCTCCGAGACTTGTGGGCTCCCCAAAATATTTTCCAGGCGTGCAGCAGACCCGTGGACGACGAGCTCAAACCAGCTAACAGCAGACCTGCTTTTCTTAGATAACGCTCAGGCATCCCAAGCTGCCCAAGAACCCCAGGAATCTGCAGAGCACTGATTTAAAACCATTGAGTAGAAAAGAATAAATAATTGCTGAATAAAGTGTTACATCAGAAATAATTAGAACCGAATGGCAAATTACACTGGCATTCTTCACATCTAAGAACTTCTCCCTTACAAGTTTTAACATGAAATTTCCTGGAAATCAGGGGGAAAAAAGGTTTTTTTCCTCCCTCAGAATTTTTATTGCATGTATAAAGTTAGAAATTGGTGAATACTTTTGGATTCAGCTTGCAAAACCCTTTCCAACAATTACGTTTATGCACAGCCATGCCCCACACTCTCCAGAGCTGTTTGCATGCATTTCTCTGTGCATGTAACGAACCGCTGCTGCCTTCCTGGTTAGCTGGGAACACTGGGGGCTCTTTAGGAGGATCCACACCAAACTGCCACATGTAGAAACTTGGAGAGCCCCAGATGACATCAGCTCTGAGTGCCAGAGCAGAACAGTCTGTGTGCAACTGATGGATGTTCCTAAGGAGAATATCCCTGGGGGCTGATAATACATAGTTCAATCCATATGTCTCAATATCCACATCAAATAGCAAGGAAAATAATCAATAGTGGCTGCAAATGTAAGAAATCTTAGTGGAAGTTTAACTTGGCCTCTACCCAAACTAGAAGAAACCTCCGGCTGTAAGTGCAAGCTTGTCTGGCCGGAGCAGCGACTGGGCAACCCCCAGCTGCAGCCTTGCACCAAGGCTCTCACCCACAGGATAGGGGCACTTCTCAGTGGGCTATCGTTAAATCCTTATTCTCAAAAAGGTTTATTTGTTGTTCTGATCTATTGTTTCCTCCTCTAAAGGCACCCCAGGCAGCAGGGTGTGATGGTCACTGGGGTACCCAGCTAAAGACATTCATGCTAGCACTGCACCAACCAGCACAGCAGCTGTTGGGTAGCTTTAGCTCACCTGAGACCAAAACCCAAAGCTGCTCTAACTCAGGCACCACTGCAGGCTCAGCTCTGGCCATCACAGACTGGTGGAAAGCACCACAGGCAGCAGAGACACAGCCAAAGAAGCAATTCTAACCCCGAGCACCGCGACCCCACCTGCCCGCAGCCAGACGCCTCGCCACACCTGGCTGAACGCCTCCATGTCTGCCAAGCTCGGCTCTGCCGGAGTCGAGGGCGATGACAGAGTGATGTGCCTGCACCTCCCAGCACTGCTGCTCGCAGCAAGGCCCCAGCCCCAGCCAGGCCATGCCCAGAGGACGCTCCCAGCCGCAGGCTGCGATCCCGAGCAGACCCATGGGCAGGGCAGCAGCTCTCTGTCCGCCTGCAGCACCGGCTTTTGTGACCCTTGTGCCTCTTCCAGCGCTGCCTGGGATACCCGGAGCTTCTAAGGGAGGCTCTTCCTAGTTAGGGGCAAAATGAGCGTGGTCTGTGCATTTAATGACGCATAAGTGGAACGACAGTGCTAGGCGGCATTTGTGCATAAAGATAAATGGCTTACAATATTTTGCAGATGATGTGCTCTTTTACAGCTACAGATTTTTAGTTCCTTTTAAGCCCAAGGTTAAAAACAAAACCAGACAGCACAGACAAGACATTTCAGTTATGTCACAGAGTGAATGATTTCTACCCTGGGATAGCTCTCATGTTAATTACATTGGCTGTAAAAAAAAAATACACCTTTCTGAAAGCAAAGACAAAATCCTACTGTTGAAAAACTCAACTATTCCCCCCACAACGTCCTTGAGAGTTGGAGTTGCACTGCAGTTTTATTTAAAAGATCTCTCCCTTTATTTGCTAGAGACACCATGACTGCAATTTAGGTGATAAAATCATGACAAAACCTCACCGATAACCTTCAGCAAGTTGTTCCATGATCACCTATTAAATTGATGGGAGGAGTTACTTCTCTTATGTAAGCAAAAGCACGGCCTTCCCCTGCTCTCATCATGCAAAGCAAATCAAGACACTCTCCATTCAGTTTCTTAAAGCCACCGGGTTATTTAATGAACTAGAAAGACAGTAAGAAGGGCTTTAAAACCCAGAAACACCAAGGTAACAGGGCACCTCAAGACAATTCCACACTCTCCACGAATCAGAGAGGTATGAACTTGCAATTTTTACATCCTTGATGTATGAACTATCCAGAGAGCGAGTAGATAAAAGCAGGAGACGGCAGCATGGCCACAAAATTAGCTCTTCATTTTTTTGATATTCACTTCCCTCCTCTTTGGCTAAAAGACCTAAATTAACATATTCCAGAAATGTCAAGAGTTCATTTCAGCTTTTCTGAAATGTGCCACTTGTGTTGGCTGAGACCATTACGCAGCTCTACAATCTCAGTTTGTTGAAATAGCTGTTTTGGGCAAATAGTTATTCATTTGGACAGAGGACAGCCCCCCAAAGAGCCTCCTAGCACTATTACCGTTATCTTTCCCATGTTAGTCTGAAAATTGAGACAGAGAAAGACATGCCCAGCATCGCTGACGGAGTTGTTCACGATGAGAACTCACCTCAGCTGTATCTATCTCATGCAATTTTCCAGCTGTGTAGTCAGACTGGACAGAAGGAAGCACGTATGTTCACCAGTCCACCTGGTCACCTAGAGCAGCCTCCAGCACTGCCTTTCCAGGTATGTCCCTTATAGGCAGTCCCCAGCTGCCTCAGGATGAGAGAGGGAAGTGGGGAGGAGGGCAAAAAGGGCCAAGGGCATAAGATACTCCAGACCTTAACAAGAAGTCTCTGAACACAGTTTATTTCTATGGTCACACCCCTGTCTGCTAATACAATGAGTTCAACTGACCTGGTAAAGGTCACAGAACGCATCTGATGTTCACTTGGATTAGAAACCAGAGCCTGACAAGATAACCATAATACATGATAAATGATTTTGTATGTCATGCAAAACTTCAATATGTTCCTTCTTTAATTCGCTTATTTTATTATGTTGGATAAACAAAGGGGGATTATTGGAAAATTGGAAAAAGTACAAAAACAGTTCAGTGAGATATCAAATGACACAAGGTCTAAATATCCGTAACCGATAAGCTGTGGAACCCAAACCAGCTTCCAACTGAAAGAGGATCCTCAGATTTCTGGAGCTGATGGCCACAGAGAGCAGAAGGAAAAACGGCTGCTGGGCAGAAACACACAAACCACCGTCTGCATACAGTCAGCCAGAAACAGTACGGAAAGACTTGACACTTCCAAAATGGGGGTCAGGGGGGTCAGCCCAGATCACCTCCTGAGGTCCCTTCAGTACTGTGAGGGACACAGAGGTAAAAGCAGGTAGCATGTTGTAGGGACATTAACTTTTGTCTCTAGAAGAAAGTGGCTTGAAAGGTTACATAGTCCTTTGTGCGTTTATTCAAACTGCTTTCCCGAGAGTCATGGCTTGCTGGGCAGTCTTAACACTATCCTCTTGCTGCCTTTACTTTACCAAGCTCCGCTTTGCCTGTTCTACTCTTCTAACCAGGGATCAGACTCTAGCGTGTTGTATGTAGGCAACAACGGACAGCAGATGACATATTTCTATCCCAGCCCTTCCAAAGCACCACGCTCAGCAGCAGCCCTTACTGCTGCACTGAGCTGCTCCTGGGCTTAGTGACACTGAGCTCTGCTGCTCCACTGCGCCCTGCCTAGGGCCCCCGCCACGCGGCCCGTGAGTCTCACAGCCTGTAAAGCAGATAAATGTGGACCTGTGGTGCCACTGTGGTCCAATTCTCACTTCAGAGGCTCTTTTGATCATGCTTCTGGCAAGGTACTTCAGCCTTAGGCACACGTAATGGACCTGCAGCTTTGTACCCTGCCGCTGCTTTAATCCCCTTGCCCCAGGAGGGGAAGCGTGGTACAGAAAGTATGAGGGAAGGGGGAGACAGCGACTGATGGCACACAAAGAAAAGCAGATCATAGCAAACTGTTTGAATTAGAAATCACAGAAATTATTTTGTATTCATCTACCAGAGACAGGATTTTATATCTAGTCTATACAATATGCTAAACACTTAGCAAAGAACATTTAGAGAGAGGAAAGTCTCTCAATTTCCTACAAGACTGCTTTCTGTTTATTACATTTAAAGAAAAACAAACAAACATACAAAGATAGGATGATGGAAAATTACAAAAGATAGCCTGGGGGATGGGGGATGAGAAGAAAAGGCTCTCAACAACTTAGTAGCCAGGCTTGCCTTTTTTTTTTTTTTTTTTTCCTGCAAAGCTGAAGTCAATCCCTTGAAAAGGAGAATTTTGACTCTTAAGTGGCCAGCACCTCTTGCAACATATTTCCTAATCAGCGAGTATTTATGGTCGATATTTTATATTTCCAATTTCCCCCTAAGGGCTCGTGAGAAAGCAGCACACCTGCCAACCTTTTCAGCTGGGCCAATAATTGCCAATTTGCTCTTTGCCTTAGTATATCACTCAATTTAGCCCTGGCTGTGCCCTGCATACATCCTCATTCATCTCGGTGCCCCCATGACAATTAGAGTGTTAGCTTCAGCTAACTAGGGCAACTATTCTACTAGGGTTGGAAGACAATTATTAGTCTATTTTCCCATCTTGTGGCAACAAAATTGAGAATCCATGACAATTATATTCAGCAATTCTGCTCTCTGCCGCCTGCTCCCCCTCCTTGCCCCCACCTTCCGAATATTTCAAATTATCACAGCTCTACTACCACATTCAAATTTTCCATGTTCACAGGGAGTGAGGCTTCTATTTAAATGATAATGAGGGACGATCCATTCAATTTAGTGAGGGAGAAAATCCATTAAAAAGCAGGCAGTTCTTAAGCTGATGGGTCAAGAAAAAGATAAAAACCTTTTTTTAAAAAGCCATTATATAAGGCTCTGTGTGGATTTTTGGACTGTTCAGGACATCAGAAAAGATTAGGACAATTATGGAACATGGGGAAACCCTAAACAAAATGCCCAAGCCTTCCACTTTCACTTGGGTCAACACAACAAAATAGCAATATGGCTTATCTGGCTCTTAATTCTCTGGTAACTTCCAATTACGGCGCTATGAAAGACAGCAGAGGAAAATCCCATTTTGGAGAAAGGCTGTTGACTCTATGTTGGCTGTAGAGGACTCAAGAGTACATGTGTAAAAGGGATGTCAGCTTAGTAATAGATTTTAAGGAAATTTTACGTCAACACTGGGAACATAGACAAGTGGTGACTTCCCATCCCCTGTCCCCCACACCACACAATTGCTGTGCAAACCCGGGTTAACACTTGTCTGCTTTCCTGCTCAGAAGTTTCATCATCCTAAGGAAGAGATCAGCCCCAACAAATCACACCTCTGCAGCCAAAGATGATTTCACTAGATCGTAATAAGCATTTTTTCCCAATGACCCCTAATGAATGGCACTCGGTGTAATGTCTGGAAAGGCAGACTACAGCACACAGACAATTGCTGTTTTACTATGAAGTTGCAGCACTCCCTCCCCACAGAAGTTTCATTGTGTCAAAGCAGCAGCAAAGTGCTCTGCATTTTGTTGTGGCTGGGCTGATGCTGTGTGTGTGCGTGCCTGTGTGCGTGTGTGCAAGACACAATCAATCATTTGCTTCAGTTTTCTTTAGAGTGCAATTACTTCACGACAGACCAGGCCACCTCTTGACTTCATGGTCCATTAGAGACTAATGACATGCATTAATGTAAATAAAGAACAACTTACTGGCATCCCATTGAACAAGTCACCTCGAGAAACAAATCACACAGAGGAGCTAAGCTGTTCATAATAGTGCCTTCTAAATGGAGGCCGACAATGCAGCCGGAGGGAGGACTCTCGTGCTCCTAAGGTGGCACTGCCGAGCGCGATAGCTGACACTTTCAGACACACATTTCCCACCACACCTGCTGTGTGCCGCCGTGCAGCAGCCAAACCTGCTGCCTCCCGCCTCATTTACCCCATTGTGCGCCCGAGTTAATGGGGACAGGGATGGGAGGGAAAGGCAGCATGAGAAACAATCCTGAAGGCCAAATGCACCAAGGAACAGCAGGAGAGCTGCTCGGGGAAGAGCAATAACGAGCCCAGGTGCCTCCTGGCACAGAACATCCATCTGCAAGGAGCACAGCCACCCCAGTGCAGCCGCATCCTAAAACCTCGATGTGTAACCACTAACTGCGAGACACCGTCCCTGCCTTCCCTTCACATGCCTGTGCCCCAGGCCTTCCTCATCCGCAGAGCCACACAGAAGGTCTTGCACCAGTTCTGCCACCAGTGTCCCATTTAAGCAGCGTGCTGGGAAACACAGCTTCAGAGCAGTGCAGGGACCAGGGATGACGGACAGAAAATCCTGCACAAACGGAATCTCAGCAGCACACCGTCTTCTTCTCCCCCTTCCCTGCGTCCTCTCCACAAAAACTCTGCTGCCTTATTCCTTTGCACGCAAATGGGGAAAACCACCCAACTGCACCCGTGGGACTTTCTAAGAGACTTTCTGACAGTCACTAAATAGACTACAGAACATTTACTGGTACGCAAGGAAGCGTTGTACGTAATTAAAGCTAAATTGCACTCGTCAAGTAATGAACTAAGAGCATTCTGTGATTCATGAACCTTACTTTTCAAACTGTTTAATTACTAATTTGAAAAATTCTCATTTGCAATGGGTCGTCGGGTCACGAGAGCAACTTTAGCAAAGCTCTGAAGTGTGCCCCAGCCTTCAGGCACTGCCCAAACGTCCCCATTGACTAAGAAAAAAAAAGCGCCTATTTCCCACTGAATTTCACTGGCTGATTAACTGCCTTTGAAGATTTTGAGAGAATTAGGCACTCAAATACAACTCCTACAGGCTCAGCCTGTAACTTTGGGGGCAAAGGGAAAAGAGGAGAAAAAACTGCAAGTGCATTGGCTTAACAAGAAAAGTCTCCAAGACCACTTAACGCTTTGACCTAAGCTAATCGCTGGGTCTGAATACGCTATTCCTCTCCCACGCCCCCACGTCACCGTACAGCAGCGCTGCCGGGTGCCTCTGGCCACGTACCTGTCAAGAGCAGCCACGGGGAGGGAAAGGAGGGAATCGCATCCATATACATGTACATGCAAAATGGATTTGATTCTTGTCTGATAGCACCGCCAAAGAGGCCTGGTAGAGGGGTGATCTGCCCCAGGGCCCCCTCCCTGCCTGCACCCCAGCGAGCATGGGCTCGCGGTCCTGGACGCAGATCACAGGACAGGGTTATTTTTCTCTTCCTCCCACTGTGGGGGCTGTTTACAGTCCCCATTCACACTCCAAACATGTAGAGAGAATTTTCCCCCGTCACATTTCCCTGTCAGAGCTGTCAAGCTGAATCCCGCTTTAATCTGCCAAAAGCACTTTTCTGCTGACATTTTTAATAAATACTTTCAGCTTTTAAACACATTTGTGGGAGCCATTTTTTCCCCTTTTTCTCCCTTCTCCTCCTGTAGAATGGGCTCTGAAAGCCTTAATAGCAAATACATTACACTTATCAAAGGCTTCCCCCCCCTCTTCCTTTTGCATCCTGAAGCGGAGGTAGTGTTTTCAATTTTAAAGCTAAATTAACTGTCCAATTGAATTTAGCTGGTGTGAGCCGTTTTCTGTGACAGGTTTTAGTTATGAAGCATATTTTACATTAATAGAACTCAACATGAAAACCACTCGCTCTGGGATTTCTGTGGCTTGCCATTGAAATGGCAAATTTAATATTTCAGACATGCTCGTGCCAGCGTTTGATTATTGTTCTTCATTTAAATCTCTCCTAACGGGAAAGGTCCTAATTAGTAAAAAATCATGTTTTAATGAAGGCGAAATGCTAATTGCTAACACAAAAAGCCTTCATATAAAATTATCCCAGCACTGCCATTGATTTCTTGGTGACTCAAAAGCCCATTTGTGTGTTTACACACTAAGGCACCGTTTGCTTTTGTTTTATCATAACATTTCACTCAACATACCATCAAATTTCCTGAGAGAATGACAGCTCTCCCCCCAAAACCTTTCATATCTTGGAGGCAGGAAGCATAAAATTAGATGAACTGACTTCGCACCCAAACTACGTGATTACGCGCAGCAGCTAAAACCAAAAATACTGTAAAAAGCTTTTTAACACAACTTCTTGGAGAAAACAAAACACCAAGCCACTCTTCCCTGAGGAATAACAATTCCATTTTGTTTTCCCATCTCTGATCTTTTGCTTATCATATTATTTGCACCATGATTATAGTGTTTGCGAGGCAGCTCAACCACTTATGCCATAACACTCAATCATGACATAAAAAAAAGTTATTACACAGTGACCTCTGGATGCCAACATTTGTTCAGCAAGATTTATGAAAAGCCATGTCAGCAGCGGGAATTGCTGCAATGAAGCGATGCTTTCTCCTGAGTGGTACTTACATCACTGAGACGGTCCCTTGAGCTGCTCCGCTGAGAGCTTGTGGCCTCCCTGATGCTGTCCTCCTCGCTATTTCTGCCACTTCTGCTTGTAGGGACCTTCATCTAGAGGGAGAAGAAGGAGGGGGAGAAAGGAGATTTTCAAGCACTGCCACCTGTTCCCGAGGTCACCGACAGCGGTTCACAGAATGTTTTACTCCTAAGCCCATGGCACCACAGACAGGATGCTCCTGAACTCATGGGGATTCTCTGAAGTTGGGCTTGACCACGTGTCCACGTTCCCTCTCATTAATGCCTGAGGAACGGGTGCTTTTAGCACTCCTGGAAGTGGGCACGGCCATGTCCAAGGCCTAGGGCCTGACACGGTGAGGCGAGCAGACAGACAAACCCCCTGCATTCTTTGCTACCAACAAATCTTAACTGTGAGCACTGCCACTCGCTGCTGGGCCACGGCTGTTTACGCGGCCTTCAGCCTGCAATGGGGCTCCTCAAGGGGCCTGAGCTGGACACAGCCATTGCACTGCAGCAGTTCAGTCACGGTTCTGCCCTCAGCTTTAAGGTGTCCCCAGAAAGCTTAATGCCTTCATCCAGCACTCACCGCTCCCCTTCTGCCAGGAGCTTTCACCTCTCCGAAGCCGCAGGCTCGGGCCCGTGCCTCCCCCCAGCCGCCTCAGCAGGCCGCCCGGCCCAGCAGCCCCGCGCCCACCCACCGGGGGACACAGGCCTGGAGCAACTCGCTCAGGTTGGCCTGAGATTCGAAGTAGAGCATGACTAACTCCTACAGCCAAGGCAGGCTCTCTGACCACTAAAACGTCCCTCTTGAAGTTCAATTTCTGTTGATACACAATAGCCTGAGTGAGAGGAGACAAGGTCTGAAATCACCTAACCTTCCACTTAGATCTGCAAAGCGTGTTACCGGGGGAGGAGAGGGATAGGATAGATATGTCATTCACAGCTTCATTCCTGGGCTCATTTACTAACAAATTATTCTGTTAATTCCCTTGTGAAATATTGGGTGGAAAGAAGTGTTTAATTTATTAATAGGTTCTATTCATATCAGTTTGGTTCAATTTAAATTACACTATTTAAAATGTCGGCTTGTACAAATTGGTACTTTTAATGGCAATAAAATCCCCCTGTTTCTCTCTGTCCTATTTCACTGCAGTCTGAAGCTCTGGTAGGAAGCTTTGCTCATGGGGCTCTGGTGAACTTCGCTGCATTCCAGTGGCCAAACTTTTATCAAGAGCACAACAGCTTTCGGCAGTCATCCAGATCTTCCTACACTTGATACAAGCCAAACTCCTCAATTCCCAGATATCAGCCTGGGAAACTCTTGGACTAAAAGTATCCAACCTTCCAAATTCAAAGTATCCAGATACAGCAAGCACCTTTTTTTGTCCTGAAATTGAAACTATTTATTCTTTAACTATTACAGAAGAGAATTACAATTTCCCTAAATACAGTAGAGAAATATCTGTTGAATTCCTTGGCTTTCTGATCCATAACCCTACTGCTCCCACCTAGCAACGCATCAAAGCCTGTGAAAATTACCACGCTTTTGACAAAAACAACTAGACAGCTGCAACTTAAAGGAAAAATAAATTACTCCATTCCAAATCCTTTAACCTTCCTAAGCGCCAGTGTTCACCAGAATTATTCAAAAGGACTAAGCCGTCAGCTGTTCAAAGTTAGCACAGACTTATCCAACCTGCTCCCAGACTCCAATCTTTTGCTGTTTTTTTTTTTGAGTTACAGTATGCTCCCAACACCACCTGTTTCTTTTCCTCCAAATTTCATTAAAGGAAAACTACACCTACACACATGGTAACAAATTGAGACAATTTGACCTGACAAGGTCTTGCACGAGCAAGCAAATTAGAAGCATCACTGCTGCCATTAACCTTTCCAAGTAAATATCAATTATTAAACTTGCTGCACTACCTCTGTCCCCAGTTTGCTGCTGTGAGTTAAGAGGGTCATCAGCCTTTTTGACAGATCTTGTTCATTTACACCTGCTGCCTGCCAGCAGGGGAGCCTGCACACCCGCAGCCCGAGCGCTGAGCCAAGCTGCCTTAATTCATCAGTAATTACCCTAATGAGCCACATGCAGGACCCAACCAGGAGGACAAGTTGTTCTGCTAAATGGATGCATTGGCTTCATGGGCACTCTCTGCAGACCAGGGTATCTAGCAAACTGGTCAGAAGCATCTTTCCCAATTGTTGGCTGCTTGACTTCCAGTCATTTTCTCCAGGTGTTTTTGCCTGAGTTCCAGAAATTCCTCCTGACCATATCCCCCAACTAAGCTTTACTAGACAGCCTACTATTGCCCTCCCTCCAAAAGGGTTTCTTCTCCTTGCCCCTGTACTGCAGCAGCCTGCCCAGGTTCCATGAGCAGAGGTGGGGTGGCTCCAGCCCAGCTCCACTGCAAGACCCCTTGGGATCCTGGCACCTCGGCAAGGCACAGACCCACACCACAGATCCCAGCAAGCAATGCCAGAAATGCACAGCTGTACCTTCTTGTACAACATGTTGTCAGAAATTCATGCAGACATTAGAGCAACATCCGTCACAATTATTAAGTATAGGAGCCAAATAATCTAAAGGTACGCTCGAGAAGGAGACATGGCAACATACAGCAGAGAGAAGCCGGAGCAGGCAGTCCCAGCTATCTGCAATAGCTGAGGCTCAGTTTGTACCAGAAACCACAGATATGTCTTCTGGAACACAGCAGCAGCCAGCCAGTGCTGCAGCCCAGGCTGGCTTGGCAGAGCAAAGGGGCAAGGTACAGGCGGGACCGAGAGGCTGCAATCCATTTGCATGCTGCAGGTGCTCGTGGACAATCCTGAGCCATATTCAGAGCCAAGAATTATGAACCTTGCGCTGTTGGACATCATGTAGCATGATTAAACACCATAACTCATTCCAGTAATAACTCCGGCTCTCATTAAAGTCCAGCTCTGCTTCCTGAACTGCTCCTGCCTTTTCGTGCCTCCCACCAAACCTCCCCCCTCCCCTATTTCTTCTTACGGGGCGTGGGCGGAGGAATATATGAATGGGCAGAACGGGGTCTTGCCTCCCTAAAAGGGCTTTTTCATTATCACTGTGCTGGCTCTCAGCACCAGCTTTTTAATCATAATAGATCAGTCCGTTCTCCATTTACTTATGCTCTTTGGATGTCAGAGGAAGGCACGTTTTTATTTGGTGCACCTATTTTCAAACCACGAGCCCACTGCCCTCGCTCATTATTAATAAATACACTTCGATTTATCACAAGCTCCGTTTGAGTGCCATGGGGAGCCTGGGGCAAAAGGAGACAAATTCTTTTCTTAAGTTGTTCTGAAAGGTGCTGGGCTCCCCGACCCTCACCCCCATTAACCCAGCACAGCTAGTTCGCTCCTACTGGGAGCTCCCTGGCTTGCGCGGCGGCGAGCTCGGACTGATCTTGTGCCATCTCAATATATTTGTTCATTATCTTGCGCACACACAGAAGCATTTGGAAATGTACTCGGGGCACAGGCCAAATTGAATCATCTGCCTTCATTTTCCACACGATCTGAAGCTACAGCTGCTACAACAGGCTGTGGGATTTTTATTTTCCTTCCTTAACAGTTTTCTCTCTCTCTTAAAGTCACAGCAGTCGGATTTTAAACCTCTCCCACTGCCTGGGTGTGCGCCTGCTTTCTACAAAATGGGTCTTGCAGACACACACAGTGGGGGGAAAAAAATGCCCAGCAACCCATTTCTGTGCTATTACACAGGAGGCAACGCCCCCGAGGAGCGACATAATTAAAATATTCAGCTCGAGAACGCCTGTTCTGGTGGCTCCCATGGGCCTATTCATCCATCCATCCTCTCACCTCGGCCAGGCAGCCACCATCGCTGTGCTGCATCCTGGGAGCAGCCCCACGGACATAAGTGTCCCCTGCAGTGCAGAAGGGGACAAGAACCACGCAGCTCTGTGCCCAAGTACAGCCTTCCAGGAATGTGTTAACTGCTTGAGAAAATAGTTTAATTCCTTTAAGAACTCTGCAAGATCAACTTTCATGTGTGTTGGGAGAAAGGAGAGACCAAACGCAACCTTCAGATTTTGGATGTCGCTGACTTCATGGCAAATCTGCTTTGGCATAGCCTGCCTGGAGACAAGGGGGTACAGCTGAGAGGTGTCCCAGCTTTCAGATCACCAGAGATAGGGATGAATCCACCTTATCATATTCATCCATCTGAACTAATGCTGCTGAACCCACTTTGCATCTCATCAGTGTACAATGGCTTTACCTTCCACCCTGCCAAGGGACCCTTTCTCACTGTTTCTATAGGGTCAGCCTAAGGAAGAAAACTTTCCTGCGGATCTCATACTAACAAAGATTTGGATTCCCTAAGGCTGCAAGAATCGTTAGGAGCAACTGTTCCAAAAACTTATCAAAGCTAATTGCATGGCCTGTCCCCTTCCCAACAAACAAGAAAACTATGCTTAAACAATATTTTGGGAAGACTTCTCCGCTAACATATGCTTGCATTTTATTATCAGCTTCCAGATAAGCCTGTGTTGCTCTTGGTAGACTATCAGCAGTAGCAGCTTTCTGCAGCAGGAGACAGTAAACTGCCTTAATAAACACAAATGGACAATTTAATTAAGATATATTGGAGACTTGGAAAAAGTACTATTTGTGGACGAAACAGTCTGTTAAGGGATTGCACTCAAGGCTAGTTCTGTGTATTTTAAGCAGGCAACAATAAGTGGCAGTGAAACATACTGCACAGTGCTCTACGCCAGTGATTAAAGAGCACACTGAAATTATAAACGTCTGTTTTCCAGAAGAGGAAAAAAAAAAAAGTCACTGAGTTGCCTCTGGTTTTAAAGCTTGAAACAAAACAAACCATTTGGCTTTAAAAATGTACTTCTTTAAACCTGAAAAGACCCATGTATCAAAACAAGGTGGATTCAGCTAAACACATTACTTCTGACTTGTTTCCTTGAAAATCCAACCCTAATGCATTCTAACAAAATTTATCTATCCCAAGCATACCTCATAATGAGATCAACTGGGAAAAATATCAGGCTTGTTTGTATATTTTATACTTGCTCTAACTTGGCAGTTTGGAGATTATGTATTCCCCAGGTCCCTCCTTAAATCGTTTCACACGCTGCAATTTGATTTTCTTTGCTTGCCCTTTTCCACAATTTTTTTGATACATTTTATTGAGTTCTGGCTCAGAGGGAAACGTTCCCTTTGAATTAAGGGTGCAATCATTTTTTTCCTCTAAATAAGGACATATGGCGTAGAAAGCAATGTTATGGTCCGAGGATTTTATGATTGAAGTAGGACTCATTTTAAAAAATGACAGTAACATCAGGTTAGATTAGAGCAGTTTTTCTAATTGGGTGGTGCTGCTGTGGATGTTGTGATCAGCTCTCGTAGCTATAACTCATTTTAAATATGACATGCCCATTTTTACTTACTGTGATAAAGAATAAAACAAAGCAAGTTGTTGTTATGGCAGAGAAATAAATCTATCCTTTTTTATTTTTATATAACTTTCTGAATTAATGTAAAAATAAGTTACACGATTTTTAGAAGCTTAAAGTTTCTACATTTGACTGGCATATAGACAACTGGTTTCTAATGCTGGCTTAGCTATTTTCTCTGGAAAAGTTACTTAAATCACTTGTACTGCAGTTCACCAGCCTGTGACCTGCCAGTTAATTTGAGCCTCTCTCTCTGGGATGCAAAGAGGGTGAATTACTGTTAGCAAAGGATTTCTGCCTAGAGGCTGTCAGTCAGCTGCTGCAGGAGGGCAGGTAACAGCATGCTGTAACAAAAAGTAGTATCAGTGATAAGTCAAAATACTCAATCAAAAGCTATTGTTGGTTTCTCAGCTACTTGAGTAACATGAACTACTCATTAATAACCTAACTTCGCCTTTGAACAGCTGGCAGGGGAGGCATCTTCAGTTTTTAAAAACAAGTGGCATTTAAAAAGCAATGGCATGTGGTGCAGTCTGTTGGCTTTGCAATTTTTGGAAGAGCTGCTAAATGGTGCTCCTGGCAGCCAGAGGGACATCTTGCCATGAGCTCAGCTTTGGCTCTCCAAGGGAAACTTCTCCAGGGCTGGTATCCAACCTGTGCATGGCACTGAATGCACCGCTCACGATGCACAGTGTTCTCAGCCAGGACCTGAGGTGCACTGCTGTCCCACGCTTCCTGCAGTGCCTGGGCTGGCTGCAGGGGATCTCCACCTGTTCTGCATTTCTAAATGCCAAACCAGAGAGAAACTCTGATTTCATCCATTTGGAGAGCTGCAAGCAAAGACAGAGCGTGCCAATACCCCTGGGGACCGGAGGAGCATCTTTCAGCAGTGCCCCGCACCCAGGGGCCACCAGGAGCAGCAGGGTGGGCAGCTCTGCATCCAGCTGAGGTGCTGGGACAGCTGTGGACATTTTCCCCAGCATGCAGGCTGGCAGGTGGCCTGGGCTGCAGAGCGGAGCCGCACCACTGCCCCGCGCTCCCAGCACCGCCAGGCTTACCGCAGTGCAACAGCTCATGCTTATTTTGGAAAAGAGCTGGTACTTAAGCAGGCAAAACTGCTCGATTTTCCAGCTGCCATCAGGCCTGCATAGCAAACTGCACTCTGTGTGCCCCCAACTGTACTTGGCAGATGGTAGGAGACAGCTGGGAAAATCTGAGTTTGACATACGTCAGTGATAAACTGTGTCGGCGCAGACCTGCTGGGGTTACAGCGAGCTGTGTGTGTGGGAGCGAGGCGCAGCGCCGGGCTCCAGGCCGCCTGGCCACAGCCTGTCCTCACCTGGGGACCTGAGGGCACCTGAGGCTGGCTGGTGAGGCAGCCAGTGGCAGAACTGAGGTGACCAGGTACAGCACAAAGGTGCCCAGCCCATCACAAAATGGCGCCCACAGGCTGACACGTGGGTCTGAGGTGACGGGGTACAGCACAAAGCCGGCCGGCCCATCACAAAATGGCACCCAGCACACTCGTGGTGCTCCTTCTGGGCTGCCGCAAGTGACTGTCAGAGGAAGTGGCAGGACTCCCTGCAGGCCCTTGGTGGAGAAAGCTGAGAGATCAAACTTACTGGGCACCTTTGTTGGGTTTATAAATAAACACAGGAACTTGTAGGCACAAAAAGGACAGGAGTCACTCCGTGACTAAGGAGGCAGCCTGTAAAGCTGAGAATAAAGCTGCACAAGACAGCATCTAATAATTACTGCATCGGGTGTAATGCTAAGCCAGCCGCTGGGTGCCCTAACTGCACCTTAATTTAGCCACAGGCCTAAAGGAATTGCATCCAATAAACACTCTTGGAGAGAACTGGAAGCCTGTGAGCAAGTTACTAAATAAGATTTGCAGCTTCAAGTTTCACATCGAGGTGGTTTGGACCCACGACTCTCAGTTATAAAGTGCCATCCAATACACACCCAAGGAGTTTATCTTGCACTTTATTTTTTTGGCAATGTGAAAGACGGGGATAAGGTAAGCACCAGCTGAGGGCTCACACCACAGATGCAGTGTCACCAACGCCGGGGCAATGAGCGTGCTGCAGGGATTGCCAGGAGGGATGCAGCTCTGAGCAGGACCCAGGTACAATCAGCCAAGCATCACTGGAGCAAGGACAGAGCTGTGTTCAGCTGGAGCCAACCGGCTAAATTAGGCTGAGTTCACACAATGCTTTTAAACACCATGTAGGAGGCAATCAGAATTGACAGCTTTAACATTGCTGCCATCTATGCATACAGATACCATCTATTAAAGGCTAATATCAACAGCTGTGATGTTCAAAGCAGAAGTAGATTTAATATACATATTAAATTTCCAAAGCTGCAGGAGATGTTTCAAAATACGTTAGGAAATTCAACCAAGAAAAATCTCTCTGTATATCATAGTATTTCTCTGCTAGTGATACTACCCATCAAAAGTAACAGGTCTGAATCAAAGACAAAAGTGATGATAATCTTCAAAGGTGATCTCAGTGAGAGTAAATCCCCAAAGGGTAAACATATTTCTAACGATGTCAGATAGGCAAAAACATTCAATGCAGTTGTGTCTTGTTCTTGGAAAGAAAACAGACAGACTTCCTCCCTAGGCTTCTGGTAACGAAAGAAAGGCACTGGACAGCATTTACTAAGAAAAAACCTCTTTAAACACAAAGCACGGCCCTGTTGCACGAGCCCAAGAAGAATGGGAGCTCATGTGCACATGGATATGTGTCAATAGATCTTGGAATAGCCACTGAAAAGAGGCAAGTATTGGGGAAATATTGAAAAAGGAGCAATTGGGATTGGCTGGGCAGCCATGGGCACGTTACCCTGAAACCAGGGTTGAACAAAAGAAGAAAAAACAAAACTTGATTCAGTTGACTGAAATAAGTCATATTTCAGACAAACAAGGCCTTCTGGAAAAATAATCTTTCTGAGTAAGTCAGGTTTCATTTCTTTGGTAAGTCTAGCTGAAAAGGGAACTGGAAAAATCTGATGTATTTATAATCCTTGATGCACTCATACTGGAAGACATTCTGATAAAATTAGCAAGATATAAATATCGAGAAAGCATATATTAAATGGGGAACGTATCCGCTAAGATCTCAGAACACAGTGTCAATAAATAATTATCAATGTTTATTACAGAAGGTGAAAAGATTTAAACAAGGCTTGCAATTATACAACAGCTTCATCAATATTTTGGGGAAAATTATCAAAGCCTCTTCTGATAAAATTCAGATGCCATCAATATTTGTTTAAAATTAAGTATGCATGAGGAGGGGAAGGCAGTTTTAGGCAGCAGCTTGGATTCCTTGAAAAACAGCCCTCGTTACAAAGGGCACATCCAGAAGCAAAGCTGCACTGCACTGTGAGGAATGAAGGCAGCTGCCGGCAGCTATGAGAGAGACCTGACGCTGCCAAACAGAGCTCCTGGGGAACGAGCTGGAAGCTGAAGTGACCACCACGCTGATGAGCGATGGTGAAGACGACTTTTAATGGCAGTCTGCAAACACCGAACACTGTAGGTTTTTTGCTGTAGTTCAGGACAGAGCCAAAAGCATCCATGTTCTCTCCCAGTGATTCACTCAAACCCTTCCAAGCGTCCCATGTGAAAGCCCATGCTCAGTACAGTAGGGTTTCAAATTCATTGCTAGGACTCCAAGGCAGCACAATAGCACAATTAAAGCACCGCCAGATGTGTGTCATATAATACACGTTAAAGAAAGACATACTGTGCACAGATACAACAACAATTTGCTGTTCAAATTAATTCAGCAATCACTACAATCCCTATAAACCCAATATATAAAACATATGCTACTGTAGGCATGTGTAAGTTGCATGCAAGTTTTTCCAGATAAAGCCACAGATGTAACTAATAAACTAAAGTGAAGAAAAAAGAAATGAAACAAAGTAAATAAATAAATACAAAGGAGTGATGAGTCCAACAGAACTGTGGTCAAAGACCGCAGCACCAAGCAGCCAGAGCTGCAGCACCGAGCCCATACCCTGCTCTTAGCAGGACGTGGCACCCTGGGCTTGTTCATCTGAGCAGGGAAGTCGTGTGGCTGCAGGGAAGCTGGGCAGAGACCCTGCCAGCTGCTGGGCCCAGCACTAGCAGGAGGCTCAGGGGCACAGCTGAAACCACGGTAGACAGCAAGTGGTCTTTCATCTACCCAGGATCAAGCCTAAAACTGCATGTTTTCAGCCATTCCACGAAGCAGCCCACGAACACAACCCTGAAACGATCTCTCTTCCTTCCCTCTGTTATTTGTGGAGACCCCATGAGATGTAGGAGCACAGCTCCAGTACAGCAGCAGCTGGTGGAAATGCTAGCATTAAAGGCAAGAGAACCACCCCTTGAGTGCAGATAGCTGGTACAAGCTGTGGTGTGACTCGGATTTTGTAAAGCAAATACAACCCCCAAATGTAAGCACATTTTTCCTTTGTCTACTTTGTTCTAGCCAGACCCATGATCTGCTTTCAGTGCTGATAGTACGCTACCAAACCCCAGCTCTCTAGGCTTCCTGGGATTCCTTTCCCTGACAGGTTTTCCTCCTGCAACCATCCATCCCTACACAGTGGAAAGCTTCCCGAGAAACCACAGCTGCTTCAGCCAATCCCAGCAGCACCAGGACCACCTTCTGCATGCTCCCAGCACGGGGGTTGGGAAGGCAGGACCCCAGGGCTCTGCACTGCAGAAGCAATCCATCTGGTTACAGTCACCCGCCGTGATCAGCCTGATCAGTGTTGTCAAGGAAACTTTCAGTAAGGCCATGAGATCTTACATCATCCACTGCAAGTTTTTTGATTTGAGAAAGCACTGCTATAACTGCACAGAGCCAGCACAGCCAGCTCCACAAAGAAGCACAGAAGCAATTTCCTCTAAATGCTCATGGGACATCCTGTTTGCTGTTCGACATCCTGAAGAAAACAAAAATCTAAAAATAATTACAGCCAAAGCAGCCAAGGTGAAGCGCTTTAGAAATTTTCAGCCTTGAATAAATGCAAAGGGGTGGCAATTACTTTAGCTAACGATCACTGAACTTTGAGATTTTAATTCACAGCTGAGGAATGGGAAGCAGCTCTGTGGAGAGGCCAGCTCAGAGCCCTAGGAAATAGCTGCTTGACACATGCTGTCAGCAAGGGACATGGTGAATTACCCAAAGACGCAATGAAGTAAAGAAAGCACGGAAAGCTTGATGATGATGGACTGAGATGCTGCCCTGCCTTCCTCCCACATAGTGCAATAAAACAAAGCAACTAAAAGCTGGGATTGGTTTGTGAAAGAGGGAGAAGGGAGCTCGCACACCTTTGCCTCTGGGAAGACAGGATGTGATTCAGGACTGGTCCTAATACATGGGACAGGGAGCTCACTTCAGGCAGGAAGACCTGTGTCTGAGCACTGCCTGAAGGCAGGAGGCTTCAGAGTACCTCCAATATAGATTTTGGAAATGGCCAAGGGTACCTTTTGCAGGCAGTAGTGGACTGCAGAACTTCCATAACCAGAGAGGAACTAAAGCTCAGTCTAGAGACCAAGTCACCAAAGACTCCGACATCAGCAAACTCCAGCTCTTTCTGTGAGAGCAAACAGGGAAGAAGGAGCAAAGCCCACAGCTACAGAATTCACCAAGGCAGAACGAGGGCTGGAGCTAGGTCAAGTCATTATTCAGATCTTTAACGCGCCCTTTTGTTACCAGAGGATGAGCAGCAAGAGGACATGAGAAGTAGGAAGTGGGAATGGCAAAAGCCTCTGAAATTACAACGTAAAAATTGAACGTGTCTACTGGAGATGTAAAACTGGTCTCATGTGGAGCCTTTGTGCTAATAGCTGTCTCGTTTGATACTCCAATTCCATAGAACAGCACACGTCAAGATACCACTGCACACATATTATAAATACTCTTGCTCGAAACGCTTTACCTAATGCTACTCACAATGTACCTGACAGTTTCCTATTACTGCTAAAGGAAACCATTAACAGAGGGTTAAAGGAAACAATCTTACTCACTGAACCAACACTGTTGTCTCAGCAAAACAAAGCAATTAACATCTGAGTTCACAGGAAAATATATTAGCACAACAGATGCATGTGCATGTATTTTGGCCCTTTGGTGAAATGCACTGTTTTGGGGCCAGATGTTTCTGCTCATGCCAAAGAAGAATCCAGCTGCATCAAGCTGTGAATATTTCTTCTGATCTGTCAAAATCTGCTATGAACTAGAAGAGAAAAGAACAGAACTGAAGTTTGAAATAGCAGTCTGTTTTCCACTGGGGATTTCACCACCATCTGTATTTTAAAAGCTTTGGTACAACTTGACAGAGCCTGAAAAAGTTTGCAGCACAATAGGTACAGCACATTGAAACAGCATTCAAGCAAGGTATCTGGCAGAGCTGAAACATATGGTAAAAGACTCACTTTGTACATATTTTCCCCCTTAAAATCAATTTATACATATTAGTTGGATTTACAACACATATAAGTTGTACAGCCCTTCTTGTAATTTGCTGCTATTACGAGCTGAACTCTCGTTATTGACACAATGGGGTAATATTGAATTACTCCATGAACAAAGTCCCTTCTTAAAAACACCAGCAACGATTTTTTTTTTCTCACAGTTTCTTAAACTATTTTTGCTTCCTTCATTAATAGAATTACTGGGGATTTGCAGTGAAGCAAGAATAAAATGACATCCCTTTCCTGAAACTGTAAAAAAAAAAAAANGGAAACGGACTATCCAGGAGTAAAACATGAAAGCCTCTCCTAACTCAGGGTCACAAACTACTCCCTGTTTGCTGAGGGTTGGCATTGCCCTGCCTAGAACCCACCTACCCACCGGGAGCAGCACACTCCCACCCTGCAGGCCACCCGTGGGAAAACCCATAATTCATACCACAGAAAAATACAGCGTTTTAACCCAAAAGGCAGCTCCCCTCTGCCCACTAGGAGAATGCCAGCGGAAGGAACAGGATAAAACACAGACCTGCTTCTCCTCAGTGAATGTCTGTGCTGTCATCTCACGGTAAGTCCTAAAGCTGAGGTTTTCGGAAGCGCCTCGGGTCCCCTGACTCCTAAAGGTGCTGACATTCCAATCTCCCATCCTTGGCTTAAAAATAAGCAAATATATAAATAAATCTCCAGCAGGCAAATGCATCTAGCATAGCTCCAAGGATACACCTAGCTCTACCCGAACCAAACTCACTGCAGTGAAGTTCTGCTCCTCCCTGCCTCCAGCCTGCTCTCCACGTTTGTGTGCCGGAGCTCAGCAGCTGTGCTGCCTTCCAGGTGTGCTGCACAGCTTCTCCGCTGACAGGGTTATCTATTTCACAAAGAATTATGCTAGCAGTGGAAATCACAGTAGAATTGTTTGGAAAGAAGCAGGCCTCAGATGGACAATTTAGATTTCACATAAGTTGAAAGAGGATTTGCAGGTTCAAATTATTAATCAACACCCTGCCAGGCAGGGGCCAATAGCAATCTGCTGGTGCTGAGATTTCTTGGACTTAAACCGTAAAATCTGGATTTCAGATCGACGCTGTGGGGAGAGGGGGTTTTGTGCCTACATTCCTTTCCCTCTGAAGCATCCAGGCAAAACTGGTCCCTAGTTACAGGGGCAAATATGAACTCAAGGATGGCAGGGGAAGCTGGGAAGCTGCAGTGGGAGCTGGGGATTTGTTACTTTGCTTTCTGAGCCAGGGGGCAAGGTTTTGGTGTAGGGAGCAAGATGTGATGTACCAACAGCAATCACAGACCGACGCAGCGGTGCCTCCGGCTGCATCAACCATTTAGGTTTATCACCAACTCACCTGGCCTATCAAGCTGACACACGCCTGCAAAATTCTGCAGGGCCAGACTTGCAAATCAATGTCTGCATTAAAAGAAAAATAGAAATGAATACGGAAACTCTTCATTTTGGGGAGGAAAAAAAAAAGCTAACTAATGCTCTTTTACAAAGCATTTTAAATATATAAAGGCACATTCCACCATTTAATGTATATTTCTTTAAAATCCAATGAAACGTCTTGGGAACGTCATTGGTGTGATGGAGCAGAGCAGCACCATTTGCAGGCAAGACGAGCAGCAGCACGGACCCAGCGCGCCTCTCAGCCACTGCAGAAGAGCACCCATCTGTGCAGACCCCCAGTGCAGCTCCCAGTGCCAGAACCCCAGTGCCCAGGTTCCAGGTTGCCATGCTCAGGGCTGCCCGGGGGATGCAGCACCCGGCACAGCGCAGGCTCCTGAGCAGCTGCTCAGGCTCCCACCGCTATGCCCCTGAGCGGGCACAGCTGAACGTTTTGCTGCGGGCAAAACGAGCAGGGAGGAGGTGCGAGCAGCAGAAGGGGAAGGTGCCAGCCTGCGTGTGAGCAGATGCACGTGTGCCCACACGCACCAACGAGACAGGAGTGCACAACACTGGAGCCAGACGGCATCCCCTCCAGGTCTCCTCTCTTCTCTCCAGTGTACATCTTTATTACAAAGAAGCGTTGCGAGATGAAATTTGGGAGCTTGGGGCTAAAAGCAAAAGAGAAAGAAAGCGACGCGCTCCCACAGATCTTGATTGAAAATGGTGATTTTTGATTTTTTATTAGTTTAACCGTCTCTCAGAGAAGCTCTCCACACAAGCGTCACCCTGCTTCTCCTGCTGCATTACATTACAGCCACTCTTGTTTTCCTTCTGCCAGCTGCTCATCAAGGATCACCCCCAGCACAGCCCTTTTTCTCTCAGATCCAGTCAGAAGGCAAATTAGTCGCAGCCTGATGAGGGAGTGCTAAATTTTTCATTACAATGTTCCTCCGGAGGTTTAGTGTTTAATAATTTGTACTGTATAAAATTTCACATATGGGAAAACACGGCACCACACAGCCTCTCCAGATGCCCTTTCTTTTTTCCCCCCCGCTAATCATGGGAGCCCCCCAGCTAAAGTAGTGGATTTAGGGCATAATTAAAGCTTTATACTTTAATAGTAATATGGGTAGAGCCCAATTTTACTTTTAAGAACACGCCGCATTTGTAAATTCCCATTTCACTGCGGATCAGCTTTCAAACAGGCGCTGTACCCGGGCTGCTTTGCTCCCCACACACCATGGAAACACGAAGCAGGGAGGCAGCTCGTGGTACCAGGACAGATGCACACAGCCCTGCTTGGCTGCCACAGCTCCTTAACGCCCTGTGATCCATCCAGGGGTGGCAGTGGTGGTGCAGGGGACATCTGTCAGCCCCTTGACAACATCTGCTCTGGTTTCCATCACAGAGCTCGGCAGGGGAGTCTCTCACGTTGGTCATATTAACCAAAACTACAAAGTTCCAGCTCCAGCCCTAAGCACAGCTGAAGGGACCTGCGCTGCTACTGCTCTCCCAGGGCGGCTCTCCCTGCCCCACACAGCTCGGACACTGCACGGCTGCTGCCCCGCAGAGCCTTCTCCAACCTTCCCACAGAACACCTTTCTCCCCTCCCCTCTCTTCTGATGAGCACGACCTGGAGCACTCAGGCTTAGCTACAGCTGCGTGCAGAGCTTTATACACCAGTTAAGACCTCTGAAAACCTTCCTGTAAAGATTTAAGCAGGACTGAAGCAGGCAGCAGATTCCGCAGCCGGAGCTTCGCAGCCAATGACCCGCCCTGTAAGCTGCTTACTGCCAGAACCTGCCGAGTGCCACCCCACTTCTCACCCTGGGCCTCTCTCAATCCCTTCATCTCCTGAGCAACATAGGGGGATTGCAGCGATGCCAGACTTCTGCAGTGCAGGACACGGAGGAAGGATCGGTGAAATGGAAGAAGGTACTGGCAGCAAAGGCAGGAGAGAAATTCCTAAGGTGGCTGTGACAGGAACAGTTATGTGATGGTCAGCATCCTGAGAACTCCATTCAAGCATCTGATGAACTCTGGAGTAGAGCTCCCTTACAGAATGGAGCATCCAAGTGACTGTGCTCCCAGGACAACTTACAATATCAAGTCTTTCCCTTCTCCTCCTAAATGTCCCCTTAGGCAAACTCAGGAAACACACACAGAGAAGGACAGCGACCACCTTAACAATATGGTTTTAATTAGTTTCCCCCATCTGCTCAAGAGGCTCCAGACTGCCTTAAAATGCGATGCCTCAGTGCTATGATGGATTTGCGATTTCCCATAGAAAAACAAGGTCATAAAGAACCAGTTTGAACTAGTGTGGTAAAAGTTTACAGTGTTCTTTGACAAATCTCATTGTCCAACAGAGAGGTTCCAGATTTGCCATTTTTTCTGTGCCCCCTATCATGTGGAGGAAAGCCAGGTTCTACTCTCCCATCAAAGCAACACTGAGTAGGGTAAAGCAAAACTGTTTCCATGGATAAGCATCTACTCAGCTCTTATAGTCTGCAATATGTTGGCAAATATATCAAATGACCTAGAACTGAGAAATAATGACCTTGAAAGTGAGAGCTTATTTCTGGTTTTATCCATCTTTAATATCACAGCTTAAACTAAATCAACCATGTATTTTAAGATCTATAGTGTATCCTTCCAAATCTGTTCGAGAATGTGGAAGTCTTGAAACATTATTTGTCCAAGTGCAGAGCTTATTACAGGTCAAAAATTCTACTTGACTTCTAAGTGACTATGCATGTTACTTAAGTTGGTACAATCAACAGCACAGAGAGCTCCCAGACAGTTTCATGGCCACTAAGAAGGCTCACAATTGAAATAAATTTGTGAATATATAAGGCAGTCAAATGACACAGGTATGGTATGTACTTAACAGTGCTTTCTGAGTGTTTGCATGTTGAGTTCCAATTTCACTGGCACATGGAGACCCTGTGGGGGGAGAAGTCCCACCTCTAGAAGCCCTGTTCTTCAGCATGGAGCTTTCCATCGCTCAGCATCCAGCTGCAAGGGTGCAGGCACTTGGTTTCTTCTTAAATAGAAATTATGATCAGTTTGTGGGGCTCAGTTTATCTGCAACTGCCAAAAGCATGGTAATCCTCAGCACGGGGTATGGCTGCCCTGCCATCACCCATCCCTGCCGACAGGAAAGCTCATGTTATTCCTCCAATGGGAAGAGGTCAAAGCGCCCCTGTTAAACCTATGAGCCCAAGAGCTAAAGGACGAGCTGTGGTATCAGTTTTTGCCAGAGGAAACTCATCCATGCTCTGGTGCGGTGGAAAAAGGATCAGCATTAGCTTACCAGATAAGAAACACGGGAAATAAATACCTAAGTCAGAACTTACCAATGGGTATTATTTCTTAGATAGTAGCAAGTTAATGCCAGATAGCTAGGCAACAAAGCCATTCCATCCTTGATAAAGGCATAAACACATTAAAGGAATAATCCCTGTCTGACATGGGGTTATTTGTACATTCATACAATTTCCATTGCTTCTGCCAGCACTGCTGTTTAAAACCACTGCTCTGTCCCAGCTTGATCCACCCCTGCAGCCCGTGCCATGCAGAGAATCCCATTCTAAGTCCCTTTTTAAAGGGCAAATAGAAGCCTACCACACCACAGGCAAACCAGCAGCTTGGACACATTTTGGCTAAGACAGTGCTATCTCTGTCCCCGGTATTTATCACCATTCCAGCAGTCTGGGTGCGGAGCCTGCAGACATTTTGATAAATGGATTGATCCATCACAACTTGCTAGCCATCGCTTTCATTCTGCATAAAGACAATGTGGGAATTCTTCACTAATCATCTTAGGTTTCCCTGTGCAGACAGGACATGCAACAGAATGCAAACTAACAAAAGCCAAGAGAAATCTTTCTTTGCTCCCGTAAGGACACTGAGAAAGCTTGCAGTAAGATCTCAATTAGAGGTAAAAAATCTCATTATAAAAAATGTTTACATTATCCTTTTCCAGATGAGAATTGAAGTCACAGCTATCTTTTCACACAGAAATGCCTAAAATGGCACAATGAGGCCACTAGGAGAGACAAGGTATTTCCTAAATATCAGTGTAGCAAGACACCGCTTAAAAACTGTTTCCAAGATTTGGGCTCTCTCCAGATACATTCACCAGTTATTGCAACATAGAGGATTGCTTCATTACTGGCATGCACTTTTAAAAACAAACACTTCCCTTCCTTGGAAGTTCAAGTAGGCCACACTCAAGCAACAAGCCAATATTCACACATAAGGATCCAAGCTGTCAGAGCTCTGCTCAAAGCACAGAACTTCTGGCAGGTTCAATTGTACAGAGGGACAATAAGGAGAAGAGAAGCCAAGCCAAGTACCCACTCCAGAATACTGAGCATGAAATCATGACACGGAGAATTACACTGAATACCACTGTTTTTGAAGCACCTTTTTCTTCTGGGAAGCCAAAGCAGAGGACACAGATGATAGCATTTCTAAGTAACATTTAAGGGAAAAACAGATACAGCATTAGTTTCTCTATCAGTAAAACAGAAGTGGGGGGGAAAGGAAGTATTGTTACAAAAAGATAAAGGAAATCTCAGCTGTTACCATCTCCACCTGCAATCCTTTCACTTCTCTGAAATCAATGACATCCTGGGGCAAAAGAGTGAGCTCCTCTTTCCTTGCTGAAATTTCACAGTGAATGGTTTTACAACCTCTGCGCTGCTTTATCAGCCATTAGCGAATCACTTTAACTAGAAAATTGAGCTCAGCTTGTAGGAATTGCCACATTTTAGTCAAGCTATGAATGAAATTGTTTTAACAAACAGAAAATATAAATTATCTAGTGCTGAATGTGCCTTCCTTTTTCAATAAGTTTCTAAAACCAAAACTTTGATGCCAATTTATAAGATTTAATGAATATGCGTGCTGTTAAATGAATAGACTATGCCCCAGAGCTGCTCATTTAGGTTACTGTTGCTATAATAAAATTAGCTAAGTGTCCAATGAAAGCTCAGGACCCTGGGCTGGTGCCATCTAATTGAAGTTTACAACTTTATTGGAGATTCTTTGCATCTTACACATTTGCTTTGCAGAGTTTAATAGCTGGTGGCCTTGGTTCTAACTTAATTACAAATGGGATATGAAGGTTGGGTCAGCATGGTAACATTTGGTTGAGCAGAAATATCTGTTCCAGGCATATTTCACCTGTTCTCATCTTAATTTGACTGGACTAATTGGTCCTAATCACACAGAACAAATGTGTCTTTAAAGCAACAACAGAAAATAAAGGGCTGGGTGCTGCACATCCTTCATGGCCACTGGGAGCGTTCCACCCAACCCAGCAGCTCCCCAGAGTGAAGCAGCCAGCAGCAAGGCCGGGAGCGAGGTCAGGAACGAGCCCTGCCTTAAGCCTTGGGAAAAAGCACGGGGCTGAAAGACATCCAAAGGGGAAAATGGCTGCGTTTTCCCTGAAGATGTGTGAAGTGAGAGGGGACACAGTCACTTGCACATGGCCGAACAGTGGTTGCCCAGCACCGGGAGCTCACGATGGAGAAGGAATTCAGGTGGGATCCACTGCATGGGGATGAGGAGGGAGAGGTGCGGGCTCTGAGCAGACTCGGGCAGTGCTCACACACAGGCTTTCACCTTTTGTTTCTCAGCACCACAACAACTGAAGGAAAGAGTTGACTGGCAGATGCCAAGTAAAACACTTTGGGAAGATTAAAAAAAAAAAAAAAAAGCCATGGGAAAGCAAGGCTATCGCGCTTTCTGAAAGATAAGAGGGAACCCGTTCACTCCAAACAAACCCACCCCACGTCCCACAGACACGTCTGAGCGGTGTCCATTCATGCTCAGTGTGTTCCGCCGACTGAAAAGAACATTTAATACATCTGTCGGAGCACCGAGACAGAGTAAATACCCTTATCGTTCCATTTACTGTAAATAATACTTAAGTGCAAGTCAAATATTAGCTATATTCAGCACAGCATCATAACAAAACAGGCACCGCTAGCATTATGGTCCCAAACTGTGTTATTCTTAATTAACATCTGACATATATCTGCTTTTGCAATCACCCATTACTGATTAAATGACAAGGCACAATGTCAGATGCGTGATCTGATTGGTTAGTACTCAGTTACCAAGGTGTTACATTCGGAAATTGCCTGTGAATTGATTTCTTTTATTGAATTAATAAGTGTTATCATACTGTACAGAAGGTAAAATTGCTACTGAACGTGAGCGATAACATATAATTACAGAAAATCAAATCCTAATCTGCAGAGCCAAGCCAGGTGTCAACATTTTAATTGTAGTTAGGGAAGCGCAGTAACACCAGCGAGCGGGGGGAAGGGAAGAGCTCAAGTATAGGAAGCAAGAGAAATGTATTCCACAGGAAAGCAACTCAGGTTCGGTGCGAGAGTAGCCCTGAGGGATGTCGAGCACTTGAGCATGCAAAAATATTGTCCTTAATTTTTCATTTTAGACAATCTCATACACTGGGAGAACTGAATGCCATCCAGACCAAATGTCTCTCTCAAGATACGCATTTTCGGAAAATGTTTCTGACCCCCTGCCCAGACTTGGAACCCACCCCAATGCATGCCCCAAACCCAGCCCCCTGCCCAGGCACCGCTGGCTCCCAGGTGCCCGCACCTCCATCTCCTCCCGGCCGCTCCTCACCCAGGTTGCTGCTCCCTGTGCTGCTGCTCTCCCCACCTTGAGGCACCATTCCCCAGCGTCTCCTTTCACGACATTCTCTTGGATTCTCTCTGGGATCTCTGCTCTTTGGAGAAGGGCCCATCCTGCAGAACACGAGGCAGCACGCAGCAGGGAGGCACCAAGGCAAGCACATGAAGCGTTGTTCCAAGACCATGCTGCTTCCCTACTGCACCACAGCCAGCTGCCCATTTGCAAAACATCTGCTCAAATCATCAGCTTTTCCTTTTGTTTAGGGATAAAGAGGTTAAGTCTGCTTGTACACAGAGAGAGAGAAGTTAAAAACCACACTACCACCACGCTGCTGGCAGGATGGCTTGGCAGCACGATGGCATATAAGGATTTTATAGAAAGCTCTTCGCAAATTAATTCCTTCTATGACCATATTTTCAGGGTAACAGTGACAGTGCCAGGAGGGTGGTGATGTCCCCAGGAAGAAGCTGGAGACCTCCAGGGAGCTGTGTCGGGGCACAGCCCCAGGTTGCAGGGACCCCGTGGGGTGGCACGGCACAGGGCAGGCTCCTCCCTCCCTGCCTGGCAGGGACCTTCCAACGAGGAGGATCCTGGAATCCATTCCAGCTGATTTGACTTCATGTCAAATAGAGGTTGTGGGGTTCCTTCAATTATTCTGTGCAAAATCACAGTTCCAGCCAGCCCAGCCGTTGCTGTTCTGGGGGGCAGGTTCCCAGGATGCATTTTCCCTCAGTAATCTCCTGTCTATTGCTGCAGCCCATGCGGGCACCTACTTAATCTGTGACCTTACAGCTCCTGTCAAGCATGCTGTGACCCCCTCCAGACTCATCCTATCCATTACCAAATTTTCATTTTTATTAAGCTCAGCAGAGACTTCTTTCCCTCTCCTCCAGGAAACATGAATTCTTCGGTGTCATTTATTCCACAAATGATTTATACCAAGAGCCTGTCAACTACAGGAGGCACTTGCTTGTGCTTACTATACCTGCAAGTAGCTCTGTCCTTTCCGGGTCATTACTAATAAAGCACTTATCCCTCATACAAGCACCAGTGCCTCCCTGTGCTCTCACAGGTATTTATCTGAGCACTTCAGAGCCCTCAGTGGATTTATCCTCGCGGTGCTCCATTGGGCTGGGTATTGCCATGATTTCTGCTACACAGATAAAGAGTGAGGCTGGGGCTGAGCCCAGCTTTGTGCTGCTTGCCGGAGGCTCAACGCCCTGCAGCCCCCAGAGCATCATCCTTCCTTCCTCCTGCATCCCACAGCTGCCCCCCTACAACTCCCCGCAGTTCATCCCAAGTTCTCTGTGGTCCCAGCCAGCCCCACATTGGCTGCCCCAGCCAGAAGGCTTCATTCTGTGGCTGTTCCTTACCCAGGTGCTTAGGAGAGTGCCCTGGGAACCCAGAGACCGCATGGTTCCACTCACTGATGACTCCCGGGATGAAGGCTCCCTCTGGCCCCGCACCGCTCACCCCGCAGCCAGCCAGGTTTCATGAACAACAGTAAAACAAACAGATCTGTCTTGCAGCTGGAACGCCAAGACAAGCAAGGAACAAAGCTGGGGGCCAACTGTAACACCACAGACTTTGGCAGCCAGCCCTCTTTCCAGCTCCTTATATATTTTGGTCCAAACTTTCCACCCAGTTTTCCCTCTTTGCAGCATTTCTGGGCAGACCACAACACCCTCGGAGCAACAACACGTGGCCAAGTGCCTGTCCTTGTTCAGTCGGGGCAACCTCCGCGCTCCCACTCCTCCCAGCATCACTTTGTCACAGGCACGGCTGAGAAACCTGTTGCTGCTGCTTCTCTTGCAAACCCCACAGCCAACTGGCACGCCAGAGTTTAACCTCGCAGCTGCTGAATACAGTTGGATTAAATCACGCTGGCCAAGCAAAATATTGCTTTTAAAATGTAATTTATGTTTGGCACTGAACACATTGGGATAATTCAGAGCAATCTGCACTACAGGCCAGCCGGTAACCCCATGCAAAAAGCACTTTGATGCCCCCGATTTGCATCTGAGAGCCTTAATGCATTTTGGAAACAGGCAGCAGAGTAAGAACCCCTGCGCTAATCACAACTGATGTAAGAAGGCTGAAAGCACTTAATTGCTTCTAATTTGTTGTAAAATTCTGTTTGTGTGCAGACTCTTTCCAAAATTCAAAATGTCACAAGATGATGGAAAAAATGGGGAGATGGATTCTGGCAAGTTATGGTGACCCTTTTTGGCAAGCTGAAAACCCTCTCGATAGGCCCCATGACACGCTCGGCAGTTCACTTTTGGCAGAGTGGGGGGGAAACGAAAGCATGACATAGGACAGGGCCCTGCTTTCACTGGGATTGCCTTGCCTGAACCTCCCACAGCCTCACACCCCTCCAACAAGCTGTACATGCACATGTATCCATGCTCAATCTCTTGCAAACAAAATGCTCCTTCCCCACCACAGTAACAGTCAGTTCAAAGCAGGCTGCTCCCACTGAAGTCAATGGGAGATTCCTCCTGGCATCCCTCTCACCAGGAGCTGGGCTGGGCCCCTCCAGCTGTCTGCCCCAGGACAAGGCTCACCTGCTGATTAGAGCTCAGCAGAGAAACATGGAGAACTAGCTTGCTTCTACTGATTACGCCCATTCCCCAAATAATTTGAAATTAATCCTGCAATTCCATTTCAAGCTGCTTTGCTGCGGCACTTGGCTGCTGAAGGAGAAAAGATTCTTGTGGAAGCGACACAGGTGAATTGCATTTGCTCAACATTTTCAGCATTAAATAATCCACACATAACTCAGCTCACTCGAAAGGTACGCTGCAGCGATCCGACATAAAATATGGCTCTGCTGAGCCAAAAAAGATAAAACAGGGATACCTTCATATTTAAAGGAGAAACAGTGAAGGATTTCATATTTTAATGAGATACAGATGCCGACCACTGAATAAATCACTCTGCCCATAATTAAAGAGTCCTCTGATGTCTGAAGACTCTTCCTGTCATGAAAACTCTTGGACGCTATTTCATCTCCCTCCTAAGCCTGATTTCAGACTGGAAGAGGGGGGATCCAAATGTTGATGTCACCCCAGACACCACTTACAGTCTCCACTTCCCTTCTGAAGAACTTGGTATTAATTTGTCTTTCTTTTCCTTTTTTTTCTTCTTCTTCTTTTTTTTTTTTTTTTTTAAATAGGTTTTCAAGCACCCTTAGCTAGATGAGAGATGGGAAGAATCGACAGGGGACCAAGCAACTTCCAGGCACTGAACTTCAGCATTTCATGCAAAACAGCAACATTTAAATTAGAGATGCATCTCGCTAACATCAAGCCAAAGTATTACATTAGAAAATTTAATGTTCAAGCACAGAAAGAAGACAAGAATATTTTACAGTTTTGGTTGTGCTTCAGCCATATCTAAGGATGTTAGAGGGAGGAGGAGGACCGTTGTTACCATCTCGCAGCTGGGCTGCCTGCACTGAAGGTTAAGAGGAAAGCTCTGAGGTGCACAGTGCCTTCACGAGCTGCCCAAAGGCTCATGCCACCTGCTTGCCAGCACGACCAAAAAAAAAAAAACATAAAAACTTCTCTGCTTTCTGTTTAAGTTGGAATTTTGTATTTTCCTTTAGTTTCTACTACTACTCCTTGGGCATAAATAAATCTTTCAGCTTTTCTGCTACTAGGTAAAAGGATGTTTTAAAAAAATAAAATAAAATCTTGGACTGAAAAATCCCCTGAAGATTGCCTCATTTCGTCTGCAGTTCCCCTTTTCAGAGCCTTTCCTGTCCACCGTGTGATGGACTAACCCTGTCCCTGCCCCATCCCCTGCTACAAACACACTCACAAACCCCTCTGGCTGCCCTTGATGTTTTTGCCAGTTTAGGTCATTTAGGTTTCGGCCCTCTTCTTTTTCTTTGCATGTTCATGCAGGAATTGTTCTCAATGCTTCGACCTATTCTCCAATTTCTTTATGCTGTGTTTGAGTCAGGTCATTAAAGAGCCCATGATTTAGCTAAAGTAATCTCTTCCTCCATTTCCCATCTGTGCTCTCCATTAAGAGCTCACATGTGCACTGTCACATTTGCTTCTCTCAGAACCTCTCAACTCTTCCTCACTCCCTTTTCTCCATGACTCCCAAGCAAGGACTGAATTCCAGTTACAGATGAGTTTGTGTTTGTTTTGGGAGCTTTGGGTTCTGGAGACAAACAAGGAGAGTTTGAGCATTTGGAAGAAATTTCCGTGAGTACCTCAGCCAAACCTGCCCTGCCACAAAACATCACCACAAAATGGAGGAATATGCAAAGAATTAAGGGGAAAAAAGGAGTAACCTTCCAGAGTCTTCTGGAAGGACGCGCATGCTCCAGAGCATCCGAGTCTCTGGCTCAGTGTCCTTAGGAAAGGCTGCAGAACGCTCCTTGCTGCTGGCACAAGACGTAACGAAGGATTCAAGTGCAGGCTGTACAACTCTGCGTGCTGTTCTGGGTAGTTTATACCCTTCCAAATGATGCTTCTCCATTCCTTAAATACAGGAGATCATGCTGGAGGAGGCAGCCCTGACCCCAGTGCTGCCAGCACCCTCTGTGCAGGGGATGCTGACATCCCAGCGCTGCACTCAGCTGCATGGAGAGCAGCAGGAGAGCGACCGAGGTAGAGGAGCTAAGGAAGAACAAATGTTTCTAGCAGCCCTCTAACAAGCAAGTGGGAGAGGAAGACGGCAGAGCGTACAAGGGAGCCATTGAAAGCAGCCCTGCTCCTGGTGTGTGCTCACAAAGATACCTTATCTGGAGCTTGCCTGCCAGCTCCTGCGTGCACAAGATCACAGAGGGAAAGCTCTGTTTGTTTCACCATTCCCAGAAACACGGTCCCCGCCCTGCAGAAAAATCCCATCGCTGGGGCAGGCTGTGATTAGCTGGTCCTAGCAGCCCTGCCACCCAGCCCTGCACCCTGGCTGAGGACATGCCAGCCACAGGGTTCATGTAACAAATATGATACAAACAATGAGTTATCCACAACGTGACTTGAAATCCCCTTACAGAAACCTTAGGTTTCACAACACAGCTTAAATTCCGGCTGTTCCCCATTGGGCCATACAGCTCCTGCTGTAAACATTTCAAACTTCGACCTCAAACAATTTAGGTCCTTGCACCCATGACCATCTTTGGCCAAAACCCACTTCTAAAAACATTCAGATGCTGCCAGTACACCCTCTCCTTCAAACTACAAAACCACAGAAACAGTATTTCTCCTTCCAATTGGCTTCTATCCAACTATTTGCAACTCCACTGAACATCTTAAGCTGGCTGTATTGATCCATTTGGGTTGCTGGTTTATTTTTCCTTTCCAGCTTCTTTCCATTCGCGGCATGCTTCTCCATTTACTATTAAATCGACAGTGACAGATCGTCACCCTCTTTCCAAATTCGCTAAATTGTTTAATAATATAATTTTTAGCAGCAGATTTGTGACACACACGCACACACACACCAAGGCAAAATAAAGATGACAGCACATCTGAACAAGGCAGCAATAAAACACTGATAGTAATAAAGAATAAAAATGCTATATCAGGTTGCCATGGGAACCAGCATCCAAGGACTCCAGGTAACGTTGTAAAACATGCCACTGAGCATAAAGCAGCTAAGCAGGTTAAGAGGTTATTTATTAGGCTGCAGCACGTTGTGCAGTGCCCTCTGGTGAGAGCGCAGCAGACAGAAGGGTTCGTACCCCAGGGAGGGGACGCGAGCACGGCACCATTGCCCATGGCAGCGGCAGGAGGGAGGCACTGGGGAGGGATGCACACGGGGTGATGCCGGGACACGCGCCCACACCAGCTGCCACCTCTCTCCTTTGTGAGCCAGGAGCAGGCAAAGCAAACTCCCAAGGGCTGCAGGAAATAGCTGAGTACCTGGGCCCTGCTGACCTCTGCCAAGTGTTGCTTTCCTGCTAAGGGCAATGGGACTCGCCAGATGAAAGCTGGAGCAGGGAAGGTTAAGGCCAGAAAGCCAATCTTTGGTTGCACTATGTTTTTTTAAGGACTGAAAGCGCAACTGTTCCATGCCTAGAAATTTCTCTAAAATTAGAAGCAGTTCCCCACATGGAACAGTTGCAAAACCAGGCTCGTGCTCCCTGGGGCACCAGCTCACCACATGCAGCGTGCCCGCAAGGAACACCCAGAGGGAACTCAACGGGGTGAGGAGCCCATGTGCAACACAAGGAACTCAGCAACCCAAGATAAAGCCACCCTGAGTGTCCTTTGAGCACCGTTTCCTGTGTGAGGCAAAAACACAGATATCAACCACGGGATGTTTGAAGCACCTTGACAGAGCAGAGCTCCTGCCCGCTGTTGCAGAAGCCCTGTATAAACCCGAGGGTGCTACAAAGTATTTGGAGCACAGCACAGCCCACTGCAGCGAGGCTCCAGCCTCACATGGAGGTCAGTGCTTTTGTAACTTCGGCCCCAGCCACCTTTTTCTAATACAAGCATCCAATTTTGCTGTAATGAAGCACGATGCTCAACTAACACCCTTTCCAAGCTAACACCACACTGCTGGGATGGCCAACGCCTTCAGCCGCTTGCATTCAGCCTTTATGCAAGCACAGACATCTGTCTCTACTTCCAGGTACCATTACTTAACCATATGCATTTATTTTGGGCGAATGAATAGCTGGGTTGCACTCAAATACCACAGCACAGGACCTTTTTTATTTCCCCAAAAAAAGTTCTTCCTTAATAGGAAACCACTAGAGAATCTCATTAAATGATTTTGAATAAACGCTGTTAATATTTCGTATAGACCGGCTGGAATCAGCACCAACGTCATCCCATGATCCTTCCCATTACACCTAAAACAGCGAAAATCAGAATGCAGAGAGAGAATGGTTTTTAAGGCTGCCAAAGCCTTGCCTAACACCAGGCATGGCCGGATTAGTTTTTTCTATTGACGAAGCCAGGCGACTCGGCCCCCACACCCCGCAGTGCTCGCAGCCCAGCTCTGCTCTCTGGGGGTCTCTGCTGACAGCTGTGCCCATCCCGCACAGCCCTGCAGCGGGGCTGGAACCCACAGCCCGCCTCGCCTCCGCTTCCCCTGCACTGTTAAAGCTGTCAATTCGATTCTCCCCCCACTAAGTGGCACCAATGCACCGCAAACCACAATGAAAACATCTGTACGGACTGCTCATAAATAAATATTCTCTGTCTCCGGAGCCCGGCCCGCAGTGGGGGGAAGCAGGCACGCGGGGACTGTGTACAGGAATGGGCTCAGCCCCGGGCCCAGCCCCAGCGCTGCCTCTGCCCCCGCAGACCCAGTAACTGCGATTCCACGAGGGCAGTGCAGCCTGCAAGAGAGGGGAAAAGGCAGATGGGTGCTAATAGCACCCCTACCACCAGCTCTTGCATTTACAGGGACAGCGAGCAGGGCCAACTGCAGTGTGTCCAGGCCTCTGTAAATCCCAGAGAGCTCCAACCTGCTGCAGCTGGGAAACGGCCATGCAAATGACTAAACCCATTTATTTTTTATCATGATGCAAGAGTAAAAGTTAACAGTGAGAAACATCTGGGTAGTATCTTCCCCACCAGTGCTCCCTGTGAGAAGTGACAACCAAAACCATCGGAGAACACAAATTACTAAGGAAAAAAGTACTTCACTCACACCAATACAACTGGGAAACCCCAGTGCCTCGAATCCAAACCAGGGAATAAAACCACCCCATTGGTCTCAAAACATGGCACACGTCCCACGCTGAATGCCTGGCCACCACGTCACTATGGATGCTTCTCTGCTCCCCCCCCCTTTCCTCAGGCAGTACCAGCAGCTGATGGCACTGCTGCTTGGGGTAGGTTGAAGTAATTAAGCTTAACCCTAGTCTAGGGGGAAAGGCAGTGATCCACAGGCACGACATGTTGTTATTTATAGCTGATTAAGTTCTATTTATCTACATTTAAACAGCGCAGGAGATGGGAGAGATCCCAATACACATCTGTGTCTTATTAGGAACGCCAGCTGTGTGGGTAGCTTGAAGTTTGCCTTTTTTTGAGTCCATTTACCTCCTCAGTACTGAAGCAGAATATCATGAAGGAAACACTAAGCTGATGTCCCCTTCTGTAAGGGTCCTGAGTCAGAGCACCCAGGCGGCAGCAGTGGGGTAGAGCAGGGACGTGCAGGTGCACTGCAGGAGCACCATGACTCTGTAAGATGCTTCTCAAGAACCAGGAGAATGATCTATCACCTGCCTCCTTTATCCTCCTGCTTTGCATGTGAGGTATTCAAGGCCTTGAGACTTGTCCTTTTGGTAACTGTTCCAGCCCAGAGGAGCTTTTTTTACACTTTTTTTAGCATTATTTGAAATGGAGCTCAGATTCAAAATGAAACTTTAGGGTAAAAAGTGAAACCTCTGAGTTCTACACGGACTTCTGCAAAACGCCCTGCCGGAGCCCTGGCCAGAAGTCAGCAGGAGCGCACCCACGGGGACTCTGCAAAATCGTGCGCCGGGGGGAGGACGTTGGCACAGACAGCTCCCACCTCCAGCAGCAAGCTGCCACCGAGCACCGGGCTGCCCCTCAGCTGGCTCTGCCCAGCATCCCGGCTTCTCACCAGTCCCATGCACACTTGTTCCAGCGATGGGGCTGCCACTAGCAGAGCGTTACACCTCCAACCAGAGTGCGGCTGGAGCGAGCCTGCGGTATTTCCACGTTTTCCCCGAGAAAGCCAATGCAGGCAACTCTTTGTTTTGCTGTGAGGCATGTGATGATTTGGCATTGCCCTCTAAGCTCTGAAGTTTGCTGGAACAAAACAAATATTGAGCTTTCCCTAAGAAGAAAAAACAAAGAGTATCATCTAAAGCCATAAGCACAGACATGAAAATTCAGCCCATGAGAGCCTGAACACAATTAAGAAGAATCTAATCCAGTGCTCATTACATACCCTGGTTGCTGGGTAGCTTATTTGTTCATTCCTATTGTTTGATTGTATTTGATACCTAGAATAGTCAGAGTTGTATTTCTGCTGGGGTTGATCCTTTGCTTAACAGCTTTTCCATGGGCCTCCTGCACAACCCCAGGGAAACCACACGGCCACCCCACGCCTCACTCCAGCATTTCCAAAAACAGCCTGATCCCTTTTAGTTTTAACTCTGCCCTATTTAACTACTGTGTCATCTCGTCGAGGACTGGAGATGGTTTACATCATGTCTCTGAGAATGCCTCCAGTGGAGCACCTAAGTAACACAAAAACCCAACAAACTGTCATCACACCAGAAACCTAATCTTCACTATCTCAGAACTAATCTGTTCCTGGACAGGAACCAGAGCCCCAGCACAGATGCTGCCCCAGTAAAAACTTGCCATGTATAGGCTATCATCCACAGATAAACAAAGCAGTTTTAGCTCACAGTGATCTCATAAAACGGACGTTTTGGGATAAGACTGATACACAGAACTATCAGCTCCTAACTGCTGTTTCTCTTACCGGTGCTTTCAGATGATGCCTTGCAGCAGCTGCAGGCAGACACGAATGTGCGCTCAGCAAAGTAGCTGGCAAAAAAAATTTCCTCCCGTATTACAGGAAAACTGAAGTATTTCAGGTTAAAAACAAGGAAAGAAAGAACCAAAACAACCATCAAAGCAAAGTCTGGTTATTCCAGAGTACAGTTTCCCCTGGTACTTTGTGTTGCAATTATTTACATATCCCAGATAGTCAAACTGACGTGGTCCAAAGTTTTGTTGTGGACTCTGCAGGACGTATCAGCAGCTGTGCCAACTGGAACACGCTCGGTGTGTTTGCAGACCCAATGGCTTCACAAAAAATACACCAGATTTGCTACTGAAGAAAATGAAATCAGTCAAAATTCCACAACAAAATGCAAAAGCGAATGAAAGCACAGTGCAGGACAGGTACCAGCTGCAACCACTTGGACACCTCGAGGCTCTTCCTTCTGATGAGCAGCACCAGAAGCCAACATCCTCCAGCTCCACACCTCCCAGCCCTCAGCAACTCAAGGCAGCGGCTCACCAGTAAACAGGTCACAGTGTATTTTAGCCCAAGAGGTAAAGGAATGTACTTTGAAGACGCAGTTAAGGTTTCCTCACCTACTGCCCATCTCTGCACCCCTCAGTCACATCCTGGCGCTGCTGCCCGTGCCCGGCTCCCTGCAGCCCCCAGGACAGAGCTGTGGTTGTACTGCAAACAGCTCTGCTGCCAACCAGAGGTTAACTGTCACCAGCCACAGATCAAAGCTGTAAATGCAATTAGTACACAAGGCATGTAATTATGACAACAGGTTCTTCTTCCCCATTGCTTCCCCATGCTGATTTCCTAACACTTGAAGCCCACCTTTCTGGACAGGCAAAAGGCACCTGCAGACAAGGGACGCCTGGCTGTCCTGCTTTGCTGCTAAGCCTCGTGAGTATGACCAGAAATCCAAAGGCAAAGAGAACTGAAGAGGGTTTTCACTCTGGAAGTTTATTTTTTCAACTCCCCAGACTTCCATTTCCTAACCATAGTCCTATAGTTTCAGTATTTCCCCCAGTGCTCATCTGAGTTATGTAAGTTTCTCTGCTTCCTTATGAAAAACAATCAAGTTATTTTGAAAACCCTACGCACTACAGTCTTCCAGACATGAAAAAGCTTCTGAGTGCATAGTTCTATAGAAGAAAGGGAGAACCAACCTCAGGCCAAGCAGCTCTGCCATATCAGTACTTCTTGTCCAACTCTTACTGAAGACATCCCCACCAGTTTCCACAGCCCTGCTCCTGTCCCACCCAACCCGTATGGATGGAAGCACCCACCCCGAGCCTCCTTACAGCCTCTGTCTTCAGCAATCAAACACAACAACGAAAGTCAAAATGAATACAAGCGATACAAAACCCCTCCAACAATCCCTAAGAAGATTTTCAAGGGCTCCTCTGCACCTCCATTAAAAGAACTGTGGTAAGGCAGCAGGCTCTTACAGGGGCTCTGTGTTCCAGGCAGCACGATGCCGCCGCACCCCGCGCACCCGGGCTCTGCATCGCTGCCGCCGACCCGCAGGAAAGCGCTTGGCATCGCGGGAGCACACGGGTACCCCGCAGCTCGACCTCCCCTCCTCAGCTCGGGTCCACGTACCGACTCCGCTCCCAGGAGGTGCTCCAGGCAGGCTTTGTTCCTCCGAGTAACAGCGATCCAAAGCAAGAGAGCTTCAGTGCTAAAGCAAAACACGAAGTGAAAGAACCGAAGGGCGGCGAGGGAAAAATCGCCGTGCAGTAAACTCAGCCGCAGTTCCTCGGCAGCTCGCTGAGCCCCTAGCAAGTGCCAGCAGTTTCAAAAGAGCTGTAATCTCTCAACTGTTATCGAGGTTTTATCACACTCCAGTTCTTATCTAAACCAAACAATCACTAGAACAGCAGCTGATAAGGCATCCTGACAAGGTAATTTCAGCAATTAAAACCCACAGCTACAGCCATCTACATGGAGAATATTTTCACGCTCTTTCCAGTCGAACCTCTCCGCTCCCCAGCCCCGGGCTGGTGGCTCCCAGCCACGCATCGCCCCGGCCCCGCTGCACTGCCATGGGAGCACTGTGCGGCAGGAACGCTGCGGGTCAGCCCCGGGGCTCCCACCCATGTGTCACAAGGCAGGGTTGGCTCAGGAGCTTGTTAACTTCACATTTCCTCTTCCAACTCAGTCCTCTGCCAGGAAAGCCAAATAAATATATTTTCTGCGGGGGAACAGTATCTTTTCTCGGTTGTTTGTAACGCACTTATCCCATCAGGCCAGACTTCGACTTACAGGACAGCTGAGAACACTTATTCATACCAAATGCATCTGGCAAGTGACCCAGAAACGAAACCCAAAAGCTGCCTCAGCGGGGCAGCAGCATCAGTTGAACCAATGTGATTTCTTCCAGCCGCTGGCCACCGCCTTGACTCGATTCTGAACTATTTCCCTCCTTATGCTGGAGCAGAAAAGCAATACCATCGCTCTGACACTTCCCTGTCTGTCCCAGGGGAGACGGCTCAGCTCCCTCCGGCTGAGCTCTCAAAACTAGGAAAGGGAGTCAAGATTTCTTAGCATATGCACACAGGAAAAAACCAACTGAACCAGATGTTGCAGCAAACAAGCAAGAAATGCCTTCCATCAGGACGGGAAAAGCTTTTACACTCTATTCCAAAAACTTTCTTCAATCAAAATTTAATGAATCAAGAGACAAAACAGATGCAAAAACCCATTTTGCTCTATAAATCACTGTGTCTGGCATGTGAAATGAAAACTAATTTGTTTAAACTGCAAGACTTAAACGTGGTTACAGAAATAATAGAGCGTCTTCATATTTTAATCAGAAAGAATATATCTTGAGTTCCAGAAAATACTGCTCAGCTCAAGCAGGAACAGAACATCTATAAATACAACATCGCTCTCTTCATTAGTCCAAGGAGTAAATGAGTTGTTTTCTTTCTGCCACAGCGTGAAGACTAATGGGTTTTTCATTCCTACAGACCTCAGGTTGGGACAATGCTGGCTTTCTGGCACAAGGAAGGTGCACCACACCCAGAGGTACCTGACCCACCCGGCCTGAAACACTCACGGGGTTGAGCTGGGCTCTGAAGGAGGCACCATACAGGTACAGACAGCCCGAGTGTCTAACAGAAAGGAAGGAAACCATCACCTAATCCTAAAGAGATGTGCAGCGTGTACCAAAATCCGCATCGTCCCTGAACTTACGTGACTTGTTTGGGTGTAATTGGGGCTGGATATTGTATTCAGATGGATCTGAGCTGAGCGATTTTTGGCAGGGGCTCTGCACTTCCCTGGGTCCTGGAGGAGAAATGAACGTTGCAGTTCAACGTGTTGCCCCGACCAGCCCGGAGCATCCAGCCACACCTGCCCAAACTGTCACTGCAGGCATTTATGGCAGACAGTAAACACACTTATCGTGGAACAACTGCGCCCTGGAAGCTCAACCAATGGAGTAGCACTTCTTATCAAGGGGACAGCTTATCAGGGAGCCTAACAAAAATAAAGGTTACACCATACGGTCTCCTCCTTTTCACCTCTGCTCCATCAAGGTACGTGACTCCACTTAAAGCTGCACTGCTCACACTTGCTTACTCGCTTCCTCCTTGCCTGTCCTTGAAAGCAGAACCCCAGCACTGGAGCCATCCCCCACGGAACCCTGCTGACTGTGACACACGTCCCATGGAGCCAGCACTGCCACCCACCTGCGCAGGCGGTGGGTGATGTGGTGTGTTCGCCCTGGGGCCCTGTGCATGGAATGCCAGATGACTCAGCCAAATTAACAAAGGAAAACAAAATGAATACACTGGGAAAGAAGAATTCCCGTATTTCTTCCTTTCCTCCTCCTGAGGCTCGTTTGCCCACAGACCCACCTCCTCCTCCCCTCCTCCATGGGCACCCTGCACCACATCGCTGCCCTGGCTGCCACCGGCGGAGCAGCCAACAGGCTGGATGCAACTCGCTGCCCGAGCTCTACAAGTTCAATGAATTTAATTGGTAATAAGCTAATCAAGTAGTACTTACCAGCTTGTATCATTACTCTATCAACTTCCATCCACCATTTTACAGCATCTGCACTGGAAAATAACCACGTAAACTGGACAGATACAAAGAAGCAGGCTGCTTGGGATTACTCTCACTGCTTTCTGGAGCCATTGCCATCAAATTAAATGCAACTGTATCAACAACCACGCAAGTCAATCCCTACCCATACAAGGGGAAGGAGCATTGCAGACACTGACCTGCCAGCCCCTGGCTGCCTCTTGCTCACAATTCTGCTTCAAGGCAGGAGCTGGTAAGCAGCCACACAGCTCCAGCAAGAGACTGGCTCCTGCCTCTTGCATTCTTATCCAGTCAGGTTTTTCAGACGTCAGAGCAGCTGTCAGCACTAGCAGAGGACTATAGCCAAAGAATGACTTTCTAAAACTTCCATAAAAACAGCCAAAATACTTACACACCACCCTGCACTATGCAGTCCTGATCAATCCACACTCCTCATTTCAGCATGTGAATCAGTTCCTTCTCATCAGATGTTATAAATTAACCTGCACAGTGGCCTGCTCTCTGCCACTGATATGATTTAAGAATAAAGGTTTGCAGGTCTATAATCTGTTGTTGACAACACTTTATTCTGAGCTGCACGATCTCGAAGAAGAAACATCCACTTGTATTCAGAGACAGGGGCTGATTTTAATCAGCATTACCCAAATTGCTGCAGTGGTAGTTGCTAGGTTTTGAGAGCACAGAGCTCACTTCTCTCTGTGCCATCACCAAATGTAATCAGCATTTTTCTTACAAGCTGAAAAGACATCTTCCTGCTATGTTGCTGCACGCAGCCAAGCACCCATTCTTCTTCGGAGCAAAGCAGAAATGCAGCTTGGCCGCTCCTCGTCATAATTTTTACAGCTTGCCTACATGCGGAAATGACTCCAAATTGTGGCAGGATGTGAATTTAAAAAGAGCAACATGCCTTTCAGACAAGAAGCCTTCTCCAGCTCAGTTTAATACATGTGTTAGGGTCTTTTCAGCCACTTCTCCTTGTAACAAAGCCCTAAAAACTTGGGGGCTGCTGAAAATGCCACGATACCAGCACTGCCAGGAGAGCAGCCCTCCACCCAGCCCTCTGCTTCCACCCCTCCTTCTCGTGCTGCTGTGTGAGGATGACCAGGAACATTCCCCATCTAGAAGAACTCTTCTATTGATTAGCTGTCTTTCTTCTCTTTATATATTAGTATTAAAATCTTTTTTAAAAAGCTACTCATCTGTTCTTTCAATACTATCGACAGCTCCTTTGCTGAGAAGAACTATGAAAACACTTTTTTTTATTTAACTCATTGCCATATAAATATGTACTGTCTTCATGGATTATCTGTGTATGCTGTTGCTACCTAGCCATGTTAAATTTAGCTCCAATGTAATGCACTTATAACTCAGCGAACTCATAAACAAAGACCTTCCGTGATAAGCAAGCAATAAAGCCTGTCCTTTATTACCACCAAGGTAATTCATACCTTAATATATCTATTATTTCAGCACAAAGATGATTTTACTGCAGCAAATTGAACTTTTCATGAAGGAAAAGAAAATGCACGAGAAATCCTGTAGCAAAAATCAGAACAAATTTTGGAGAAACTAAAATTAGTACAGATATTAGAAGAAAGGACAGCTTAAAATAACATTATTTCTTCTGGTGTTGCTGTGATAATTTGAAGAAGGTCAAGAATAAGCATTTCCACACTGCACTTCATCCAACACTACCAAAGGATAAGCATTACGTTGCTCACTTTGCAGCCACCTCAAGGACAACATTCCCAGTTTCTACAGAACAAAACTGCAGTAGGCAAAACGCTGCAGAGTCAGAAGCTGAGGTTTTATTTTTGACTCATAGTTTCTCGTTATTGCAAAATGCTTCCCATTCCACAGCCTGGCACTGATTTGCAAATTATTATTCTTCTGGCACTCAAAGAAATGGGAACGGATGAAAGATCACAGGTAGTAATGAGAATTTACCCAACTTACATGAAGATTCAGAGGGCAAGTTAACTGTGCTGTAAGCTGAAACAGCTGAGAATCAGAACTCGTTCCCATTTGTGATCTCAGCATTTCTGGAACCTGCAATCCTTCCATTAACACAAAGTTGATATTCAGAGTAGCACACCACAATCATCACCCTAAACCCTCAATGTTTTGTATCATACAACATTTCTTGATCAATACTAACGTGATTCCCAAATTGGTAGAGGATTTAGAAATATTGTTTATATGCTATTCTTTGGAAGTCTCTAAGACCTTAATTATGGGGAGGCTAACCCTTTTTTCAAAGAGGGGAACACTCACTTCTATTTGCTAGTCAATGAAACACAGCCAGTGTTTCAGTAATGCAGGTTTACTACACTTTAAAAGAGCCTGGAACCCAGATGAGTAGCTCAGCATGAGTCACAGCCCATGCAGCCTGAGCCCTCCACCTGGGGCAGGTATTCCACAGCTGCGGAGGGTTTATGGGAAACGAGATGGAGACCAGAAGGGGAAGCAGAGTAATCCCAGCTGGGCTGGTGGCATGGCTTCCAGCAGCAGAGAAAGCGAGGAAGGTCCATCACTAAACCAAACACAATTAAGACATGCTGACTGCACCCACCCCACTGGGAACCCAAAGAAGAAGGCAGGCCCAGAGCCATTCCCTGACATCTTCCACCCCCAGCCCCCTGCTACTGATCCACCTGCCCTGGACGTGCTGTGGCTGAAGCTCCCACACCACAGAGTCCCTGCGTTCTTTTGGCTAGCACAACCCTGCTCTTCCTACCATACAGCCAGAGGTTGTGCTTTGGTACGAGAAGAGCAAGAACTGATCAAGGCCAAGAAAGAAAAATGTAACAACTGGGTAAGTGAAAGCTGCAGTACAGGACTGTTGTTGGGGCAGGTTAATTATTAACACTTAGTGCTTACCATCCCCTAAATCGTTAAAAATGTTTAACTACGAGATAGAAGCACAGTAAAGAAAGCACATGGCTGAGTCTTTTCCCTTTTGCAGAGGAGGAAGCAGAGGAGCTCTTAAAGCAGCAGGGAAAGACACCATACCCTGCACAAATTGCTTCTGGCTTCCCATGTATCCTGTTAGATTTGACGTCCTCTCTCTAGCTTATTCTCTCATAAATCTTGATTAGGAAGGTGAAAATCAGCATCTTTTAAGTAGTAATGTTCGTTCTTGTGAACTGAAAAGCCCTTGTGCTACAGGGGACAAAATGAAAGACTGACCTTTGACATTTTTGAAAGCTCAATAAATGACAAGTAGGAAGCAAAATTTTATCATGCACCAATAAACTGTATATTATTTTATGATATGAGAGGTTATTTAATTTAAAACTATAACTATTAAGAAGAGCGATAAGAGATAAGGAAGGTAAAGACTCAGGGACTTTTCAGCCTCATATCTTATCACTTCTGGTAGAACATTAACCCCCTTGATCCACAGTATCCCAGTTACTTTGTGATCTTTCCACAGTTGAAAACAATTAGCAAACGTGAAGCATCCAGAACTTTGTTCAGTTGTACCACTAAAACAATACAATCTTGGGTTTGATCATGTTTCAAGCTACAGTAGCACCAGTGTAAGTACGATGTTAATCCTTTGGGTTTTGTTGCTGCTGTTGAGCTTGTGTAGACTTCATTTTGACTTTACTCTGACATGGAGATTATGAACTCTTCCTCCTCCTCTACAGTCAGTCCACTTTTTAATCCTCTTGGCACAGACTAGTAAACTGCTTTTTAATATATTGCTTTGACATCTCTCTAACCAATTACCTGACATTTCCCAGCAGGCACTGATTTATGCTACAAGTCCACAGGAATAGTCATATTAATAGAGCTGATTGCATCTCTCATCACAGATTATTCAGTGATGGAGTTACTGTCACGCACATTCACCTGTACCCCAAAGACAATCAATTTACCAACTACACCACCCACTCACTGTTAAACCCTTTATTTAACTTGCATCATTATTGATTTTAATTGAAGAAGTCATGATTTATCATACCTTGTAGGGCCTGAAAACTAAAAACTCTTTGATGTACTGTTAAAAATTACAGGCAGTTTCATCCATAGACACTACAGTGGAAGAGTACTGCTTAGCTAAACCCTCCCGTCACAACCCTGCAGTCACGCTGCAGCCTGTGATGGGCTCAGCTCTTAGGAACTGCTGCAGCTGGCTGAGAGCTCTAAGTGAACTGGGGCTTGCAAGCTGGACACGTACTTTACCAGCTTCTCCTCTAAATTCCCTGTCCCACAGAGGTTTGTTTGTACCAATAATCCCACCAAGTCCCTCCTGTACCTGGCAGAAGTGGCTGTGCATACCTGGGGGCTGGTGGGGCTAGAACCAGCCTGGCCAAAAAGGAAAGAGAGGAAAAGGAAAACAAGAGACCCAGCTCACTGCCATCCTAACACACACTTGTCCTGCTGGGAAGGGACAAGAATGCCCCATTGCAGCAGTGCCAGCCCAGGCCTTGTACAAACCCAGGCTCAGTCTGTGCAGTAAATGCACCCTGCAGACCAACAGGGAGCAACCTCTTCCCAAAGGTGGTTGTCCAGCCCATAGTTTTGCCAACAAAGCGAGAACATTGTTTTCTCTGATGGCAAGAGTAGCATTAAAGAAAAAGGCAAGGCAAATAAAGGGCAGTTAGTACTTGCACATGCTCTTCTCTCCTGGCAGAAAGCTGTCTTCAGCCATTTTAAGCACTGAAAGCTGCTTGGCTGATCCTCGCTGGTGCTGCCCAAAATGAGGTGTTTCAACACATGCTTATGTTGCAAACAACATTCAAAAGCTTTTCCTTTTGTTGCAACACTGAACCAAAACAAACTTTGAAATCTCAGAAGCTGCAACAAAACAGATTTGTCATTCTCCCACCAGCTTTAATCCTCGCGCCGCAGGAGCCCGCGCTGGAGCCAGCTCCTATCCACTCAGGGCCGCATGAGCTGTACTTCAGGGCTCTTCTTGGAAGCTCACCATCCAGTTCCCCTGCACTGTGCCACCAAGAGCCTCTGTGAGGAGGAGACGGGTGAGGACGCCAACACTTGGCATTTCCCAAGGGAAAAGAACATCCTGTTTTTCCCCCAGAGGAGGGTGGATGGGGAAAAACCACCTGCAAAGGCGGTTTGCAGCCACCATTACACCACAGAAAGGCACAGAGAAGAGCACAAACATTTCCCATCCACAGGGCTCACCCTTAACCCCTGTGTGGGGAGCATTTCTCAATTTTATCTTAATTGCATCCGCTTGAAGTCACGCTGTCGTTAAGGCAGCTATAGATATACTGAGGGATGTGTCCATTACCTCATTAGGTTGGGAATGGGTACTTCATTAAAAGCGTTGCAGGTGCAGAGCACGGCGACGAGGATGGCCCTGCCCAGATGCTGCTGCCTGTGCTGACTCACCACTACCTTGAGCTCTGCCCAGCAATAGTGATTGTGGCTGTTTCCCTTGGTACAAACACGCAGCTGAACCCCAGAGCCTGTCTGCTCTGAGCTGCTGCTGGCAGCTTCTCATCGACCCACACCTCGCCCACGGGGATCTTCTCATCAGGGAGCCCTGAGCACCCTGCAACAGCAGCTCAGGGCAGCGTTCCTGGATTCCTCTCCACCATCCTTGACAAAGGAAATCAAAGACAGAAGCCCTCTACAAAGATTTGGCCAAGAGCCTTCTGCTTACAAAGTGTGACCACTTCTTTAGTATTACCAAGCAAGAGAAGCAAAACAGACATACCCAAACACAAGGAACACACAGAGGGAGATTCCNCCCAGCTGCCCTGTGCCCGTACCTGAGTTATGGGAACTCTCCTCTCTCGTCTCATCCATCCTCACAGAAGAGACCAACCCCATACCAGAGGTGGCACAGAGCCTGTGGCCATTCTGGTGTGACACAGGCACCCGGGGACTGACCCTGCTCTCAAGTTGGCTGCAAGCACGCACACAGCCCAGCATGAGAGCTGGAGGTGGGAACTTCCCCAGCCCAGCACCCAGCCTCCCCCCTGACCTCGCAGCAGCTCTGCTGAGGGTCGGGCTCCAGCTCCATTCTCTGCTCAACTCACCACTGCTTTCTCAGCTAGGAGTGCCAACAACTGGAGCCAATGAGTGCAGATGCTGGCACTCTGGGAGCTGGACCACATCCACTGTCTCATTTGGTGCCATCACCACACAGCTGTCAGACAGAGACAGCGTCACTGCTGTGCAGGGGGACAGCACGGCCACACACCTGCACACAGGTGCTGCAGTTTGCAGCTGAGTTTCTGAGCTGTGTGCTGGGCTTTGCTCCACAAAGTGGAGTGGAGATCTAAGTCAGCAAACTGAAGATGCTTCTTTGAGAGACTAATTTTTCCACACTTGGGATTTTTTAAATTGTTTTTAAACTTTCATAGGAATATACTCAGCAACAATGCTAGAACTTCGTGTAACTTTGTTTGTAATGGGAAAGTGAACAGCTTGGAAGTATGGGCGAGCACGTGCCTGCCTGCAGCTGACTGAGAAAGCTCTGGTCCACTTGTCTCGAACCCACCCTAAAGCTGCATGGCATCACTCTCCCCCCCGACCCGAGATGCTCATTTTGCAATTACCTTGATCTTAACTGCATCACCCAGCAGTGCCCTCGTCCTGCTTTCAGGTCAGGAGAACTGAGCCAGGCCTCGCAGCACAGCTGGGGACCAGAGCAGCCGACAGAACCCCTCCTGCTGGCAGCCCTGCTCCCAGGGCCTGTCCCTGCCATGGGGCCTTCCTCTCCTGCCTTAAATCTGCCAACCCAGAAGTCACCGGGCAGTAGGAGAAAATAAATAACCACATACACACCACTGAACCAGCCTTATTCCTGTGGTAAAAACAAGCTACAAAGGAGCAGGTGCCATCTACTCACTGCCACCCTCCTGGGCACAGCCCCATCAGGAACAGCACAGCCACCATCACACAGCCACCCAACCACAGCCAACCCCAGACTGGGTGGGTGCAGGGAGACTGCAAGTAACTGACAGCCACAGAAGGATGTGTTTTATTTATTGAAGTCCAACGCAGATACGGCAGAAGCTGAGGGAAAAGACAGTTGAGACAAAATGACTCTGCACACATTTAAAAACCTTATGAACTCTCTTTCTTTCTGTGCAATCAGCCTAATTACACTTATGTAGAAGTCTAATTACACCTCTGCATTAGCTACCAGTGAAGTGTTTCTTGGGTTATTTCTGAGCAGCCTACAATTAAATGAGCCTCATCCATTAAGTGACACTTTGTGTGTGTAGTCTTAGTGCTCCAATTATGTACCTCAAATCAGCCCCTGAAAATCCTCCTTGCTGCCAAAGATATCCCTGTGAAAAATGAGGGATATTGGAGGTGGCTTGAAAAACACTGCTGACATTAAAAACAAATGCTGTTATGCAAAACCCTGCGTTTTATTTAAATTTGTGCTGCTTGAGATGCAAACCAGACTCATTTTGCTACATGGCTCTGCTATTCATTTATTAACTATTCTGCATGAAATCCATTTCTAAATGATTTCACTAAAGTTCATACACCATTTTAAAACTCAGAAACTGATGAAAAAGGAAATGATCCAGTAGTTACAAACCCTGAACTAAGAGCCTGATGGAAATAATTTTATTTCTCGATTTAAACAGCATACGAGATTGGATTCAATCCCAAAATCATTACATGCTCCTTTTAATTAAAACTTATGAAGGTTGTAGAAAGTGATCTTACTTTCAAGAGGGAAGGAAATCTTTCCTCATTTTACTATTACATAACCTATGACTAACAGCTGGCGACAGCCAACAGCAGCCATCCACGGAGGCACATGGAACACCTCCAGCACGTTACACCAACACGCAGTGCTGCCCCACTGGGTGCAGGCACCATGTCCCAGCCTCTCTGCATGGTTCCTGGGGACAGACCTGCACGGCCCCTTGTTGGCTGCAATGACAACCCATCAGCCTGCAACTCTTCATGATCAACACACCAGCCCTACAAGTAATTTTGTAAGATAGCAAAGTGCTGACTCCAGTACACAGGCTCTAGTACTAACAAATTTATGACTTCTCTCCTTGTCCAAGTCTTCATCAGCATGCAACTATGTGAGAGATGGTGAATTCTTCCTGGTAGAAGTTCAGCTATGGACAGAGTTACACCTAAAATGGCCTACACTGCTACAAGTACAGATGAGTTGCTGTTTTAAGACATTTCTGCCCCATGATGGAAACGCAGTACAGCCATACTCGAGTACTTCCTCTGCTCCTCTAGCTGGCCTACACTGCAAACGAGGCAAGCCTTAAACCTGCAGCTGAGCCATGTCATCTGGCCACGCTCGTCATTCAATCATCCTGCACGCTTCTTGGCCAAGACTCACAGCCACAACATCATCCATTTATTAAGTGGGGTTCTGCACTCACAGGACAAAGATTGCCACAATGTAAATCCCTCCCTCTGACAGAAGCTAATGGAAAGTGAAACATCACAAAGTTGGATTTCCAAAGGTGGATGAGAAAGACCCATCACCAAAAGCTTCTGCTGAGACCAGCCACACGCACCTTTTAAAGTATGCTGTGTACAAATTAAAACCAAGCAAGGACATTATGAAACCCTGAGCATTGAAAAAAACAGGAGCCAGAAGAGAGCAAAAGCATATTTTGAGACGACGGCACGCAACTGCACAAAGCAGCTTAACGCTGCTACCATGGTCACCTTCGCCCAGCACTTCACATCACGCTGAAACATTTGCCACCTTCAGTGTTCCTACACAGGCATGTCCTCATTGGTCTACTGAAAAATGAGAAATCTGACTTGCTTGGGTCAGTGAGACAACTGTTTAAAATCATATCGTGCCCACATAAAGACAGACTCTTTTCAAGACCTACTTCTGACTCATCTACGGATGAGCAGCTGCCTGCAGACCAGAGCAGGTGCTGCCAGCTCCCTTCTGCAGGATACGCTGTTTGTATCTGGGTCTGCCGGGAGCAGATTGAGGGATGATCTTGATCCTACCTTAGTGCTTAACTTTAAACACTACCAGTAGTCCCACTGAAATTAGTGTCTGAAAGTCAAACAGTGCAGTAACTTCTGCAGGAGCTCAGCATTACATGAGAAGTGCCAATCGACGGAGTGTTGGTGTGCTGCCAGAGACACGGGGACTTTCCTCAAGCTCTTGGTTTGACTTAGAATCCACTGAAGACTCCGCTCCTGTCAACTCTGAAGAGTGCAGGGTCACGCACTCGTATCAAGATGCAAAAGGAAGGCCTCTCAGGGGATGCCCAGAGCTACCTTCCCTCTCACATATGCTGAAATGACTGCATTTGAAACTTCCGCAGTGAATGGAATGGATGGACCAAGTCCCTGAAACGATACGAAATTCCTTGAGTCACCTGGGATCTCTGTGGTACAGTTAGAATGTGCAAAATGGTAAGAAAAAAGGCAGAGAGATGGTTAGGATAAAATACAGAAGATGATTGTTTGCAAGCTGCAACTACTGTATCTTAGGATTTCCAGCCACTGACCGCACGACAACATTCCCTTCGCATCTAGATTTGTTTCCCAGTCTTTCTCATGTGCTGGCAGTGCTGTCCCATTGAGCCATTTCACCTTGCCGATGGTGCAATGTTGTAAAAACCCTACAGAGAAGGATCAACATTTGGGAGGTTTCTTCATTGTAACGCAGCACAGATCCAAAACAAACATGTTTGCATTTCACGAGGGCATCAGTGACCTCAACAGCAGTACCGCACTGAGCACAAACCACCAGGTTTGTTTTCAGGTTTGGACAAGTATTGCAAACCACCTCTGCAAAAAGACTGCCTTGCCTTTGGGACAAAAACTCCGATAAATGTGCATAAACCTGGGTACAAACGCCAGGTGGGAACCACCAGAACCCCCTGGGCTTTCTGGAGCCCAGCTTTGTGCTCAGTGTCCAGCAGCTCCAGGAGGTTCAGGCACCTCACTGAGCTGTGCCTGGCAGTGAGAGCCCAGCCCAAGGACGTGCTGAAGCCCTCCCTGCTGCACCAAGGCCGGGGGCAGACCTTTCCCCTGCGGAAGGGGCTGACAATGCCGACCCCACCAACGCGCACAGACACCGCCCACGAGCCGGGACAGCAGCACAGCCCGCTGCAGCCTTTGTGATTGTTCAGGAATGGAAAATGCTCTGCGGGGGAACTCCACACTGAAACACTGCTAAAAGAGCTCCCACGTGCTGCTTTGTGATCTGCTGCTTCCCACACAAAGGGGCTCGAGGTTGCTCTTCCATGTGGAGACACGGACATGAGGTGCGCAGCTGAGAAATACAGCAGAGGCCACTGCCTTTGGGAACTGTGCAGAGGGTGTTTTGTTTCTTCCATTTAGAAGTTACCAACGAGAGGAACGACAAAGGGAACGCTCTGAGCTGAAGCAAGCCCCCCATCTTGCTAACGAGGCAAATTACCAAGAGGAGTCATTTTGCAGAGCTCACTTCACATTGCAGAGCCATGCTGAGACTGCAAGCCAGCTCTCTCAGCTGGGTTTCCTTTGATTTGTCAACTAACCACGTACTCTGAGCTAATGGATCAATCCCCTGAAATGTATCCCCTCTCACTGAGGTGTTACAGAAGCAATGTGCTGCTTTTCCAGATGAGAAGTCTGCAGGAACCAAATCTGCTTTTTAAAAAACCTTCAGATTATGCACGTTCCCAGCACCGGGTGCCGACCTCCCCTTTGGTGCCCGCACTGCGATTAGCAGCGCTCCCCGTACCCTTTCCAGGGACCACCATCGTGCATTAAGAAACCAAACTTGTTAGATACAGAGCACTGAGCAGCCCAGCCTGGCTGCTGCTCTGCTTTTTGCCCAGCTGCTGCGGTTCCCCTGCCTGAGGCTCCGTGCCCCACCTGCCCTGCACACAGCAGCACCCACCCGGGCTGTGCCAGGTGGGCTGACCCCAGCAGCTGCCTTTTCCCAGCCCAGCACAGCTCTCCTCTGCAGCATCAGTGCACACTGGTTCTGAGCAAAGTACCTCATCTCTCTGACAGCATTCTCAGCACTCTGCCTTCCCAACACACCAAATATTACTGAGAAATAAGCCTCATGTTGTTATGAAACAGGGCTTCTTGGTTTTGTTTTTAAACTCACTTTTCTTACTCACGTTCACTGCCCAGAAGAGGCAGAATCTGACCAGTGTGACTCTGAGTCCACTGTCAGAAGTAAAAGCCCTCGGGCAAGCGTGCTTGGATGGCGAGGCAGGAAGAGCCTGGAGAGGATATAAAGGCAACTCTGAAAAACATCTCTCCAATTGCCCACTTCAAAAGGAAGCCAGCTACAGAAGTCCTGCATTCACCACATCTGGACTCGTGCTTGGTCTGTTTCTCTATTCCTACAACTACCAGAAGGACACTGAGTTTCTGGATCCAGAACTGAAAGCATTAAGCCTAAAAACAAGCAGTGATCACAGCCACAACAAACAGCCAGCACCTGAGGAACCAAGATGCCTCCAGGAGCGTGTGTACAATGCCAACTCCTCCATCACCTCGCTGAAACCCTCCCCACGCCTTGCCAAGCACACCCTGCGCTCTAACAGTTCATCTGACACAGAACTGCCGTTCGGTTTTGGGGTAACAGCTCTCCCCACTGCACAGACTCATTTCACATCAGTCAGATGTGTTATTTCCAGCTGCAAACACGAGCAGACAAAAGACCCTGCCATTCAATAAATCATTTGAATTAGGCACCAAAACCCTGTGTCTAAGTTCACGGGTACTGCAGAGGATGTGACTGAGCTCTACAATCCTTCTGAAACCAAACCCAAAAGCAGGTCAGACGACTGCTGTGCACCTGGACCAGCAGCCAGATTGACTAAGAAATGCGCTCAGAGTGCAGGCAGGAGGCTTGCTGCTAATTTCACAGCACTGGGAGAAAGGAATGAATAATTCACTAGGTTCAGACAACCAAAACTTACTGCTTTTGGTGAACTTCACCTCCAAGATTTTAGATTCATTCAGGCCCAAACCACAGCCCAGCAGGTGCAAATTCATGAAAGCACCACGTTTGCATGACTCGCTTCTAACCGAAACCACCACCTTCCTGCAGAGCAGCAGCTGTGGCGAGAATAAATATTTGCTCCACCTTAAATAAAAGTGCCTTCCCACCCAGGAGAGCAAGCAGAACAATCAAAGAGATCTCGAGGACAATCAGAGGAAGGAGGTCTGCCTGCCAAAGCCGAGCAGCGCCAGCACAGCACAGCCTGGGACACCAGCTCCACGGCTCCTTTGAGGAAAAGTCTTCCGTTCAAAAACCCTGGGGATTTCAAGCTTGTTTCATAGTCACAAAGATTATTTCCCTCCTCTCCTGCCAGCTTTTCCTTCAGAATCCATCAGCATCACTCCTTGCTAGAGAGCATCAGCGCGCTGCATCACGGGCAGCGCCTGCTCCCAAGGGGCACGAGGAGCGCGTGGCACCAACTGCATTCTTTGAGTTCAGTTCATCTATTCGCTCCCATTTCTGCTATTTTTATGTCCAGATGTACAGATACATTATTTTAATTAGGTAGGAAACAGTCCTTGTCACTGAAATTGCTGAAGACGCACAGAACATACACAAACAGTCAAAACTGTGCACACTTAAGCTGATGCACTCACTTGGATTTCACTGCTCTGTGCTAAGTTTTCCCACTTGTGCTTCTAAGGGCAGCCAGAGGCACAGGACTGGGCTGCAGAGCCCCGCAGGCTCAGCCCAGGTCATGAGCATGGACACGGCAGGGGCAGGCTCTGCATTCTCCAACAGCCAGGGGATAGCCAGGAGCAGGGATTACAGCAAGGCTTTAACTCCTTGGAGCTGTGTTTGCACACACAGAGTTTATTCCACAGACAACAGGAGTCCACAGACTGGGCAGAGCAGGGGCTCGCAGCTCGGCACGTTCCATCAGTGCTGCTCTCATTAAACAAATCAGTTAAATCAGGGCTACTGCAGGCTCCTTCCTAGCTCCCTCCCCTTCTTATCGCTTCTTTCCTTGCCAAGTATGATGTTACCTGCACACTATTCGCACCCAGATTCTTATCTCCCATGTGGCAACACTGCAAATGCAAATTCATGTTTTCCCTTGGTAGCAAACAGACTGAGCAACCACGCACACGTGATGTCAAACCCTCATGAATCCCAGACTCCACCAACACCCTGCGATGCATTTGGGCTGCAATTCCTGCTGGGCATGGGACAGCAGAGGCCCAGGCTGGGCTCTCCCAGCAGCACAGGGCCAGAACCCAGCTCTGGGCAGCAGCTGTGGGTGCTCCTCCGCTCGGGGCTTTCCAGCAGAGGGCACTTTGGGTTCGCAGACACTTGGGCTGCGGCTGCGTTGCTCCATCGCCATCTCAAAAAAGCTGAAGCAGAGGTGGTGCTGTCTGCTTAAAAATGAAGACATCGTTGCTTCAGCTCTCCTTGCCTTCCTGCTTCTCCCCTCCAACAAGTTTTATTAAGTTCTCATCTTTAATTCATGCCTGCAGCAGAGCTGATGTCACTTTCCTTGCTATTAAAAAAAGATCCACGATGCACAAACCAAGCTTGCAGGGGCATCTCACCTACTTTCCTTCTCTACTTTTATTTTCACTTCCAGTGATTTGTTAACATTTATTATCCTCAACACCTATTCCAACAGAAACATGACTGTAGCTCTTGGAAAGAAAACACAGCACCCATTGGATTACAGCACCCGTTGGGTGACAGCACCCGTCCCCATGCGGGGGGGGGATGCAGCCAGCCCACCCCTATAGCACACCACAAGCCAACCCCACCAGCTGTCTGCTGGAAAACCACGGGCTGTTAGGGCCCTGCTGAGATAAACAGCTTAGCAAGTGTTAAGGTGAAGTCCCCTTTGGGAAACTGTCACTTCACAGTGGATGCAAAGTGAGAACGAGGGAGGAAGTGTGATAAGAGTGTGTGTGGGAGCGTTTTCCAGCAAAAGCCCTGGGAACGTAGGTGTTTTTAACTGCTAAAATATAAAAAATAAATAAAAGACACCTTAACCAACTAGTTCACACATCTGGCCTTGAGTAAAACAGGGGGAAGACCAAGCGCTGTAGATCTGCCATAATTCTGTTTTGTTTGCATACATCTGGGACGTCGGTCCAGCACCCGTAGCTGACTGCTGCCCAGGCAGCCCATTTCAGGGCAGTAAGAGGTGCCAGGAGATTCACCATCCCCAGTGTTCCTGCTAAAATCCTATACCTGGGCCCAGCAGGGCACCATCCTGGAGACCAACACTCAGAGAACCCAGCATCACATCCACCACTTTGCTTCTCCCACCAGCCCAAGGACACCTGGTGGTACCAGAAATTTCCTAGAGCTCGAGCATGTCACGCTGCAGGCTCAGAGAAGCTCATTTGGAATCATGCAGCCCGACGGAACAAGTCATTTCCTCTACAAATTGTATAATTTGGAATCGTTCTGGTTCCTCTTGGCTCACGGATGCGCAGATTTGTTTTCTCAGAAGTCATAGCAGCGGGTGGTGTGGTCGTGTTGTGTAAGATAATACAAAGAGCAAAACAATTACTGTCAAAGGAATAGACACTATATCGGGGGCTTTCTGTTGTTTTGTTGTTTTTTTTTTACAATGCGTTTTGAGAAGGACTCTTGCAGAATCACTTGTTTGTGTTGACTTTTTACCAGGATGTGCGTTATTACCACCCCTCTTCCCAAACCAGGAGAAGCTGTCATAAACACGCTTAAATTAAGCACACAGAAATCACTGACGCTCACTGGGATTGTGCAACATTTGTGTAACAGCATGTAGGGGAGGAGAGTTATGGGGGAAAAAAAAAAAAAAATCAAACCCCAAATCCCAGAGACTGCTGCTTTTGAAACCAGAGCCCCAAATACTCCAATAGTCACTCTGTGATGGAGCACATGCACAGAGTCGAGTTAGGACCCAAGAGCCATTCAGGTGGGATGAGGTCCTTGCTATGGTTCTCTGCCATGCCTTTAGGGCTTGTAATGGGATTTTTAATTACATGATTTTGTAACATCTTTGCCAATGTTTTACACCAAAGCTGTATCTTTTGATACAGATACTTGAGGTTCGCACCACACAACCAATCCTGTTCTGCTTAAAGCCCCAGATCCACACCAGCTTGTAAATCATTAAAGAATATTGGGAAAAGGGGATACTTCCCTGTTGGCTGTTAATCACTAGCAAGCCTGAACACACACTGCATTAGCTGTGATTTTAAGAAAAATACATGAAATCCACACTGAAGTGATGCTTGGCCTGATTCCAAATCCACTGAATCAACAGGCACCGTTCTGACTTCATTCAGCATGCTCTGAAGCACAGAGCACTACGGCCCTCGGGAAAACAAAACCCACCCTGAAAATCCACAGAGCCACCGGCTGGGGTGCACCCATGCAACACCCGACTCGGAGCATCTGTCATTTGTCAGCTACGGCCTTCACATCAGCTACAAGAAAGCCTCAGAGCTATAGCTGAACTTTGGAATCCAGAAAAATGAGGCAACAGGGAGAAAAGTGGTCCAAAGACTCATGGCAGAAGCTGGGTGTTCCTGTGCAGACTGTGTGGCCTCACAGCTCTGGGCTGTGCAGCCCCATAAGCTGCTCTGCCATCGCTGCTGGAGGGCAGCAGGACCTGACAGGACCTGTCAACATTGGCACTGTTGTCAAAAGGGATTTTTATTGCATTATAGGCTTCTGGAATTAAAAAACAAAACACATCCCCCCACAAAGTAGCACACAAACACGGCGCAAGAACCAGCAGTCAGCTTTGAGCAGATCATTTAACACAACTCCTGCCCCAACCCCCAGCTTCCAGCTTCCCTCTCCCTTAAAGCACAGCTTCCCAACCACCTGCCAGCACGCTGGTGCCAACCTCTCAGCAGAAAAATTCCCCCCCACCCAACCCCCCTTGCAGGGCTGCAGCCCCCCAGCCCTGGCCGTGCTCCCCTGCCCAGGGAGGCACAGCACAGGGACCGTCCCAGCCCGTGCCACCCGCAGGCAGTGCTGAGCAGTGCCAGGGCAGCAGTGCGCGAGCTCCCGCCTGTTTGCGGGGCTGGCAGTGATGGATTACGTACAAGCACGAGCTGGGCATAAACCAGCTGTCTATCTGTCTCTTCCAAACATCTTGCTTCACTTTCTGTATTATAAAGGTGCCAATGCCTAGTTTCGGGATGCCTGCTGCATAACAAGCACACATTTCTCTGAATATTTTACTGTCACACAGAAGGATCAGACTTTTTTT
>WBMW01004965.1:1592554-1708339 GCA_013396635.1 Penelope pileata
TAAACACTGCTGCTCCCACCACAGCACATTCCCTATAATCAAGGCCTTCATGTTCCCAGAGGCCTGAAGGTGTGCTGGCAGCCTGCTCTGCAGCTCTGCTCTGTGCAGAACCCATGCACACAGGCCCTGCTGCTGAAGCCGTGTGCTGCACGCACGCCCGTCTGCGCCCGCTCCCATCCTGGTCTCTGCAGCAGCAACCTCCATGTTTCACCTCCCTGCTGCGTTTCCCAACAACCAGAGTGGGAAATGGAGAAAAATTCAGTTGGCCTTCCCCTCCTGGCCACCTACAGCCACCAAGGGCAAAGCAGCACTACAGCTCTGCCAAGCGCCCGAACCTGCTACGGCCAAGGCTGTACACACATGGATCCTTCGTGCTCGAGCACTCCCACGCTGTGTGTACAGGTACAAACACAGCTCTGTAGGGGGGACTCATCCTCCAAAGATGTCTGGGGGAAAGGGCTGTAAACAGCACCTATTCATGATAGCTAACTTCAGGAAAAAAGGATAAGAATATTAGGTTTGGATCTGGGTCTGTCAGCCACCAGAATTAAGTGGCAAACACGCATTAAGAAGCCCTCCAGTTCTGTGGCAAAAGCCGTGATGACACGGCCATGCTGTCCTGCAAAGGCACAGCAATTCCCAGGGAGCACTCTGGATCTGCCTGCAGCATCGCCTATACAGCACAACCAAAACACAGATAAAAGACACTTCCCTCCTTCTCTCCCAGGAGAAAAAACACTTCTTAGGTTGAGAAAGAGATCACAGGGAGGAAAACATGTAGGAGTCCAGATAGAGCTGCAGACCAGGCACCGCTGCATCTGCTCCAGCTCCACAGTTGTTTAAAAAAAGCATTATAAATTTTTCTCTCTCTTCAGATGTCTTGCCTGGATGCTTTAAAGCAGCCTCAGAGGAATGTGCTCTTGGGTCTGAATCCCGTAGGAAATTATCCTTTGTGGTAGATGGTCTCCCCTTGGGGCCTGTCTGTGTGTTTTGCTTTCATGTAATCCTCCCACCTTGGTTTTCTAATGTAATGCTATCCACATTATTATAGCTCTTTGATACTCTCAAATGGCACTTACTCACGCTGTCGTATTTTCAGCTCTTCCAGACGGGGCTGACTGGCTTGGTTGGCTTGTGTTTCGTACCATAAATATTCAGTTAAGTCACCAACAGATATTATGAAGCAACTGCACGCCAATGGCAGACAGTGCACAAGGCGTGCTGGGCTGCCTGCTCCTCCCAAGGGGGACGTGCTGGTGATGTGCCCTACAGATCAGCAGAAGCCTAAAGTGTCAGTGTTGTTCTGCCAAGGTTTACCAACAGCTGCTAGTTCTGTCTTTGGAGTTTTGTTGTTTTGTTTTACACACTGCTTCCCTTTTCTTTCTACAAGTTCCATCCCAAGAAAGCTCAGCAGGTTACACGTTAATTTTTGACACAGTTTGTGTGTTTTGGAGAACCTTTCCCACCATTGTGCCACGTTCAGTGCCCTGACCTGCAGACAGGACTCTGCACACCTGTGGCGAAGGCTTTCTCCAAGACACAGATCTTCACTGCCACTACTGCTCTCATCTGCAACGAGAGCGGGGTTTGTGGTTTCCTCTCCAGTTCCTCTGCACCTCACAGCCTCAGCACCAGCTTTGCATCGTCTTTGCTGTCTCACCAACGCACCATGGGAACTGAACCGTAACGCGAGCCTCCGCTCTGGGTGTTCTCTGAATTCTGGCAGGAATTTACACCCTGACAAGTCAGATCTTTAATATCCTTCCCACACACAGCACAACTCCAGTCCCCCCCCCACTCCCGCAGCAGATACCCTTAAAACCATGAATCAACGTTTACCCGCAGTCTTCCTGCCGTGCTATCTAACTACCAGCAGTTATCGCCAACGTGGAGGAACAAACTCAAACACCGCTATGTGGCTGACTGCTCTCCTGTGGTTTCCCTCTTGAAAGTTATCTCCAAATTGTAATGCAGGCTTCAGTAGCAGTGAGGAAGCACAGCCCATCAGTTAGGGTAACAGAACAGCAGAGAGCTGGGCTCTGTTCCTAACCCTCCCATCAGCTTGCTGGGTGCCCACTTTGATCGGCGTTCACCATGAGCCCACCTTCAGTTTTTCCATCCATAACAAAGCAAAAGTAATCCTGAACTTTTCTGCAGAAGACTAGGAAATCAATGGCAAAAGTTAAATTTTGTTGCTAATTGATTCCTACCAACAGTTGTGTGCTGCACCCGAGCTCCGAGCGGTTTCCCTAATGCACAGAAACATGTCACGAACACAGCACAGATAAACCTCACAGCATGTGTGGAGAGGAGAGAGCAAGCACGCTCATTAATGACACTTCCCCTTGAATTGTGAAGGTTTCCTCTGAACGAGAACCTCAATCCTGGCCTAAAAAACTGTGATCACATCCCAGTTAAGCTGCTCCATTGCTAATATGAGCCTCACTGCTACAGCTACATGCATTTCTGGCCTGAAACGGTCCCCACTTAAAGGTTTATTTGAGTCCCACCACTGTGACTGCTGAATGCACACGTATACGTGTCTGTGTGTCTCCCAGAAGGGTTGATACCAAGGGAAATGCTCACTTCCCTCCACACAACCTATCGTCAATGCGGCCCGGCAGCCCCGGCTGTCCCACCGACGCTCCTGCTCCAGCTCCCTGCCAGCTGGGCTGCAAAGCAACAAGAGCAGGAAGAGGTTCTGCTTCATTCTCCACCACACAGCAATAAACTGGCATAGCACAGCTGCAGCCTGTTCAAGCTTAGGGAAGGAGGAAAACAATTTGGGGCTCACATCTGTGCAGCAGCTATTAAGAGAACGTACCCGTTTCTATTCCACCAAAAACGGACCGAGCTACGCTGTTCCCTTTGCTGATGACATTAGCTTTAGGAATCTCTCAGCATGTTTATTTTGCAAACAGCATTTTCCTTGAAAATTACAAAAGAATCAGAAGTGCCACTTGCTGTTAGACAACATTATAATGCAAAATGAAGCACAACTATTGTAATGGGAGAACACATTCATTAACTCAAGAGAGTTGGCAGTCTTCTGATATTTAGAAGATTTTTGTCAAATTCAACCCCCTGGAGTCATGTGATGAAAAATCTACATTTTTCTCCCTTAAAAAAGCATTTTTGAGCAGCCATCGTAACTGCAGGAGCTGAATGTTACTTACCTAAAGGGCAAATATAACGATGTTAAAATGCAATGTTGAAGCACCTTCTATTTTCTGGGCAATATTGTGATTCTCAACATTAGGTTTAGTAAACGAATAACCAGCATACATGACTTCAGTTTCTCATCTCTATATCAAAACCTAAATTATTCACTTTTTTTTTTAATTCATCTTTTTAAGACCGTTTATGACTGCTTGAAAATAAAGATACTGGAATACTTAGAAGCCATGGGCCTAATTCCCATTTTTGTTCTACCCACATAACTGGGCGGACTTGCAAATGGTTGTGATTAACATCAGAACAACGCAGGGTAGTCACAAGATGTGCTTTACTGCTGAAGCACCCAGCAGTCTGGATACTTGAGAATTTCCTTTCTAGAAGATGCATTTTCCAAACAGGGCCCCTTAAAAGAGCACAAATGGATCTATGCAAAGCTATTACTTCTGTGAGAAACGAGATTGGACATGTCAAGTTGCACAGGAACAAAAGGAGATGGCCGCATCCTTTGAAGATGCATTAGGGGAAAAAAAAAAAAAAACAAAAAAAACAGAACAAGTTTAACTATCACTTATTTTCTCCATGCACCACTTACCCAAAGAACCAATAGCTCAGTAGAGTTCAGAAAGGAAAAAAAGGAAAATTGAAGTTTTACTTCCTTGTAGCATATTTGGATTTGGAAAGCCCACCCTTCCCACTGATGCCCCAGTTCATGAAGCACACAGAACAGCTGCACTTGTCAGGTCAGGGAGGGAGAACATCAGCAAGTTGACAGGACTTAGATGAATGAAGCTTAATGACAAACAGGGAAAAAAAGAACAGAAAAACACTATCTGGTTTCCCTCTGCCTTCCGCCGTTTGCCTACACAACTTCTAGAGCCACAGTCCCTTCAGTGCTGCTACAGCTAATGAGATCTGCACAGCCAGAACGGAATACATTAAGGTTAAAAAAAATTACCCTCTGAACCCACTAGTACATATCCACAGGAACTATTCATTTAAACTTCAACTTAAATGCGTATTTATCTTCGCGTTCTGAAGTCCAATATACTTCATTTCCAATTTAACCTCTCCTCTTTCATGCTCTGTACAAGTTGCACAAGATCATTTATGCAAAAATGTAATACCGTATAAAAAACTCAAACAACTGGAAGAGCCAAACATTTCAAAGGGCCACTGATGACACAGCCCCACCAGCCCCCAGAGAGCCGTGGGCAGAAGGCACCAGGTGTGTGCTCGGGGGTGAGCTGTGCTCCACAGCCCAGCACCACGGGCAGAGCAGGGGAAGCACCGCTCCCAGAGGAGTACAACAAAGTGCTCTGCTCACAGCCACTGCTCCAGCACAGAGCCGTGCAGAGCAGGAGAGCAGCGTGAAATCCCCATCCCAACGTGCACAGCAAGATGCTCTCAAGACCTCTGCTTTTTACACATTTGATTTTATAACATTTTGACTGGGCCCAGAGACTCTCATTTGTACCCTTGGCACACAATCAAGGGTATCTATTTTTAGGCCTGCTCTGATGGAGTCTTTGCAAGGCAAATTCCTGCCACCAGCACACGGAAGGTCGGACTGGTTCCCATCATATGCTCCCCAGCCTCTTGCAGAGCACTGAATGGCCACAGAACATCATTCTTACAACTTCTCTGCGCCATAGGAAGATATTATGCCCATCATTAGACACACAGTGGTAAGGAGCAACGTACCTCCAGGAACTTGCCAAAGGTCACCTACGGATCCACAGATGACCCATGTGTTTTGCACCCTGCTCAAGCAGTGTAACCAAGAACCACCCCTCGGCCCTGTATGTCTGTAAATAGCGGGGGTTTCTATAGCATAAATTGGGGATGAAACATTTCTTTCCAGTGGAAAGACCCAAAAACCACAACTACACACAAACGTTAACTTCTAGCCATTTGAGAAAGCCTTCTTTAGGGGGCATTACCTTCACCATTTATTTACAGCACCAAGACACACTAAATCTATGCAGTAAAGCAAAATGAATTTAAAAAGAAAATCAGCACATGACATTTAAAGCACCTGCCTCAAAATTAACTATAAAATCATTTCTATTTGGTAAACTAAATTCTCAAACTAATGTTTAGTGGAAGCTTTCTTAATTCCTTTGCATGAGCCCAGATTTTCTCCCTCCTTCATACACAACCCCAAGTAAGTTTCCTGTGCAAATATCCCCAGAGCACTGTAAACTCCCAGTGAAAGGCCAACAAAAAAATGGGAACAAATACAGCGTGAGATATCAAATGCAAATTCTAAGCAATATGCGGTGCTTTTTTTCGTGTTTGGATTTGCATTGAGTTTCTATCCGTTCTCTTTTCTGAAGGTTTTACTGCCCCAAGGAGGACAATAATGCAATACGTGACAGCAGGCATAAGTTAAGGAAAGACAATAACTTTAAAGCATGCATGCAAATACCAAATATTCTGGAAGTATAACCAGCATGGACTTCTCTTCCCAAGGAGAGTGCTCTTTCAGGGCAGGGTATGAAAACGTGCCCCAGCCTGGCTCCCAGGAACCCACCCGTACTGGATTTAGGGGCTTGAACTCACTGTAGTGCTCAGGTACAGCTCACAAGAAGTGACCCGTAAGGGTGAGCAAGCAGAACACCCTACAAACACCGATGAGCCTCCCACACATACGAAACATGTTCCTCATCCGTGAGTCTGGCATGAACGAAGAGCGAACATCGCCTCCACCTTTAAAGCAGGAGCAGCGTGCCTGCTGTCTCCAGGCTGTCTCCCACCTGCAAGCTGTCTTGCAGGTGGAAGCTGAAGCTCCCGAGCAGTGCTGGAGCAGCACTACGGCCCTCGGGCAGAGCATGCGCAGCCCGGAGCTTAGAGGAGCTTTAGAGATAAGAGATAAGCAATACTTTATATTTCACTCTGATGTAGATTATGAGCCAGGGAAAAGCAAGCTTAAAAGGTGAACGGCTTCTTTTGGCATTAGCTGAAATCTCTGTATAGTCTCCAGTGAAAGCCGACAGGAAGGTCAAGCTACGGCATGGGAATTCTGTAGTCAATAAAAAACTGTGTTTTAAGCTCTGAGTTAGAAAAATTCAATGTGGATGACCACTTATTGAAAGGGTCATCATCCAACAGAGAGAAAATTGCTAGAGCAACAAAGAGCCCAGAAGTATTCCTCAGTTTATAGAAACCACAGAGAAGCGCAAATTCTAAATCTGTCTCCTCCTAGTATTAATGTAGTTTGCCTCCAAGGATCCATTTATCCAGCAGAAACCGCACTGTGACGGTGCAGGCAAGTTCTTTCTTCCCTGAAATCTGAGCTTAAATCGCAAACCAAAACTATTGTTTTACAGCTGCACACTGACATGTCAGTGTTGCTCCAGCACTGGAAGCACAGACCAGACACTGTGCTGCCAAGGGAGAGGGACAGCAGGCAGCCCTGCCCCAAGCTGGTTTCCCAGCTCTCCGCAGCAGAACGAGCTCACTTTGCCACGCCCCAGGTGCCTGCATCGGGTTCGCGTGCTCAGGGTGTTTATGGCATGGGAGCACAGGAAGACCATTTACAGATTTCCCACCCTGGGGACTTCCCTGGGAGAGCACCTTGCAGCACAGCGGGCTGGCTGCAACCACAACAGCACTGCCTGGTGCCTGCATGGCACTGCTGGTGGGGGATGGACCCAGCACAGCACTAACCCACTGCCCTCGAACCAGGAACGTGGAAGCAAAGCCCCAGCAGCTCCTCTGCTCCCGCAGCAGCGCAGTGCACTGAGCGCCTCGCCACGAGCCGAAGGCAGGTACAGTACAATGTCCTGCTGTAGGGTAAATAAAACCTTTTTCCATCTAAAGGCAACTATCCCTCCCCCACAAAGCCAGCTCACTGCTACTGTTCCCTTCCTGGTAATCATTCTCAGAGCAGCTGAAGCTATGCCGCTCTGCTTCCCCACTTGCTCCCTTTGGTGCTCCCCAAGCAAAGGGTTTGCTTGGCTAATTACTGCAGCCAAGGGAGATGGGGAGCACAGGCACAGACAGAGGCTGCTCAGGCTGGGCTCTCCCTCAGCGCTTCACCCTTTAGGTACATCTGTGTGGTAAGCCCGACACTTGCCTCAGCCTCAGTCTGGAGTAGGGAGAAATTAATTGCTATCTAATAGGATTCAAATTGGTACAAGGAATCCCATCATTACAGCACAGGATGGAGTGGGAGCACAGTCCATTAGCCGGCCAGCAAAGGGCTTTGGTCACTGCAGTGGAACAGGCGAGACCAGCGCTGAGACATGATGGATTGATGCCTCCCAACTGGGATGGAGCAGTCACTGGAGCTGCACTGGCACCCAGACCAGGTGGGAAAGGACTAAACCAAAGCAGCGTTTGTGGAGGGGATGATGCTCCCTTTGCAAGGTCTATCTTGAAATGATCTTACACTGGTGTGAAGATGTGGCACAAGATTCAAGCAGCAGTTATGTGTACTGGAGGATGAAAGTGTAACTCAGCAGCACTGTGAGGCACAGAAGGCTGCTGCTATCCGACGTCAGTGGAGCTGCTGCTCGCTGCACAGCCTCTGGCAGTCTCCTGCCCTCCTGATGCTTCTACCAGGGCAGCTCTGGTGCTGGCTGGAAGCGAGGGCTCTACTGGAAGTCAGAGCCTCCCTCTGTCCTGAGAGGCTCAGCACGCCGCAGCCCTGCCTCGCTGTGCCTGAGAGCAGGCATCTGAACTGCTAAACGAGAGCGGCCCGTGGATATTTAAAGTCATGTGTGACAAACAGGCTTTATGTAATGAATTACGGCTAAGCTGGGAGAGTAAACTTGACAGACATGCACACGCATTCACACAAAGCCTGAGTGCCCCACTTCCACCCGAGCAGCTCTGCAGGGAGCACACAGTGCAGCACGGCTGGGTGCACGGCCCCGCTCCCCTGGGCAGCGCCCAACGAGCACGGTCCCTGCAGGCTGACATTCCTGTTCCTCCTCTCTGCAGAAGCCTATGCCTCTGAATATTCATAACTCATTGCTAAATTAAGCAGCCATTCACATGGTTATTAATGCTGCGCTTCCCTCTTATTTTGCTGGGCAGACAGAATTTGAGGAATTCGGAATATTCTCCAGTTGGTTTCAGAAAACAGAGCACAACCCAACAACGCCGGCTGTGCCAGCACAACTTGCTGGTGGCTGCTGTTCCCCATCTTCTGTTTGGGGACATCTCTGGGATGGGAAATCCCACCGGGCCAGGCCCTGCCGCCCTCACACCCCACAGGACCCCCGCACCCAGCTCCTGCTGCCTCGTCCCACCCACGGTTGGCAGGGGAGAGGCAAAGGTCCCACATGCGTTCGCTGCAGGGGGATCACAAGAACACACTGGAAGGGAAGGCAGGGGTCTGAGCTAAGGGCAGCACAGAGACAAACCCACTGCTGGGACATGGAAGAGGGACGAATTCATACTGAACTGCAGAAGATGTTGTTCTTGGCAAATCAGGGCTATGGCAGCACTGCACTGCACTCAGCCTTCCCTCCATCTCCCACCCTTGGCTGCACAACCAGGTGGGCTATTTCAGAGACTGGATCCCCGAGCCATTCCTCCAGCATACAGAAGGGGATCTGCTCCTTCCTAAAGCGTCCTGAGAAGCCAGTTACTAAAGACAGAAAGCCACAAAATTATACACTCAGTACTTCTAACCAGCTCTTCACCCTAGGAGACCTTTGGAGACTTTATAATTAAGAAAATGCTTAGGCTAGAAAACTGGCCCAGGGAGTCTGCTGTCAAGATCCTTCCCTAGGTTTGAACTGTGCAACACATTATAATAATTACAGTGTCTCTCCCACTCCTGTACACACCTAGCATTTCACAAAGGAAATAAAAATCACCTCCGTGCCACAGATAAACAGCCAAAGGATGGCTAAGTGATTTATCCCATTGCCAGCAACAGGGTGGCCAAACATGGCAGAATAAATCCCACAGCCCCAACAACTCCACCACCTGGCACTGCTAACAAGAACACAGCTGAGCCTCCCCTCTCAGACAGTTGTTTTCTGGAAAAGGGGCTTAAAGCTGTCTGCAGCATCTGTACACAGGAGGAAAAACCTCAAACACCTCCAGACGCTATCTGCCATCATGCTAGAAATCAAGATTCCTATTCCATTCAGAGATAAAATTACCACACAGGAGTTAATCCCTTATGGAATTCTACCAGGTGAAAGCCAGCATCTTGCAGTGAAAAGACTGCACCATGTGTTTAGATTTATTTTTAATTTATGTAATTTAGCACTGGAAGCAGCTAGTTTCTGGGGTAGACAGAAGGAAGAGATGGACTTTTATTGACTAAATCCTAATCCCATCAGAACAAGCTACTGTCAGTGCTTCCTAGAGCTAACTAAGGGCTCTCGTTTGTGTAGCTGTATTAACAGCCTTCATTTCATTTAAGGACTAATAAACCTTTTAACACTGAGCTATTTTAGCAGATACATCTCAATAGGTCTTTAAACTACAGGAAACACCTGATCGATGCAAGTCACCTGGGCTGCTGAATAGCACAGAAAGTCTCAGTTTTCTGCATTCTGCAAATGAATACAGCTGAAGCAGCAGAAAATCCTGTCATTACCACACAACTTAAAGACAGTCTGCCAAAATAAACAAACAACCCTTTGGAGGTGCCACACAAGGAAACCCGTCAAATGATCAGAAATCCCATTCTGAGTCCCATTAACGTAGCACAGCATACACCTTGCAGAAGTTCGCACATTGCTATTTGCTGAAACCTGTTAAAATGAAAGAATCTGATTTATTCTTGTAAGAGGCACCAGAACAGAGAAATGGAGACACAGGAAAACTGGTGATTGGGATTTATGTAAATATCTAAGTGACAAAGCAGCAAGAAATCTCTGGGATTTAGGCTCTCACCTACCTGAATACTTGTGGGGGATGCATGTTTTCTCAGGGCTGGCTCTGCTGTTCCCAGCAGTTTGGGACCAAAAACCAAGCATGTGTGAATGCTTCCCTTCCCTAAAGGCAGAGCCAACAGAAGTGCAAGCCTCCAGGAGTTACACCACTGCTAATTGCCTGATACATCTCACACTTCTTTTCACTTTGCAATTGAAATAGATTTTTTTAACCCAATTCTTCCCTATGCTCTCAGTTTCAATAAACAACAAGCAGGTACTTGCCAGGATCCCATACAACCTACGATGCAACTCTTCTGCCTGTGGCTTTGCCTTAGGCTTACACCTATTTGAGGTGACCCAGGGCTGTCAGACAACATTTCAGTTCCTGCTACACAACACAAAAACCACACACAACCTGCTTTTTTTTTTTTCCCTTCTTCTCTGGGACAACATAGGCTTTATTTATTACATCTGCTATGACGTGCCCCTAACAGTGTTCTCTAACAAGCAGCCTCAGGGTCAAACCTTTCCCCTGATGAATTTACTGGAGGCCCCTGGTGCTGCTGCTGTGGATGGACTGGCTGGGAGGGTAATCTCTTTATTCCTTTGCTTCACTGGAAGCTAAGGGGGAAAAGAAAGAGATAGAAAAGAAAAAAAAAGTGATCATTTTTTTTCTCCCTCTGCTCTTGACAAGCCAGGTAAGCAGGGAGGAACATGAAGCAGCAGAGCACTGACTGTAAGAGAGCAGCATCTGGGTGGGCACACAAAGCACTGCCTGTTTGACCCAACTACTCACTGCATGAAGATGATTCAGAATAAAGCTAAGGGACTGTGAAGATGCCATAACAGAACACCTCCAAAGCCATACTGCGTGTTGCGTGAGGACAAATAAGAGGCTCTTGCTGCAGGAGCCACGTGGTGTTCTTTAAACAAGGCTTTAGCAATTCAGCACCTTGCCAGGGCCAAAGCACTCTGAGAGGCAGTGACACCAGCTCAGAGCTGCTCCTACCAGCTCAGCCATCGTGTTAACCTGCTCCTACAGCTCACCAGTAAAGCTCCGACCATCCCTCTATTTTTAGCTCTTATATGCGCTGCAATTCACTTGCAGCTCTACGCAGGGGTTTTAGTCACAGCCCCACACTGCTGCAATGGGAACTGCCCTCCCTGCTAAGCCCTCAATGCCCCCAGCCATCTCAGGATGGCTCCTGGGCTCCTCTCTGCCTACCTGCCATGCCCCAATCCCCACCGCTTCTGACTGAACATGGTAACTCCTGCAAGCACGGAGTGAGCAGCCCCTTTAAAAGATGCCCCCCAGAAGAAAAAACACCATTTGCAACTGACCTATAATGGTCTAAACAAAGGCTGAGCTGTTCCTTACTCACGCATAACTTCATCGCTTCTGTTCCCTCCACGCCCTGCCCAGTTGGCATCATTTGCAGAAGGGTTTTGGCACCAACAACTGAAACACCCACACGCTGCCTGCACTCCAAGCTTGATCCTACAGTCCTTTTCTTCCCAGACAACAGCTGAACATGGCTTTTGTGTTGGTAACACAGGCTGTCTGCACTGTAGGTTCCGACCACGGGGACAAAACTCCAGCCAGACCAATGAGGACATCTATGGGACAGCACCGTACCTTACCCCACACAACGGCTACAGAAGAGGAGGCTCACGAGAAGTCCTGGCTGGACTAAAGCTCCACCTGAACACACATGCTCCATTGTAAAAACCACAAAGTCAACACATGTTGAAATCAGCACACCTCGGTGGTGTCCAAAACATAGGAACAAGGAATGAGCTCTGCCAGCTGCTTTGCAGAGAGACATCCCCCACTCCCATGCAAACCCCAAAGCCGTCTCTGTACATCTTTCCCTTTAAGCAGAGACAGCACCGACACCGCTGATGGCACAGCAGTGACAAAGGAGGGCTGAAATTCAGCCCCAAATTGTTATTCCCCTCAGCTAGGCAGTTATGCACAAGAAACACTGCGTGTAAACACTTCTTTGTCAAACACTCAATTACGAGCTGCTTTATGAACAAAATGAGGCAGTCGCAAGGAAGCGAGGGATGGAGATGGGGAAGCAACACAAAATGGCACACAGCCATGGGGCCACCACGGCCCGGTGAGGGGGGTCATGCCCAGCATGGACATGTGCTGGGGAACGCCAAATTCAGGTTTGAAGAATGGGGTTCAGGTTTCACGGACACAGACTTTGTGCTCTGCTTTATGGATTGTTTCCAGTGTGGTAAGCAAAGAATAACTTCTTTAGTTTTATATTATTGGATTTGGCAGAATGCATCTGGAACAAAAATCACATGCACAAATGAGACCAAAGTTAAAAAAACTCAGGTAACCCCTGTATTACAGCTGTGTTCCTTCACATCACCCTCATACACCTCTCTGTACACCAAAATCATTCCATATGAGCTGAAAAATGATCAGAAAGTTCTTTCTTCTCCTAAATTAAAAGACACAGATTACTCCACAGACCTACCTGACTGGCTGAGGCACCTCCATCTTCCCTGCTAACTTTGGAGACCAACTCCAAAAAGACCTATGACTGACACCACAGCCACTAAGTGTCGTGTTGAACTACAAAATACTGCCCTACAGCCACTCAAAAGTTTTGAGAACTCGCAGAAAGAACACTTGATGAGATCCAGCACCACCTCCCAGCAGGCTGCAGCACCCCAGCAGCTGCTGGGCACCGCGCTGTGACTCCAGCTGTGCTGGCCAGCCTCCACCGCTCCATCCCCTGCTTTGTGCTTGGATTCTTTTAGCAGTAGTATTCCAGTTGCTAAAGTTTCCCTTGGAAGTTTTTTTCCTTGTTCTAAATGTCTGGTGATGATGAGCAAGAAGTGCCGTAAGAGGAGGCATTAGTACTAGGTTTCGTCTCGCGCTCTGTTCTTTAACTTGCATTGGATTTGCAGCAGCTGAAGGAAGAATCAGGCCTGTGCACCTTTCCCTAGTGCCTAAATCAAAGCCTTTAACCAGAAGACAGTGAGATGTGGAAAGAAACGCGAAGCCAAAAGATTCATTTTTAAATTAAATAATCTGCAGCTATTTACGTAGCTAACTTTAAACACTTATTTTCATAATCCAGCAGCCATCCAAATAAGACTTTGCTTTGTAAGCTGAACGACTCCAACAACAAGGAAACAGAACTGAGAAAAGCAATCATTTGTTTAATTCCTAAAAGTTGAAATAGCCTTGCTAGGAGTTTTTTCTTTTTTGGAATAAATTAATTTCAAGGCTCAACTCCAGAAAAAAAGAACTGAATTTACAATTCTAATACCTGAAAAAACCTACAGACATGGCATATTTCAACCTGAGTTAAAAAACACATATATACCTGCCTGCCCCTTAGGACCCTCTCAGCCGCTTGGGAGAGCTTTAAATCTATCACAAAGCCCTGCTGGCTTCAGTTAATTCTTTTTAGACACAATACTGGAGAAAACACCACGGGCTCCATGTACTGACTTCACCAAGCAACTAGTGCAGTGCCACTGACCTGAACAGCTACCAGGAACCACGCCTGAAGGACTAACGGGGGAAAAAAAGCAAGCACTTATTTTCCCTACGAGACGTCTCCAAACCCAAGACGTGTTCGCTCAAGCTGCGCACAGCTCGTATAAACCGCCCATCAGACACAAGTATGAAAATGAGCTCCCACACAGCAAAGAGAGGCTGAGGGATGTGGGTAACACTGCCCGAGGCTGCAGACTGAGGCAAGAGGCAGAGAACAGCCTGAGAGGCTGAAAACAGCCGTGTCTGTGCTGCGCTTCCCCAGGCCAGGCAGGCGAGCTGGGCCAGCGCCGCGACCTCAGGCACAGCCCAGCTGCTGCCAAAGCCCCGCGGTGGCTCCTGCAGAAATGAAGACCTGCAGCCAACTGTAAGCAAGGACAAATTCTGCAATGTCTGTGCTCAGTCCTCACATGCAAAGGTACCCGGGCATCCCAAAAATTAGAGCATCATCACAAATCAAGGAACCATACCCTACCCGTTGCCACTCAGAGACTCCGTGCTTTGCAGTTGGTGCACGCCCAGGAACGGAGGCTATGCTTAGGAAACAGATGCCCAACACTTGCACCAAGCTAGCTAAAACGTTAGGCAACGAGTGGCTAACTCAGGATAGAGTAACTGTTTAGATGCCTCTTGTCCAAATCAGAAAAACAACACACAAAAAGGCTACAAGTGCTTCAGCTGCTCAAGTCCTAGCCTCACCCACAGTGGCCATGTTACACCAAGGACAAGGGCTCTACCTGCCCCTAGGACACCCAGACCATGCCCTACCCACCAGCACGAAGCTGCCACCTCCTCCCAGGCCCTGCACTCCTCCAAGCAGCACTGCCCTGCACACAGCACCCAGGTCCTGCTGCTCCCCTGCCTTCAGTGTGCTCACCCCACAAGGTACAACAGCAGTGCTCGCAGAGCGGTCCGTCTCTCCTCTAATAGCAAATACCTAAAACCAAAAGAAAACTAGGAATAGGGAAGAACGATAAAGAAGGAGGACTTTGTACATTGTGTCAGCCCATTAAGTTCAACAGAGGAAAAAGATACAAGTGGTTATAGCTTCCTGTAAATTACTTCATGTAATTAAATCCCCTCTCTAAATTACAAACCATTTAGCTCTTCTTTTATAAGAACGTAACCAACAACCACCAACAACCTTTTTTACGGTCTGATGCCACGCACGTTGTCAGCAATGACATTTCCCTTTTATTTCTTCCTGTCAGAAGCAGCCACTGCAAGGAGATTCACCCACAGCTTCTCAGAGTGTCAGAGAGGAAGGAGGGTGGCTTTGCTTCCCCTTCTTCTGCTCCAACTCTGAGGCTATATTTAAGCAAGCATGACCTATCCGAGTCACTGCTACCCACTCCCTGCAGACAGAGGTGCAGGATGCTGCGGCCCCGCTGCAGGCAGTGCCTGCAGCACACAGCGCTCTGAGGTGGGAGAGGTGGATGAGGACAGGCAGGAGAACTCTGGAGCAGAAGCAGGGACAAACAAGACAGAAGCCAATGCCACAGGCAAAGGCCTCAGGGTGCAGTTCCGAACATGAGGTTGATGCCATCGTGGCAGCTCTGATCCTTAAATACAAAGCAAGAGCAGGGCATGCAGCGTGGCACATCCCTGGCCCAGCTGCCCCTAGAGCCCTGCACACAGGGATGGGGAGCACTGGGACAGCAAGGGAGGGCTGGCTGCTAATCGGCACCCGCAGCTCCAGAAGGTGAGGGAGGATTTCACTGCACTGCCAGGAGCCATGTTCTCCTAAAGATGTTCTCCTTTCAGCAGCCCAAATGTGCTTTACCCCTCCCTGTTCAGAAATACAGTGCAGTAAAACCCAGCGTCTGCTTCTGCTCCCTGCTTCTAAAACCAGCAGCATTTCCCCTCCCAGTTCTAATAAACGTTGTCTCATTGATTTATGTTTCGCTACCAGAGCTGCACAGGGTTTTGAAATACATTTTTCAGCTCTAGAAGAGGCCTTCCCCTGCTGCAGCTCCTGCTTCCATGGCACTGTCTGCATGACCCATGCTGAAGCTGAGCATGTTACAGAGGACTGTTGTAGGAAGCTGTGCTGCATCACAAAACGCGGCTGCAATCCAGCGGTGAGGAGTTACCTGTGCCACTGCTGTAACAATCTTCTGCAGCTCATCCAGCATTTAAAGGACCACCAAACAAAGACTGTGCATCACAAGGTTCTCCTGAGCGGTGACTTCAAGAATCTCTGCAAATTCTTGGATGCATTTCGCAAAAACAACAGCACTGCTCTGTAATAGCAGGGTTTCATTAGGCATATAAACACCCAGTATTTATTTACAAAGGATTTTTCCTCCTCCTGCCCCTGTTGTGCTATCCCCACTGCTTCCCTCGTGCTTTGAAGCAGAAAGCAGAATACCAAGTGCCTAACCAGGACTTAAAGCAGATTTTTAAATTAGTTCCTGACAGCGCAAACAGATTGCTATTGACTGAAATGAGGCTGATTTTAGGCCCCGGATTAGCAAACCTAATGACTAAATGCTGTATTGCCCATTGCAGCACTCCGCACCGTTACTCCCCAGTGGTTTCCCCGGCAGCTGTGAAGCCTCTGTGCTGGCAGATTAGTGCATGGGAGCAGGGGAAGGCCATCTGTGCCTGCCCTGCAGCCCTGCTTGGGGAATAAGGCCCTGCTCCGACCCCCGGGCAGGCCCCCGGCACTGCAGCCTCATTAGGAGCTTTGAAGGCAGCGGGAGCGTGCACAGGGCAGGCCGGCAGCACGTGCTCTGGCCCTGCGCCCTGCCTGGGGCGAAGGGGAAAGGCTGATGGGGAGCCCGAGCTGCCCACCTCTCCCAGCAATCGTAACTGCGTGCTTAAAACTAATCGGTTCAGAGCTTTTATGTCCAAACTGTAAAGTCTTGTGCTTACAAAGGTAGAAATGGACCCTGTTAAAAGCAATAGATGAAGCAACATTTTCCTGATTAAAAGAAAATGGACAGTTTTCTTCTCTTGTGCTTTGTTGTTTCATTTCAAAGAACGTTTAAATAATATCTGCTAACAAGAAGGGTAACGTCAATTAGAAACGAAAAGAAACTGGTTTGTTTAATTTCAGCATTCAAAAGCAGCGAAATGCAAACACCGAAAAGCACAAACCAAACCAATCCCCAAAACCCACATGAAAGGGGATGTGTTTTTCCCTCCAGTTAGCTGTCTAGAATTCGTTTGCTTTTAATTGCTTGAGATACTTAAGGAAACAGAGGAAGATACTATTATATTCAGAGCCTTTTAGATGCAATTCAGCTTCCAAGTGCTGCACTGAGACACGAAGGTCAGCAATACCTACACCTCTGTTCTGGCCTCTGGACAGACTCCTAGTGTTGTTTTTTGGACTCATTCTCCTACGTGGCTGCCGAACCTCTGCTGAGAAATGCATGCTTCAGTCTCCCAGGTCCCGCAGCACTAAGCAAACACTGCCTCCAGCCCAACAGCGGCTTCAAATACACATCCAAGTTTCAAAATTACCATTTACCATTATCTGGAAACATGCAAATAAAAATCAAGCAGCTACATGCACCTATTGCCCAGCCACCAGTGTGATGCCAAAGGAATTACTCCACGTCAGGCATTGTTAGCCCAACAAGTCTCTATGCTGTTTCTCTCTGACTTGGGAAGAATCCCAAAACCCTTCAGTGCCAACGCCACCACGCAAAATGCAGCCAATGGCACACAACTGGTATGAAGATGAGCTGTTTTCACCTGGACATCAGAAGCAGCAGTCCACACCCTGGATGGAAAATGACTTAGCACAAAACCTTCGGCTCAGATCAGCAGTAACCTGGAGCAGTGTTCTTCTGGGGGTGTTACAGTCATCAATGAATGCAGGATAAGGAGCTGATGAACACCACAGAAAAATCACACGGATAGGTAATCAAACATGTTAATGTAATTTAGTAGTTCCAGTCCGGCAAGAGCCACGGCAACACTGCACATTAATCATCAATAACACTCAGTAGCGTGACGAAGGCTGGGAGTGATTAAGACCCAGGAATTAGCTCTGCTTTCCCTCCCCCTGGGAAGCCTTACTGAAGTCACAGAGATGTCACACCTCCGGAGCAACGTGACAGCGTTAGCTTTCCTGCCCTCCCCTCCCATGCTCTGGGCCCAGCACGCTATTTATGAGCACTAACTACGTGTGACAGCACCCTGTTCTCATCTGCTTCTCTGAAACTCTTCCTCATCTTGGGTGACCTAAACAGTGGGTGAGAAAAGGAAGGAGGAGGTGTAAGACAGTCATCTTCATGACAAATGACTATTTGCAGAACAGAGTGTTATTCCAACCACATTTAACACCTAAACATATTCAACACGCTGTGAGGCTCCCAGGCTGACTAACCACAGAGCTCGAGGTTAAGCTAACCTGAAGCATCAGCAACTCTTTCCTGCGAGCACCAACTCTCTTCAGAAGGAGGGCAGCCCACATCCAGCCAACACAAAGTGCCAACGGGTCCAGAAGGTCAGGGAAAAAAAAATCCTGTTCTACATGCAGGTGTCAGAGGTATCAGCAGCTCCAAAAATTAACTCAACGCTGAAGAGAGCAAAGCAGCTCAGCTAAGGCTAAATGAAAGACACACAGAGCTCAAAGGATGGCTCTGAAAACTCGAAGAGCGACTCAGGACAACACAAGGAAGCAGTACTGGAACTATGAGGTCCCCACCTCACAACTCGAGTGGTTTTGCTGCCTTTTGTCAGACAGCAGCAGCTTCAATCAGCAGCTTTCCTAGCAAAAAAAAAAAAAAAAAGAGAACAGACTGAAATCCTGACACACCTCTCTGCCCAAAAGGCCTGGAGCTATTTGAAATGCCCTTTGTTCCTCCTGCTTGGCTATAAGCAGGAACAGAGGTGCATAAATGATTTTTACATGCAGCTGGAGCAATAGGCTGGAAAGGACAGATTAGCTCCTGCAATTCTCTCCCCATAGCCCGAGGTACAGAAGAACCAAATATTGAGGAGCAAATAGGAATCCGGATGTTTTGTCAAAAGGAGTGAAGTATTAATCTAATTTTCTAAACAAAGCAGACAAGCTGGCACTCAGAGCAGCTCAGCACTTCGCATCTCCGCACAGGGATTAGCGGAATGCCGTAACTGCAATGCCCCATTTGATTTACTAGAGGAGGCTGCTCAGAAAGGATGGCAGTTCAGCAGCATCGTGAAGAGAAGCGATGAGAGTATAAGGAAAGCTGCAAATTGATCAGTAATTTCTAAGCAACGTCTCAATATAATTAGCATTAATTACAGTAAGCTTTCCAAATTAGGTATAAACCTATGTTTAATAACCCTGAGATGCAAAAATCACCCCCAAATTCCAGGAAACTCAGCATCATAGCCAATCTGCCTAGACAGTTTGGCAGGAAATGCCAGAATTCTAGGTGTGAAGCTTATGGTTATTAAAAATATATATTTAAGTTGTCTGTATTATTTGCATAATTATTTTGAACTAAGAATAGCTTAGTTTGCCTACCTTGGATTTCGCTGCTACTTTCATCAGCTTTATAGGCCTGAAAACTTGTCTGGTTTTCACAACTGTATCAGCTAGAATAATACAAGGTATTCAGAAAGCTTCCTTTTCAATAAAAGATGAATTCAAAGTGTGACTTGTTTAAAGAGGCGCAGCGTATTAATGAGTGAATCATCACAGGTTTTATTTTATACTCTTTGTGCAATCTCCCCATTCTTTTGGGAGTTTGTTACTTATACCATCAGGGAAAAAAAGATTCAATAATGGATGAAAGAAAGATGAATTCAGCGTTTCGTGAACATGGCAGCAAATATCCTGTCCAATCACCAATGGCAGCCAAACACTAGCCAGAAGGAACACCTGGCAACATTCTCCTTTTTCAGAGAAGAAATTAGAAGTATTCAAATGTTTTGTAAACTAAAGCTTCAGAATACAATGGCAGAAACTGGAATTTGGCCAGTGTACCAAACCCTCCTACCCCAAAAGCAGCTAAGGAAGCATTATAAAATCTTTTAGTGGCCACAACTACCCAAACTCAGTTTTCTGTTTCATGCAGAAGATATTGATACCAACGGCCTTTTCCTCCAGCACAGCAGGGTGAGGAGCAGGCTCACCCAGGCTCCAGAAGGATCTTAACCCCACACATCCATAACAAATACCTAAAATGCACTCAACTTGCTGCAGTGTAAATTTAGAAGAGGGAACAACTCTAACCCTCCAAAAAGCAGCACTTACTGAAGCCAAGCTTTCATGTTCCAGAGATTTTGAAGGCAATCAAGGGCTAATGACCTCCTGCGGTGCTCCTTGTTTCCACACTCACACTCAGTTGCATCAACATGAGAATCTGTAGGGCTGCTCCAGGAACCAGCACTGGAAAGGGAGCCAGCTTTAGGTGCACTTTGCAAGGGCTGTTGCACCAGTGTTTGGGCTTCTTCATGTAAATCAAAGAAACTGACACCACGACAGCTTCATAAGGCAGAAACTGGAGGAACTAATGAAGTACAGTATCACAACCCTAGTGTAAGCAGCAGCTCGGAATATCACAAAGCATTATTGCTTCTAAATATTTAATGTCAGACTCAGGGCCTTCTGGTGAAATACACACTGACCGTTTCTGGTTTTTGATGTCAAGAGAGGATCATAGTTGCACATTTCAGTTTCACTGAGAGTTTGAGCATCTATTTACCCATCTAAAAATCACTTTTAATTTGCACAGACTGTATATTTGTGCACAAACCCATTGCACCTGTAACTAGAGGGGGGAACTGAAACCCAATCACTTGACTCCTAGCAAAAGCAAACAAGAAACTTGATATATTTTAGCTATCTATGCACAGACAATCATGAAAACAAAACATTTGGTACCACTCTGGGGAGCTAAGAAGAAAATAAACCTGGCAAGCACATTACTAGAAGTGCCTGGTTACATGATCTGCTACCTAAACGTTTCCAAGCAGAAAAGTACAAACATATTTACATAAGTTATTTGTAGTGAATTATTTACATTATTTTTCTTTAAATCAAAGTGAAGAAAACCCAATTTAATGAGAACAATCAGCCACTAGAAGAGTGGGGTCACAAGCAGACCAACAGAACTTCTAATGTAAAACGTGATGAGCTCTTGAATGAATAACTTATGATTCAATCACAAATGATTGGCATGGTGGAGAAGTTACACAGAGGGTCATACTAGATGACCTTATTGATCCTTTCAAATTCTAAAATATTGAAAGTCTTTGAAAAAAACCACTTCCAATAAATGGTGAATTCAATCTTCTGCTGTCTGGCACACATACAGAACCAATTTCACAGAGCAGAAGGTGCACTTGGGTTAGACAGCTCTTTTTTTCTGCATCATGAAGAATTCAAAATAGTTTTTCGTTGTAGTGTACTTTTCAGCTTGGAACAAATGCTGGAGGGTCAAGTACACTGATCTTTCCACCAGCTGCCATTTGGCACCATGCTAATGGACAACTGGGAAAGCGTTCACAGATGAAGGCTGCTGTGCCATGTGGATTTCGAACTGATGAATGAGCACTGAGTCACCAACAGATCTCCATGCTGAGCAGCAGTTAAGTGATAAACAGCCTGCCAACCCCAGTGCCTCTCCCTTGTCACCTCTCTGGCTTGGTGCACACTGCAGTTCTGATGGCAATCTCTGGAATCATCCTCTCCAGCATCACAACTCTCAATGAATTAATGCTCTATCACATTCTAGAAGGGCACAGAGAAAAGACTCCCTAAACTACAACTTCTTCCAAACTGATTTCCAACTTCTGAAATACTTGAATTTCGGGTATTTCATCCTTCCCAACGTAATGTTTCAGGGGCAAATGAGTTTAATACATGAGATAGATATATTCACATTTGCAACTTCCAGGAGCACATTAACAAGCAAGTCTTCCCCAAGGAAGGCTGTGATCTGCCTATGAGCCACAAACCTACAGCATGAATTAATGCACTGTCTCAAAGGATACAAGGGAGGTCTGCTCCTTCCTATATTACCCAGAACACCTGGTCTTCCATTTTAGGTTAGGAAACCTGCCTGCCACACTGACTATTTCCACTTGTCAAAAATCCTCTAAGAGATATTTTTGCCAGCACAAGTTACCGGAGAAGCCAGTTACATTAACAACCTCAGCCTAGGAGCAGGACAATAGTTCAGTGGCCAAAACAATGCAGTAACTTCAGAAGAGAAATAATTCCCCTACCTGTTTGGTTAGCTTCAGTGGGAGTTTCTTCTTCACCCGTTCTTTGCCTCTTTCTGCCTCTCTCTCGGAGCTCCCAGCATCATTGTTATGGCCATTTTCGCTTGGCTCAGCAGAAACACAGTTTTCAGATTCTCTAGGTTTCTTTCCCGGATGCCTCTCCCACTTCTCTTTTCGCTCCTGAGGCTTTAGTGACATGTCCTTCTGTAAAGAAAAAAGACAACAGTAAGTCCTTTAAATTCTTTAAGACTACTTTTAAGCATTCGGCAAAATAAATAAAAACAAAGACGAGACAGCACGTTCTTTCCAGAGATGACTTAAGATGAACAATTAGGCATGCACAATGCAAACAGTAATTTTAGATTAGATTAGGATGAACACTCTCCAGGCTATGTGTTTGATTAATTTCAGAGATTCTGGAACTGGTTATGAAAATGAGTTTGCCTCAGATTAATTCAGGAACCATATGTCAATAGCACCTAAACAAATCAGCATCCTGAAGGAAAGCATTTAACTCCATTCATCTGAAACAGAGATGGGTTTTATTTTGTTTTGTTTCTGATCTCAGAAAGTAACATATCAGACCCCCCTCGGGCCTGACAGTCTCTGGTTCACAGTAGCATTCACATGGGGAAATGCACTTTTAAAGCCTAACACGCATTCAATAAGCAAGCCGAGATCAATGGAATCTGCACACATAACAGAGGTTGAATACCTCTAAGTGTTAAGTGTCTGCCTTGAATCAGAGCTATAACATACAATCTAAACACAAGTTAAAAGCTGATCCGTCATGTCATAGTGATTAATGTTAGGAACTGAGATCAGAGAAGGGAATTACTACTGCAATCCCTGGCATCTTTGAGAACTGAAAGCTGAACTCTTGGTGACAACGTATTGAGCTCTCCCTCCCCCTAAACACACGATAGAGAGAAAGAGCTTAAGAAACAATATACCAAAGCACTAAGACATTAGGTCATTACAGCTAGTTATGTTTTTCCCTGTGTCACTGATTAACTGCTGAAGCATCAGAATTAAGCTCTATGGAACACTATGCTGACTCTCTATCCCAATTAATTTTTTTATGCAATGTAATTGTACCAGATTAGGAAATACATTAAAAAGCACTGCTAACCATGCCAAAACACGCCAACTTCAGCCAGAGAAATATTTCTAAATGCCTCGCCCCTCACTTCTGACTCAATTACACCAGCAGTGTTTGCATCCTACATGAACGGAGCACACAACACAGCTCGCACGCACCTTCACTGCTGCAAAAGAGCTCACGGAAATGGTTAGTTCTGGAGGCTCTCAAAATCTGAAGCCCAACAAAAAAAGAAAATAAAGAATTGGGATGAAATGCTCTGCTGATTGCTCTAGATTACTTCCTCCCCCTCTCTTTTAATTAGAGAATTGACTGCTTTAGCATGCAAGATGCTGATTCCACCCCCAATCACTCACTGCACCAAGTCACCCTTCTCTATGAATCAAGATGATACACTGACACTTTCAGCACGGCAGAGAGATTGAAACTTGAACCAGAATGATAGAACTACACAGAGTTACTCCAAATTCCAACCCAGGCAAAAACACAATCACCCAGCAGCCAGACAATCCCTATAGACCCTCTCATGGGTTCCTCTGCAGGGCTGGCAAGCTCCTCCTACAGCACATGTACATACAGCAGGTGAAAAAAAAGATATCACCCTTCACCTCCACCCCCAAATTAAAATAAGTAGCACTGTCTCAAAACAACAACTCAGCTTGCCAAATCTGTACCTAGTGAAAGAGCAAAGAAAAGGATTATCTAGCATTATTTGCTGTGAATGATGAAGAGTACAAATTAGCGTTTAGTTGCTCACTTTTGTTTTTAGCTTTAAGATAACACTATACAGCAGCAGTTTGATGCTAATTAAAGAAGGTCACATCATCCTATTTGCTGGGAAGCTGCTGAGATAGATATCAAAATGCTAAGCTTTGTAAGTAATCAGAAACTAGTGCAATGGAAGTGACATCTGCTAACTGATACTCAGCAAAACATTAGAAACAGAAGTCACCCAAACTGCGCACTTCTTCACCAAGCCAGCTGCAGCGGGACAGCCAGCACATAGATGGTGCTGCATGGGATGGCATGGGCACCAGTAAGGAAGAATGGAGGCAGCGGCAAGGGAATGTCACCACCTGAAAGTGCCAGAAATGAAGGCACCACGGCTCTGCCTGTAACCCTCACTTTTGAAGCTGCTCCCAAAGACAGTTTGGTTTTAATTCTATACAGCTTCACATGGGGACTGGACCCCTGGGAATGCCGTAGGGAGAATTTTCCCTCTGTTCCACCCACAGCACATTCACCGCAGGTTTCAGAAGATTCACTTTCCCACACAACTAGTCAAGAAAACCACATTTTTCCCCTTACTGATACATACTGAATTCCCTACTTAGAAATTTGACTTTCTATCCCCATTTTGTTTTGAGATGCAAGGCTGCCTCATCGCTGAGCTACTAGCAAAATTATGTCAGTGAATGCACTCATAGTTGGACTGGAGCCAAGGAAATAAGGCATTTGCTTGCAATGCCACTTGTGTCCAAGAACCCTGAGCACTTTACAAACAGCCCTGAATGACGACTCAGGCCCTGGCAGCCAAAGCTGCTGCTTGCCATGGTGTCAGGGAGGCAGAGGGACATCTGGGGCAGCTGTGGGGCAGCAGCTGAGATTCCCAGCCCTGTGACAAGATTATTCCGTGGTCCTGTTCCTCCCTGCCCCAGCAGAGGATGCAGCTCACAGGACTCCTCTTGCTGGGAGCGCAGGACACAGAGCTCAGCAGCTGCTTACTGACGGAGGTGAGGGTGCCAGCGGGGCTGTTTTCTTCACTGAGAAACGCAGAGCTCTGCAGCCTCAGGCAGAGAGCAGGAGGGGGCTAATGGGGTTTCTGTTCCTGCCTCCTTTGTTTCGTTTTCGTTTACTCTACTAAAACACCCTTCCAGCAATTGCTTTTCCTAAAGTTTACGACCTCCAAGTTGGGGACCTCACTTAGCACAAGAGCTTACTATTTTTGGATGTGCTTGTGCACAGGCAATTGCTGGAAAATGTAAGCGCATGCAGAACACACAGCGCACGGCAGCAGCGAACGTCTCCTGACGGACGCTGCCCCCAGCCCGGCAGCCGCAGCCTGAGGCGAGGCCTCCGGCAGGCCGCTCCGCCGTGCCCTCCCCGCCAGGCGCAGTCCCACAGCCGGTTTTGCCCTTTGCACGTGATGTGAAACCCTGGGGTTCACCCAGTTGCAGTGTCTGAAGCCACACTCTGAGGCCAGGGCTCCATACCCCACCCTGGGGTCTCTGTCCCTCCAGGAGCCAGCACCTGGGCCGCCTCGGCCTTCAGGGCCTGTACTTCCCCTCCTGTGGGACAGCCAGTGGACTCGGGCCCACACACAGTCCTGAACCAGCAAGGAGATGGCTTATTGTTCCAAAAACACAAAACTACTTCTTTCTTTACTACTCCCTGCTTGCAAGGCTGTCTCCTACCTGTCCTCACGTGGGATCTCTCTCACACCATCCCGGGCAGGCTGCAGCCACTCACCCATCTGGGCCGCAGGCTGTGAGCACAGGGCTCTCGGGCCAGGCACAGCCTCCATCACCCCGCATTTACTGGATGGACAAGTATCAGAGCTCTCATATACCTCAGCTGAGAACATTCCTGCAATACGTGCTCCTGCACTGCCCGGAATGCCCTCATGCCAGTGGCTGTGGAGGTGCAGGGACCCCAGCGCGGGCAGGCAGCCCAACTATGCTAAACAGAATTTCACTACAATAAAACCTTGGTAGATGCTTTTTAGTCACTATTTTGGCCCAGGCTACCTAAAGGTGTGCACTGCGCCTCTGTGGTGGAACTGGTGCCATCTTTCACTACAGGAACATTCCTCCCCAAAAAGCCCGCTTCTGCTGCTGCCTGCACAGCTGCCATCTCCTCAGACACTGTGCAGTCCGCAGTTGATAAATAAAGCTATGAATAATGCGGGTGCATGGCCGTCGGCTTTCGAATGAGATTGTTCTTACCCCTGAAGTGCCACAGCAAGCAATTTCTACACGGCGGTGTCTGTGTCATCTGTTTGATCAGGAGATAACCGCAGTGCTGGGGCAGCCCGCTGCAGGCTCGCACCTCAGCTGCCCTCTGCCTGCAGCCGGCACCGCGTGTTTGCTCAGCCCAGCGCCAGCTCTGCCTTAATCCTCCGAGCTTGCACAGCTCTCGGAGAGCGTGCAGGAGGAGGCCTGGCTTGTAAAAGCCTTTCAGAGAGGTAGGCTTCAAGGGCCTGAAAAAAGCGCAAAACCACACAGCTAGAAGAAAAACCTCAAGTGTGCTGCTGTGGGGCACAGAGGACACAAATAGCATTCAGCACTAGCAGAACAGCAAGCCTCAGCCCTCAAGCACCAGGCAGAAACGCAGCCCTGGTGCAAAACCAATTTGGCCACAATCCCCTGTCCCCCAGGCCCGTCGGACACTGCAGGGTTCAGACCAGCAGCCAAGGACTGGTTACTGTGCACTGCTGCCAGACTGCCTCTGCTGACTTGAAAAGATTATATGGGCTGATTATCTAGCAGGGAAACAGCCTCTAACTCCTCTCTCCAGAGCTACCTCACAGGCTGCTCATTCCAGCACTTGTTTCTTAAGTCGGAGAACATAAAGCATCCCACTGCACATCCAACAGAACAAGGATCCATGCAAAGGAAACAGAAGAAAATTGCTGTCCCTGGAACCAGCCCCGCTTGTCCCTGCTTCTGCCTCCCACTGCTCTCAGCAGAAGGCAACAGAAAAGCCCCCGAGGATCTGAGCACCATCTATCCTTATTATTAACTTTATCATGCAATTAGCAGTAGGGTTGTCAAATAGTTCAGGGACAGATCCTGGCTCAGAGATGAACTGAGACAGATTTTCTTTTAATTAGGTTACTTTTTAAATACTCCTATTGACCTGATACCCAGTTTGTAGAACAGCATTCACAGAAGCAAATGCTGACTTAATACTCTTGTGCCTTCTAAGTAGAAAAAACATCTCATAGATACAGCCACAACCTCTACAGTGAGATACCCACTGTCCGTTTTGTTACACAGAGGTGACATGGGAGGTGGTAATTCAAAAGGATAACACTGGAGACACACATCAGAGAAATTCAGGAAACAAGTGGACTTTAGAGAGAAAACAACTCCAACACCAGGAGCCAGCACGAAAGAGGAGCAGCCAACAGGCAAAAGAAATGAGGTGAACAAAAAGAAAAGAGAAACGTGGGATGGGAGAAGCAGTCACTACAGCAGAGGATAACAGGCAGGAACACTAAGCTGATTGAAATGGAACTGGCCGTGGTGAAAAGGCAGAAATCACAAGTAGCTGTTTTCACTGAGGGGAAGCTCACACTTTTCCTGGAACGCAACACACGCTCGATTGTTTTACTTGCCTGTTCTCCCCCACTGTGAGCTTCACTAAAAACTCAACTCAAGCCCCAAAGCCTTTCAGCCAAAGCCACTAAAGCTTTTTTTCTGCCTTAAAAAAAAAAAAAAAAAAAAAAAACCCAAGTCTGAAGTGCCTCTATTTTTTAAAAAAGCCTAGGCTTGAAGTGACTCTATTGCTTTGACCCCACATTCAAGCAATACAATCAATATCAATTAAAATGATTGCAAATGAAATCCTTGCTTGTTTAACCTTAGACTGCAATTCTCCTTTCCTAGCTGACACATTCCAGATGAGTTTGGGTCCCGCTTTTTAAAATGCATCACATTTGCTCTGACCCTGTCAAACACTGAGCTCAAGAATAAGACGACTTCTTGACAAGACAGCTTTGGAAATGTTAAGACATTTGAAGCTGCCAGCGGTTTGCAGGTTTATGATACATGATTTAACTTTAAAATAAAAGCGCGTGAACCAATAAACTCAGTGTAATTGAAACAGTCAAATTTATTACCAGAGGCTGCGCTCCTGTCACCTGTGAAGAGCTGAAGAGCGAGCTGCAGGCACCGTGCTAAGTGACCACTTGCTGCTGTCTCACAGCAAGGAAGGGCTTTGCTGCCGGGCCTTGGAGATGCCATACAAGCAGAGGTACCTTGGACAAACGTTACCCCAAGGCAGGGCCGCCAAAAATTGCAAGAGGGAAGGCCGGGGTCACTCTGCTTCTAAATGCATTTCAACGCACAGTGCTTGCACAAAGCTCTGACCCTTCTCTTTGCTTGCAGAAACACTCTGCAAACAGTGTTTAACAGTAATTAAAGGGACAGTCAAAGGAGGAAGGCATACAGCAAATATCTTAAGTAAGAGGTCAAGGAAATCTGCATCAACGTGAGCACACAGTTGTCCACATTTTTGGTAACAACGTTCCCGCAGCATCACCCGCTGGGAGGCAGATAAATAAATTGCACTGTTTCAAGCCCTGCTCAGCAGGTTGGCCAGGAAGAAGCCTCTGCTTCCTTCCCTCCTCCAATTTCCTCTTTGGAGCCTGCGGGTGCCTCACTGCAGAGAATTGCACACATCTTCCTCGCTACCTGCTAACAGACAGACTGCACAGCTATTAAAACTCCCACAGGTGCTTGCTGTCCATCAGAGAGGAAATGATCCCATTTTAAGCCATCAGTATTTCCTCTGGTGATGGCAGTAAATGCCCGCCGAGTGCTCACAGAATTACTGTCAGTGGAAAGTGTGTCAGAGAGCAAGGGAGCTTAAATGATTGAAGGGAAGCTGGGGCACCATTTTCAGCTAGATGGAGTGAGCACATTGCAAGCCCAGCCTGCAGGAGAGCTGCAAGGCACTGCTGCTCGTGCACCACAGGGCCAATGTGCCCGGCACTCACAGCACAAAGCGTGTTCGGGCTGAAGCTGCTTCCAGCCAGGACTGCGAGCTCAGGCAGCCCAGTTTATGCAGTGCATGAGGATTTGGGAAAGAGCTTGCGCTTATCTGACAGCACCTACACTTGAGCTGATTCCAGCTGCATCGCAGCGGGATCACTGAGCACAGGGAGCACCGCTCCTGCAGACTGCAGCCACCTGGGTGAGCCGTGGCAGGATGGCAGCAGCATCAGAATTTTTAAAAAGTGCTTTGGGATATAGTGACAAAGTTGGGACATCAGTCCCAACTTCCCAAAGCTGTCCAGCGAACAGCAAGGGCAGGTGTGCAACCCAGGTGCTGTGTGTTGGGGCACACACTGCTCCACACTCAGTGGCACCGCTGGGCCCAGGCTGCTGACAGGCAGCGATCAGAAGCTTGTTTAACGAGCCCCATATAAACACTTAATCTGAATTAATTCCCCCTCTCCCCGGATTACTGAAACAGGCACCCATATCGAATTTGAGCTGTTCCCACCGAGTGACAGAATCAGGGCTTGAAGCAGTCGCTCTGCCCTGAAGCCAGATGCAGGTTTTCATCACTCATTTCCAGTCCTGGCAGGAAGGTAGCACAGCCCCAAGCCCCCAGCTGCCACCAGAAAAGGCATTAGGGATCTATCAGCACAGACTGCTACAGCAGCTGGATGTCTTACCATTCCCAATTTTCAGCTAAACTAGTCAGAAAAAACAAGGCAGCACTGTCGAGCAGAAGACACCTCTGACCTAATTTTCACTATGGACAAGGATGCTTAGAAGCTCCGCCTCTCCACAATCACTAACAGAATAACCACCCCACTTCCTGCAGAGCAGGGCACACCATGCCTCCCGAGCTGCATGCAGGCAGCAGGACAGCCCGCAGCTCACTGCCCAGCACAGCACCTGCACAGCCCTCCTGGGGCTGCAGCTGGGTGCCACCCCCAGAGGCTCAGCAGAGCAGAGGGCTGAATACCCCCCAGCTGCAGCCCAGCAGCTCGCCAGCTTTGCTTCAACTGCAGTTTGACGCTGTTTGCACAAAGCCAACATGCACTGTGCTGAAGGAGATGAATGCTCACAAATTCACTTCTGCCAGCTCTTCTGTAGGGCTGAGTCCCCAGAAGAAAACAGCCATATTCTGAATCCCTGGTGCTGCATGATAAATTCAGTCCTGTTCAAACACGATGACACTGGAGGCATTTTTACCAACTCTGCAGTTGCCCTCAGCAGTAGGCAACAATTTGCAGTTCAGCTGTCATGAGGTCTAGCGTGTGCATTAAATAATTAGTCCTCTGGTAGTTTCTTTTGGCTGGGAAACAAATGAGAAGAAATATAAACGATCCAACAACAAGAAATATGTAGAAGTCAGCCATCTCCAGGAACAGCTGCCCATAGTATATTACTTCAACCTAATGGGAAATCTCAGAGCGAGGTGACTTCCAGCATGAGACAAATGCCTCGCTAAATGTCACAGACACTAATGAGAAGTCCAGCACAGTGCATCTGTGCCGCTCTCGTTGTCCTTGCTCTTCCCAGGCACGTCACCGGGGAGCTGGGCTCTGCAGCAGCGTCCTGCAGCTGTCAGTCTCGCCAGCAGCGATGTTCTCTGTGCTGAGCACACCACGTGCTCGCGAGCAGCTAATCCATAACTGGATTGCTAGAACAAACAATAAGCAACCAAATGTTTCCGTGTATCCTTAGGGCTTCAGAGAACAGTTCCAAATACTCTGAGATCTGTGTCAGGAAAGAAGCGTTCATTTCTATCCTAGGCAATCACTGAGAAAGGGGAAGCGCACAGCATAGTAGCAGGCAATTTAGATGTATTCTATGTTATAAAACATTTTTCAGTCAGAGAGCTCAAAGGTCATTAATAGATTTTCATATGTTTACAGACAGCAGCAATTTCAAGCTCTGTAATTTTAAAACTGCATGTCAGTCTCTCAACTTCCAGCTGTTATTTCAACATTAGATAATGAACACAATGCAAAGGTTACACAATCACTTGAACCAGCTTACGCCGCAGATCCAGTCAGACAAACCATTATTAAATTCTAATTACACATATATTATTTTACAACCCTTATTAGAACAGCAAGGCAAATCCTCTTTTTATAAAGAGATCAACAGTTTAGAAAAAGGGGCCAGAGAGGTTATTCTATTAACGTGTCAGAGTTGCTCTTCTCCCGCGTGCATCGCCACTGCTTTGGGAGCCCCAGCAACCAGGCGGCAGCTGGCCAACACCACGCCAGTGGGTGCACGTGCTGCCCTCAGCCAACACCCTAACTGCTTCATACTTCCCTCACATCCAGGCATCGATGCCTACTTAACTCTTTGATCAGAAGCGGGAAGTGATTATGGCTACCCAGTGCGCTGGCTGAACGTGCTCCATTTTTTTGGTTTTTAAAATATTGAAACAGAGAAAACACCTGCTAAAAATGATTTTTCCCCGAGGATCATGTTATAGAGCTGTAACATCCTTACCATTGCAATCATCTCATCTGGCCCTTTTAATCACACAGCCTAGTGAACACCATCATCCAAGGGCAGAGCGGTCCCAGGGAAATGCTGGAAGCATCCTGGCAGGAACACCTCCGCCCCAGCGAGGGAAACCAGCTGTGCTCTGCTCTCGCCTCTTCCCCTTTCCCCCTCACTCCCAGGCAGTGCGAAGCGTTACCCACTCTGGTTTATTCCGAAGCAACCCAGCTGTCAGTCACACAGCACAGCACTTCGATGGGAATTGAAGAACCTCATCCCCAAGACTTAGCTTTGAAGCAGGACAGAGCTGCAGCGTCCCTTTGTGCGAGCGACGTCTCCCGCGGTGCCGGCAGCGCTGCCCCGGCACAGCGATGTCTCGCTAATCCCCAGCGCACCCTCAGCCAGCAGTGCATTTCACACCGGGAAATTCCAAGCTCAGACATTAAATAGTTCCAGCTGGGATTTTCAAAGGATAAGAGCTAGGAGTCCAATCCCATCCCATTTCAAGAGGAAGCCCCTAAGGTTTACTTTATTTTTAAAAAGGAAGCCCGTATTTCATTCTCATTTCCACCCTGCTTTCCTCTGGGAGATGAACATGAAAGCAGGAAACAGAGGGCACAAGCAATGCTACTGGGACATCAGACTTTTATGAGACTGACAAATGGCATCGCCAGTTCCTGGGCACATGGCTTCCACCACGCGCTGCAGCAGCAAGGCAGCAGCGTGGCCATCGGCGCTCCTGGCAGAACCAAGGGCTGGCACCGCTGCTTCCTCGGTCTCACCAGCTGCTAAGGAAGAGATAACACAGCAAATGCTCCACCAGGATGGTGGACAATTAAAGCTCAAGAGCAAAGGAAACCTGGCAGAGCAGCAACTTGCTGCAGAGCAGGGTGCAAGTTTTTGCCCACTCTTCTGCTCTCTTCCCATTATGTTCAGAGGATTCTGGTTTTCCCCCCATCCAAGCAGCGCTAAACAGGGCCTCTCTGCAACCACCTTCACTTCCTCAGCCCTGCAATTCTTGAGTTTCACTATTGCTTAGTTCTCAGAACCTTCACTTCTGGTTCCTTGCACCAGAACCCAGGGCTGGTCTGTAGGACCCCAGCACAGCACTTCACCAGCCAGGCTGGAGAAAGGGGTGCTCATGCAAAGCTCTGCATTTGCTGCTAGCTCATCATTTTGAAGTGCAACAGGGAATTCAAACACAACACAGGGCAGCAACCTTCATCGCTGCCAACCCACTCCAATCAGTTAAGAGCCATTGTGCATGGCACAATTCACAGCTCTGCACAACTCGGTTACTGCTCGCAGCACGGTGTCAGTGCAGGCACCGAGAGCACAGAGTGCAGGCGTGCCACAGGGCTTAGCTGTTCAAGTGGGCATAGCCCTCCAGCAGGAATAAAAAACACATGAAAAGGGTTAGGACAGAACAGATGGAACCAGAGACACTGTGGAACAGCCTGCATGGCAATGGCTTCTTGTCCCACAGCACTTCATAAGCCACATCCCAGCTGACATCTCCACCAGTGACCTCCTCCTCACAGAGAAGGGAGACAGGAAAGCTGACCCAGCCACTGTGCTACACACACGCTGCCCAGCAGCTCTGGCTGGTACAGCAGCACGAGCACCTCCTGAATCCTCATCCAGTTCCAACACCAATTCTCAACGTGACCATATGCGAGATTTCTGGTTAAAAAAAAAAGTCAGAAGTGCTCATAAAATCAGCTAACAGTTGCAGTGCATCTCTCTCAGAAGTGTTACAACACAAAGAAGCATCCCACAAGCAGTGCTGATTAACAAAGCCCAACTCCCATCACAGCCGCTGCCCCCAGGGCCCTGGTGCCCACCAGTCCCCGGAGCACTCAGCCCCAGCACAGCAGTTCAAGCACCAGAGTCCCCACGTGTCTATTTGCAGGGCACAGGACGGATTTCCAAGGTTCCCAAAACTCCGGATGTCAGTTCTCAGTCACAGCAGGACTCCCACAGGCAGTGCCTCCAAACCCAGCACCTGCCCTGCAGTGAGATCGGCAGCAAATATCTTCTTAAAGTACATTGCAAAGCAACTCGCCCCAAACCAACCACGTGTCCTCAGGCTAATTTTGCAGGAGACCCCACCTGGTTCAGGTCCTAGATCACGCTGTATTCCAGGAGAACTAACAGCCAAGTGATGGCCAAACCAACAGCCACATCTCCTCCTGCCACCAGGAAGGGCTCAGTGCTGATGGCAGTTCAGACCTTTTCTTGGACACACACAGTGCAGACACAGATACTCACTACACAGGAAGGCAACAGGTGGAATACGTCCAGCTTCAACCTTACATCCTTTCGAGTGTCTTAAATAAAAATCAGCTTGAAAACAGCATAGCAAACACGATCAATACATTAAGCCCAGCTGTGTTACGAAAAAGAGGAGACCCAGCAGCTGCTCTTGGCTTCTGAAGCCTGACACATCGCCTGGCCTTTCTAATGCGCTGCTCTGGACAGCACCCAACGGCAGCACCATCTGGCTCACACGTCTATGCACAGAGGGACAGGAGAGGCTCGGGGCTGGCAGAAGCAATGCCCTCAGCACGGTGGATCGGGCGTTACCGTGCTGCGGGGGCTGCACTGCCAGCTCTGCGCCCTGCAGGTGACACCAGGTTAAGTGACTTCGGGACACCGAGGGCTGAGATCTTCTGGTACACGAGAGCTGGGTAAACACTTGTTTTGTTTGTAGAAACCATCACCAATACCACAAAAACATGCAAAATGATTTTCCTGGTGTAGATTCGAAGCAGAGGGTATCACATTTCCCTTCCTGCCCAAAAGCTAATCCCTACATTCACAAGTCTGATTTTTCCACCTCTGTTTTCACATTCACTCTTGCATGACACTCGCCGGGCAGTCAAAACCAACATGTTATTCCACGGCTTAGGGCTTCTTAAAGCTCGGCCTCCCAGCTGTGATACAGGCCAGTCCTTTCTCCTCTCCTGCTACCAGGATGCAAGGCACAGATTCTTCTAAATTCAGTTTCCAGCATGTAAGTGATGATTTGGCAGTAAGAAAATGAGAATAGTTCAGTAACAGCACCAATCACCAGCTGTCCAACAAGGGGGATGTCTCCTATCACACATTCTGCATTCACCTGCATGGCTTTATTCAGATGTTAACTCCTCTGAGACACGGAGAGTCGCAGGGGTGGAGAAGAGACAACGAGCATTAACTCTGTTTGTATCAACTCTAAAACCAGGAAGCCTGACAAAGCAGCTGTTACAGTTTGAGAAAACACACCCACCTATCCACCTTGTCTTCTTCCCGAAGGTGAGCATGCCAACGCCAGAAGACAAGGGAACGAATGGCCGCCTGATACGATCACACCACGGATCCAAAGGGAAGTCCACTCAACAGAAAAACCCAGCTGTGCTGAGGTGGGGGGGTTAACAGCAGCTTAAAAAACAGAGCTGCCATTTGGGAGGAAACGGGAGGAAAGCACCCCCAAGAACATGACCTAAGGCTCCCAAGTTGTCCTGTTTCAGATTTAAAGACACCAAGCTTGAAATCTAAACAGCTCCCTTATTAACCGAGTTCAAAGGGATCTCTCAGCTCTCCATGCCCCTGGGTCCTCTCACTGATCTGGGCCTCAGGGCCATGTACTTCCCACACATAAATGCTTTATGCCTCATGGCACACTAAAGAGTTGCATCAGATATCTGAGAGAAACACAAGGAACAGGCAATACACAGAATTTCTCCTCCCTGGATATCCAGAATTTCAGAGCCATGGAGACTGGACACACCTTTGAACACACCCAGCAAGGTGACTCAGAGCCACGGGTTGCACATTTATCACACCTCCTCCAAAGGTGCCACTAGGAACATCTTTTATCCTTGTTTTCAGCTCCCTTAAGCTCATCATGAAAGTTTTGTGTGCGTGTTAAAACACTGGACATTCATTAGGTACCAATCCCAATTATTTCTATTGCAAGAACAAAGAATTGACCTTGATTTTCTTTTTCGTTTGTACCTCAGCAGTTCAGGTGTACAAGTAAACAAGAAAACATACAAATGGTCAGGAAAGGAGCAATGAGCTCTTATAAAAACAGCCTTAAGGTTCACAGGCCAAGCTTTATAGAGAAGTCAGGAGCTTTGCAGTTAAAATATCAAGACCAGAACAGGAGGTTAAACTATTAACAATTCTGCCAGCAACTGTAAAAAAAATGGCAACAGAATTGTTTCAATACCTTTTAAAAGCCAGTATTTTCAACAACGCACTCAGACCTTGTTCTGTGCCTGACCTGCCTTTCATTCAGCGATCAGCGTGTTTTGCAGAAGAGCCAATTATCCCTTCCCCAATTTTACAGGTGATAAAGCTGCAAGTGAGCCCAAGCAGGAGCCGGGCAGCACACAGCGCTTTGCTGCGGGCAGCTGCCCCGGCTCTGCCCTCAGCACGCACTCGCTGCTTCCCTTATCTAATCTTACTTCATGGTACTTCACAGTATCACAGCTTTGGCATTTAAAGCATTTGAAAAAGACTGCAGAAGCACCGAGGAAGATTGGAATTAAGGTGCTAATTGTCTTTGCTGGCGCAAGGGCTGCAGTTCTTCAGCAGCATGCCGTGTCCCCATCCCGCTCCCCGCTGTGCCTGCACCAGCTGAGTGGGCTGGGAGAGCCTTCCTGCCCACAGAGCCCCGCTGCCCTACCAGCTCCCCAGGGAAGAGCTCGGGGTTCAGCGCATCCCCTGGCAGGGCAGGCCTGGGGCTCACCAGTGCCACCTCAGTGGTGATGTGTCCACCCACAGAACAGCTGGGAACGGCCTTGCAGTCCCTGACCCAGCACACCTTAACGGGACAGTCTGCTGGGCCAGCTCACCTGGCAGCCACAGCCCTGGCACAGGGCAGAGCAGGAGCTGAGGCAACAACCGATACCCTGAGCTCGAGCTGAAATGCACCGTGTGATGGAGGAACTAAGGAGGGAAACACCAAGAACTGTGTAAGGCAGACAATGCTGCTTCTCCCCTTAGCACACCAAAACAAAAATAATTAGGAAATAAATGAGTGTTTTAAGGGGATGCTGAGGATCTATGAGGAAAAAAAAAACAACACTAAGGTCCATTCTAGTTTTGCACTTCCAAAATAGATAACATACATTTGCTACACATCACTCCAACTCAGATGTGCGTATCATCTCCTGACAAACCCAGCTCACAGGACAACCACAGAGCCCCCTACTTGCCTTAAACCAGCCCCTGCTGCCTGTTCTGCTTCTGTGCAGCAAAAGCAATGCACCTCAGCAATCATATCAGTTCAGAACAATGTTATCAATGAAACAGCAGATCCCAGCACCTAATTTCACTTCGTGTTTCTGCAGAACCACCAATCCTTAAGGGCACTCCTGTTCTTTCACATACCTTCCTCAGCTGTCCTTTTCTATTTACCGGATTACAAACATTTTGGAGGTTTGGAAAGCACAGTATTTAACATTTCATAGAAACATCTGCCAACAGAGCTGCTAAACACTCTTGTAAGAGAGACAGAGATGTTTATTTAGACATGCTGCTGACGTTTCCTGCTGCATTTTGTTCCTGAGGCATATGTCGTCCTTCCAAACAATTTAGCGTGTGCAGTGGAAGCACAGTTCCCAGAGATGCGCAGCTAAAAGTAACCGAGATGGAAATTTCAGGCCCATCACAGGAAACACATCGCCGGAGCTCCTCCCACGGCTCCAGGCAGAACACGCACCCAGCAGCGAGGCAGAACGCACCATGTTTCTGGAGCACCAACACCCAAGAGGCACCAAATGGAAGCCCAGGGCCCGTTTGGGACCATTTCCCGCGTGGCTGCAATGCTGTCACACTGGCAGACGCTGCACAGCTGCGATGCACAGCAGTCCCCGTTTGAGCCAGCCACCGCAGCAGCCTTCCCAGGGGGCCAGACCCACAGGCACGTGCTGCTGGGGCACTGCAGCAGCCACGCAGCTGTGCTGAGCGAGCTGGGTACCCGTCCAGCTCTGGTCTGGGAGCCTCGGCACTGAGGGAGGCACAGCACAGTGTGTGCTTAACGCTCTGCGCCTGCGATCTCTGTTGGATTTAATTACAGTGGCAGAACGAGCTATCCTCCTGCCTCTCCCTGCCCTTCTGCTGGAATTTACCACTCCAAGTACAGCTGACAGAAGAGAGCTTATCCAGCCCGCAGCCCCTGCAGTTCATAACCTGATGGATTACTGTAAACTATAAATTGATCACAGTTAAATCACCTTCAGCTGCTGCAAAATCCCACAGGGATAACGAATCTGCATCCCTAAGCCTCTCTGCCTTTGTTTCTTAGCTGTTAAAAAAAGAATAACCTTTCATGACAAAGTTAAAACCACGACGCTGGGCTACAGAGTTTTCAGGCGGGCTATGAAGGTACTTAAGGAAGAGTGTGATTTATCCCACACCCACAGAACTGCCCCCACCAACCAGCGCTGCACAACCTGCAGCAGCCTGCAGGGAGAGGGAGAGCCCCCACCTCCACCGCGTGCTTTTGACATTTGATCCCTAGAAGCAAAGGATAATACTTCAACAACAGATTATAAATCTGTGTATACTGAAAGGATTAATGCAACTTGTTGGTTACAGAAATGAAGGAAACAAAAATAAAAAAAAAAAAGGAGAACTGTGAATTAAAGCTAACCACACAAAAATGCAGGGGTTGATAAAGGGCTGTAGACTTAAACCAAGCAAGCAGAATGCTCGTGTGCAGCAGAGGAAGAGGAAATCACCTCCTCTGGCTGAATTACTGAGTGTGGATTTCACTCTCCTCCCCAAAGAATGCTTTTGCAGAGGTAGCTGCTGCACCTCATGTTTGGGTCTAGGGTTTCACTGCCCTAAGACTCTCGTAACCTCATCACGAGGGAAAAAATGGATCTGTGCCCGTAAAGCTTGATCCTGCACAGCAATGGATGTGCCACGGACTGACTGTTCCTTCTGATGCATGTTTTCAGTTATCTGTGTCAATAACTATGCTGGTTACCTCATCTGGTTTCCACAGGGAAGCATTTTAACTAGGAAGAAAATAGAAGACAAAAATGGTATATGGTGAAAAATGCACTTCTGCAGCTGCTTGAATATTCTTACACTTGCGCCTGTTTTAATAATAATCTGCACAAATTTGAGTAAAGCAAATTACTCCAATTAAAAAAAGAAAGGGTGCTGCTATCTCTCCCTGCACACTTATAATTACTCCGGTTCTCAGGACTCTTCTGTAGGGTCAAGAGGTTTTTAATTCCTGATAGAGGTCAAATCATCTCATTCAGAGGAGATGATGAATCTCCACCAGAGTTTGACTGAAAAAGGTCACCAAATCCAAATTTTCTCTCATGTTCTTTAAATAAACTCATATGCCTTTGCTTGAGCACTGAGGATATGTAAGGACACGGCCATGAAACGTACATGCTTATTTTCAGTCCCTCTTACCAGAGAGAGCTCGCATGAAGTGCTGACACATTTGTGCAAGAAACTTCTTCCGCTGCAGCTTCTCCAAAGGGCCTTGTACGAAGGGGAAGAGGGTGTACTGAGAAGGACAGTACACAAAACTCAGCTCAGAATTTCTTGTAACAGATGGAGCGGATTAACTCATCAAGTAGCACTAACTCGGAGATGAACAGTCAACTCAACAGGAAGCTGCTTTAGAACCAGGAAAACCTGAGGCCCTCACACCACCCAGTTACTGCCTTTTCTTTCTTAATCACAGACATCACTCCTAACAGACAAACCCACGGATTATTTATAAGTACTCTGTTAAACAAATGAACCAGTAAACACCCAGCTTTAAGAGCAGGACTCAGGTTTGCTCTACCCAACAGCTACAAGGGTTCAGGCAGATGTTCTGCACGCCGGGAACACAGATCCCCTGCCTGATCAGGAAAAGATCCGTGGTGGGGAAAAAAAATCCAGGTAGGTCTGTTTGTACAGATTGCCAAAACTTAACTTCAGCAACTCTTTGGGCCACAAAGGCCTGCCAAAATTAAGGCAACATGCACAAACGTTTAGTTCAGAAATCACTCACGTTAACAGGTTAAAAATATCATCAGCCCTCCAAACATCTTCCTACCACTCTGAACCCAGTGCAGAGAGCAGAGCCACAGCTCCGGTCCCCAAAGCTCCCTGGTATGAATTATTTCAGCCACAACCCAAACATCTTCCTCGGAAATCACTTCCAGGAACTCAGAACCAAAAAGCCCCGAGCAGCCTCAGGTAACAGACTCACTCTGAGGAGCAGGGGGACGTGCCAGCTCCTGCCACCCAGATTATTTCGGAGCCGCGCGTGGGACTGGCAGGCACCCTGCACTGCTGCTGGCACGGCCCCTGCCCCTCCGGGAGGGACAGCGCGGTATCTGGCTCTGATGGACAGGGAAATAAAGAGATCCCTTTGTGCTCGAACAGAGGCTCTCTCATGTGGCAAAACGCATGAGCTAGAGAACAGAAATACAATACCGTATATAAAAACCAAGGCTGTACAAACACCGTTACAGACTCGCGGAGAGGACAGCAAATTATCAATACAATCCCTGACAGCAGTTTAATTTCTCTCCTGCTCCCCCTCTTTTTATTTTTATTTTATAGCAAACTCGGTGCTTATAAAGACCAGTGATTCAGAACCGGTCAGAGCTTCATCCAGACAGACAAATTTCCCCACTAAGCCTTATTAAAACACACACACTAATCCAGCCTTTGCTCGAGGAAGGTCTCTGACTGCCAGATAAGCCACACATTTCTGTAACGTGCACAAAAATCCCCTACAAGTTAGTAGAAAACCAAACTCATTTCCTCTTCAGGCTTGGGCCAAGATTTGAATCAAGGTCTCAGGAGGCAAAAAGACAACAGCATTATAAATCTTTACTGGCTCCCTATTTGCCTTACTTGCATATTTTTACACTTACTTGAAACCCACATATATGCAACATTAAAAAACTTTGGTGGGGTACTTCAGATTAGAACAGAGACAATAGCAGTTGGTTACTTGGAAGGTCTGTGAATTGAAACTTTGGTAGCGCTTGCATTCATCAGGGGATTTGTCACAAAACAGAAAAACTGAAATTAATTCAAAGTCAGTTAATCACAGCAACCCTGATTCACCTCTCAGCTGCAGAACACAAAGGCATGCCACCAGTCTGTACTCCCAGGACTTAAAGACTTAAGCACCTTGAAATCCCTAGGCAGGAGTTAACACCCTTTTATTTCACTAACTGAACCAGTAATTCCACCAATAGTTACAGATGTGTTTTGACATTTGCACATGCTCTGTTTATGGGAGGGATGGCACTAACACATGTCAGCAAGGCTTTCACATTTTGCAGGTTAAAAGTCACCCTGGGCATACAGCTCCTAATCAGCTCTGGTAATTTTCTCACCTTACATACAAAACTCATAGCCTTCATTTCCCATTTCTAATGGGAAAACTGCACCAAACATGCTCGGACTTCTTCTGAAGTAAGTAGCAGAGTCAAAAACGCAATTACAATTTCCAGTGATACCACTGTTAAGCCTTGTTTCTCGGTGCCAAACCTTGCAGAAATGGGACTGCACCTGAGAACCACTGCCTTAGGAGAGGGGAGCACTGCCTGCAAGACAACACATCTCTGCCACTGTTCTGCCCAGAGGAAGCCACTAAAGCCAAGAAGATGCATGAAACACTGCTTCAAGGATCCAAGAAAAGGCCTCAGCCATGGAACAGATACTTCCCGTGGAAGATGGCAGCAACAATGCGTGCTCCAAGTGACAGGGTGGCAAAGGGAAAATCAAATATCGGCACAGGCCAGAGATCTCTGCCATCTCCGTGCTTCCCAAGCTGTCAGCATTGAGGCTGCTGCTGTCACTAACCCACTCGTTCACTCTCCCCATCAGACACTGATAGCACGCCTGTCACAGCCGCAGCGATGCCGGAGTCGGGGATGACAAATCACAGGGAAGACGTGTCGACACAATCGACCGGCCTGAAGACAGACAGCTGGTGCACAAATTCCACCACAGACAATATCGCCTGTGAAATCATTCCAAGGCATTTTTAGCAATCGCAAGCTCTCGACAACAGCTCTGACTGCTAAAAATAGCCCGCTGAAGGCTCGCTCCAGCATTAATAACAGCGCTAGCTAAATTTGAGTCATGACCCACTCGGTGACATATCAGCAAAACAAGGACCAGCCTCAAGGAAGCTGCAGAGTAAGTGCCCCAGCAATTTCCACACACCTCCATTACAATGTTTTCTCCACAACATTAATGTCAGTTACGAAGGTATTCCCCGAAATGCTCCTGGTCTGGAGCCAGGCAGGCAGGATGCTCTGCAGCTAGGTAAGAGGTGAAGGCTCAGATAATTCATCAGTGCAAATACACATCCGTGTACTTCAGCACAAACCTTCCTCTTTGCAAACAAAAGGGACCAATGCATCAAAGGTGCTAAGTGTCCCCATCTCTCACATTTCAAAAGCTCCTGCTGAGCATCCATCAGCTAACAGAAGTGCAATACCCTAGAAAATAGAGCAAACCCTGCTTCCCCCATGGTTCTGAATCTTGAAAAGGAGCAAGACAGAGAAAGAGATCTGCTTCCCCTTGGTGTACAACTGACCCCAGAAATGCACTTCTCCTAGTGAGAGCTGCAGCAGCACCTGCAAGTTTCAACTGCTCCAAGATCCCTGAGAACAAAGTAGAAAAACAGCAAGGGCACAAGGTGCTCTCGTATTCGGACACCCAGCACTGACTGTGCAGGTGGAAACAAGGACAGAATTCCCCTCCAGACCGTTTCTAACAGAAGGACACACTGCCTCTGAGCTCCTCCTTGCAGGTGTGCTACCAGAGCAACACAGAGCACCGAGCTTGGCTGAATCGGTCCCAGACTGAAGCATGACCTCGTGTTTGAAAAGGTTTGATTTGGAGATACCCAGAGATGGAGTCATCGCAATCCTTGATAAACGGCTTCAGTGGTTAATTATTCATCCTGGTAAAGTTTTGCAGCTTATCTCTAGTACAAACATACCAATGCTATAGCCTCCCAGCCACTGGATCCTGTTACAGTTTTGACTGCCAGAGGGAAGAGCCCTCTATTATCACGTTTCTCTCCCCTATACAGGCTGCCATAAACTGTCATCATGCCACCCCTCAGCCTCCTGCGATAAAACAGCCAGAGCTCCGGGAGCCCTTCCCTGCAAGACCAATTTTCCAATTCTTTAACAGTCCTCACGACACTTCTCTGAAGTCCCTCTCCAGTTCTCAAGAATCCTTCCTGACCCGCAAGCACCAGACAGGACGCAGCACTCAGGCACACTCGTGCCAATGCCGCGCGCAGGGCTGTGTCACCACCGCGGTCCCACCAAGCACTTCCCCCTCCACACACACAAGGATTACATACTCGATCTTGGGCACAGCTGGGCTGTGACAACTCACACTCAGATGGTTATCTGTCCTGACACCCGTGCCCCTTTCAGGATAAAAGCCATTTCTCCGGGGACAGCTGTCCACCCTCCATCTCCCCGTTACACACAAAGGCCCTCGCGTTGTCCCTAGAGCAGCACATTTTATTGCATCAGAACGTACTGTTCATGAAGCAATCCCAGTCACTCCAGTTCTGTCCCTTATCTTGCACTCCACCTAATCTGTGTGTTATCTGAGGACTCTGAGTAATGGTTTTATTTTTTTTTCCCCTGGGTCACTGATTAAAGAAGTTAAATAGTGCTGTGCTAAGGACCCAGTACAAACACACCTTCTGAAAGCTGGCTCTTTCTCGCCTGCCCTATTTTGAAACCTTCCAGCTACACAGTTTAGAATTCAGTCCTTGTGCTGTTTCTATTAAATATCTGCATTAGCAAAAGAAAGCTGGGACAAAACCACTCAACTTCAAAATATATTGAAGCAAATATCTGGGGCTTTCACAGCTGACTGCAGGGGATCTTGGAGAAAAATACTGCTACCAGCTACCAGGCCACCAGCAAATAGCTTCGAGCTTATTTGAGGTGTCCGAGGGCCCACATGCAGCTCCTGCTTGGCCGCCCTCATCCCAGCATCTGTCCAGGGCAGGAGGGAGAGCTCTGGTCCCTGAAGGAACTCCTCGAGGTTACGTAGCACGGCCTTTCTCCAGATCAGACATGCCAGGGCTCTGCCTCTGAAGCCCAGAGCAGCTGGTCCTCTTAATTCTTCTCAGTGGGGTCCCCTAATCCTAACACGATAGGATCAGATCATCTGCAACGTGAGGAGATCTAAGTGCAACGAGACCAGTGCTCCCCAGATGAGCACACCAGCCCGCGCAGGATGTGCCCCACTGAGCTGAGCCCCCCGCTCCTGCGTGCAGCCGTGAGCCTCACCCCACCCAGCACCCAGCTGCACAGTCCTGCCCTGCAGCACTGCTGGAAGGAAACAAGGTCCTGCAGGAGTACGCCTGCTGATCAGGTATATTACAAGTTATTTTCTGGTGTTATTCAATAGCTCCTTCCAAACCAAAGGCTGTATGCTGTAAATGGGGGTTTGCTCCTCTGGTGGAGAAGGGGCAGGAGGTCATCCAGGCAAGGTGACAAGGAGCAGCAGTGACTTCCACACTTTCTTCTACACCTGCACAAAAGGATGGGTCAGGAAACCAGCCACTTCCCACCAGTGAGACCTCACGCTCCTCATTTCATGCTTAAATTACAGTTTTACATCAAAACACCATCACTTCCACCTCTTTCTGCTGATTTGCAGCCTCTTAGAAAAGCCACAACCACAGCCAACACCATGTTTCCACAAGCCCTGCCACAGACATGTCCCCAAAGAATGAGCTAACACGAGAAAAGGGATGCAGGGAGCTCTCTGAAGAAATGCCCAATATCCAAACACACAGGGTTGAACCAAGGTTGACCCAAGGACCTGACCGTGCTTCTGCCCCAGGAGAGCCCTCCCACAGCTCCCAGGTCCACCAACGCCTCCAGGCCAAGAGACACCATTTGTCTCTCAGACTGCTGCCAGCTCCCAGTCAAAGCTAATCTTACCCTTTAAGAAGTGTTCCTGATGGCATCAAATCACATGTGGCTTAACCTTTAAAACAACATTCATCCTGAGCCACCCCAAACCTAGGATCTGGAAACCCTGTGCTCAGAATGCAGCTGGGGGTCTGAAGATCCAGCACGAGGGAACATGGGGAGTGAAAAGTGGTTTTGCTGCCTGTGTGCACTACGAGGAAAGATGCCTCTTTCCTGTGGTAGTGAGACCTTTTTGAAAAGGATTTCTGAGGTATCACCTCCTCACACAGACAGGGAGGACTCAGGAGCAGGGCATGTCCTTCTTTGGCTCAGGGGCATTTGTTCTTCCTGATGACCTCAGCTGGGGTCCCCCAACACTTACATTAATAACCCCATCTGCAACAAGTTTGTATCACCACATAGAAAAGCCAATCTGATACAGATTCCAATGAAGAGATGCTGTGCCTTTGATGTCTGCAGTACTGCAGCATCCACTTCACATTAAAATATCATACATGGATCAATGGCACTGATGAAAATAAAAGCAACTCCACCCATAAAGCAGTAGGAACGTGCCTGGTTCTTGCCAGTGCTGAGTTCCCATCCTGTAGTAAGGATGAGATAAAGGCATACAATTAAGTTCAAGCAGAAAGCCCATTTACAGTTAGCTGAGCAACAACTGTCCAATTCCCCCAAACACAGAGAAACGTAATCCCTGCTTAGATTCCTCTTCCCACTTCACAAAATAAATACAGTCCCGGCTAAATTTCTGGGGCAACATCTCACGAGAACAGCAGGAAAAAGCTGTTGGAAAACTCACACAGAGGCGTAGGAAATCAGTACAGGATGGCAGCTTCACGGGCACAGTGCACAGCAGCGAGAGCACTTCACCCCAGCACCCAGCACAGCCCCCCGCTCCCTGAGGCCAAGGGAGGGTTCTGCTCTCCTCCGTAGCTGGCAGGAACAGCCTGGCACAAGCAGCCTGCTGTGGCAAGCAGGGCCCAGCTGGGAGCTCTGCTGCAACACCCAGCCTCGAAATGCCAACAGCTCTCTCCTGTCAGTCTCATGCAGCTCTGGAAGCAGTTGGCTCTCTCACTGGCAGTTTTCTCCACTGCTGCTGCCTGTGAACACCAAAGAAAGTATGGAGCAACTTCGGCTGTGCCATTTTTCTGTGGTTTTGGTGTCACTGGAACTAGCAGGCACCTGACCCTGCCTGACAGCACAGGGGCTCCCCGAAGCCCTCCCCAGCCGACAGGCACTCATTCTCCTTTCAGCTCCAGCAGCGGTTCTGAAGTGCCACAGCTGCACCACACAAAGGTCTGGCTTAAACACTCCTGCAGCAATGATCTGACTCATCTCTGCAAAAGGAGTTTTTGAGCATCTTCAGAAGACAACTAATCACAAAAGTGATATAAATGAGCTTTCTTGACGCTTGCCAATGTTTTTAGCACATCAGTGCAAAGCCTTTACCTTGACTAGCAAATGCTGGCAAGTTAAATGCAACCGAGATGCTTGAGACTGCTCAGACAACTGCTGCCAGTCAAGGAGCCAAAGCACCAAAGCACTTTAAGTGCAGGCACATTCTCTCTGGTACTCATTTAATACTTCAAGGCAAACAATAACCATGCTTCTCTTCCCTGATGCCTTTGCCCGAGCACCTCCCTGGAACTCTCCTGGAATATGGACTACTGTTACTGCATCACTTTCAAAGAATTTCCCTTTCATCTGCATCACCAAGAGATTTCCTGCTCCCCTTGCTGCCTCAGAGCCCTCTCACCTCGTGCTCCTTGTTCTGTTGGTAGCTACACAGTAAGTCTGAAAACACACTGTGCTGTGGAGGTAGCACCATTACACACATGCCATAGGGAATAGCCATGAACAGAGAACCTGCTCTGAAAAAAAAGCAAGGGGAAAGAATATCAAAAGCATACCGAGTACAGATCAGCCAAGAAATACAATCTCTTCAAACTTCAGAAGAGAACTGGAATGGCCACAAATATCTAGCTAATTAGGGCTTTAAGGGGATCTGTGCTCCTCACCCTTTAAACTGCTAAAAAAAAAAAAATCTCTGGAAGTCAATAGTGCCAAAATCTTCAAGAATTTTGTATTTGCTCTGCTTATACAAACCCCAGACATTCTTACAACCATCCATTCCCCCTGCTCATAAATATTTATCTAGTTGGAGCCAAGTGCATAAATGAACCTTCCATCCTGCTCATGGCTGCTCTCCCTTTAATCCTTAATCCCTTTGCACTATCTTTCTTGTCTCTAACCTGCAGAGGACTCTGACTGTTTGCATTTAATTCTTCTTACACATGCCCTGGAGCACAAATGGCTTGTCAGGTTAAAGATAAAGCAAATATGTGCTGTCACCAGCAGAGTAACCAGCCTTTTTGATATCAGAACACCTGCAGCCAAGGCAGGCTGGGCAATGGGGCCATGAGTAAGTGATTTAGTTGGGATCTCCCCACTCAGCAAACTCCCTGACTTTTCTAGGACAAACCTCCTGCCTGCTGCTCATACTCACTAATTCTGAAGATATTTCCCTCTTTAGTCAAATGCAGCAACTTCAGGGATGGCACAGCCAGAGATGGGCCAGAGAGATTACGTCTGAGCTGCACTGTGAACAAGTGTGCTGGCAGGAAGAGAAGTACAACACCTGTTCCAAAGAGGTTGGCAATGAGAGGCTGAAGTCACCAAGAGAGAAGGACCCACGATGTGTTTTATCAGCACAGACAGAAAGGGAAATTCAGAAGAAAGAAGCATTGGTATTTAGGCCAAGGGAGGGTCTGTGGAACAAGAAGACAAGAGCATGTCACAGTCAGGAGCTTTAGTTCCTGAGTGAGTCCTTTCCATTTTCCTCCCACCCCACACTGCCAAACACAAAGCCTTACACTTTTTGGAGCCGCACAAATTAGTTCTCATCTTTAGACCAAAGGCACAAATGAAATCCCAACACTCAATTTTCTCCTGTAATAAACTAATACATCTCTCACCCCTGCTGAAGACTACCCACCTTCTTCTCTCTCTGAAAACCCTTCCCTTCACTTTAAGCAGTGAACTCTGCCAGCAAAGCTGATGCTGCTGTCTGGAAACCTGACAGACCCCTGCCCAAAGCAGCTCGCTGGTACAAGGCTGCCAAAGCACCGAGCTGCCAAGGCCTGGCCCACACTCCCCTCTGGGACTCAGACCACAGATTTTTTTAATGGGTGTTTCTTTCTGTTCTTTCCAATCAACGTTATTACTATTTCTTTAGAACAGAAAAATTGAAGGGTTTGGAAAATGTATCTAAGCATGCAACTGCATCATCTGGCAGATTAGGCATTTAACTGCAAGGATAACATTACATAAATCACTGAGATGAGCCTGCTCAGGCACGATGTTTCCACCCTGAAATGTCAGATTGCTGAAAAACGTATCAGATTTTGACATGATTTGGAAAATATTTATCCTTACTTCTTTCAAAAATCCACCCTCAAATTCCATCCCAATCCCCTTCTGGCTACAACAGTAACAAAAAAAAAAAAAAAAAAAAAAAAAAAAAAAAAAGCAAACTGATAAAAAAAGNAAAAAAAAAAAAAAGAAGGCAGACTGATCAAAAGAGAAGTGAAACCTCTTAAACTGCAGCAGATCCTGGCACCAAGGAAGAGGCTGGATGGACAGCAGTGCCCCATTTGCAAACAATGCCCATAATCACACTGAGAGCTCTCAAATGGAAATCTGGAGTAAATGTTGATCCTTTGATGTAATTAACATTGTTTGTCTCAGCATCAGGAAAAACAAGCTTTTGCCTGCTAGCAAAATTTCTGGCTACGCACACTATTGTTTACTTGAATGAAAGGCTAAAGAGCTAACTGGAGCTTTTTCATTGCACAGATACCATGGAAATGTATCAGTTCGTGAACAAACCTTGCTAGTTAACACCTACAAAGCATTTCCCTAAAAAAAAGGGGGGAAAAAAAAAAAAAGCCCTCCATAAACCAAACCTGACCTTGCTGTTTTCCTCCAACACTTTTGACAAAGCACAGCCCTGTCGCTCCAGTTCTACTTAGAAAAGTCTTTTTAAAGCCTTATGAAAATGCATCAGTGTATCTGCATCCCTGGCTGAATAGCTACATGACTTCTTGAAAATCTCAGCCCCGAATAAATAAACGCTTGAAAATGCCTCATTTTGGTACTAACGCTCCCTGCTGTTCCGGCTGCTGTAGGCAGATGAAGCCGTGCTCCGGCTGCCAGCAGGTAGCAACAGAAAGGTGAGGCACAGAGCAGGGAAGGGGAGGCTCCGGGGAGCTCGGCAGTCTGTCAGATCCAGCTGCAGCAGGAGGGGGTGAGCTGTTCTGACAGCTGGAACAAATCCACGGAAAACGGCTAGAGGTGACCCAAATACCTCTGCGTGCTCTTCATATTTGGGGGAAGACCCCGATTAGCAACTGCCAAGTGTTGACTGACTTTCACCTGAATTTATGCATTTGTTCATTGGATAGCTGCGTTCTATTTAAAGGTGGAAATTGGGGACTAAAAGGAGTAGGGGGAAAAATGGCTCCGGAAAGCACTGTGAGCTCAGTCAGTGGATGGAGACGCGGTTCTGCAGCGCAGGAGTTCATCCCCACGAACAAACGGAGCAGCCAAGCCCCATGCAGCAGCCCTGGCTGGCAGCTGGGTGCAGGCAAAGCCCAGCCCTGGAGCCAGGCTGACGGGCAGCAGAAGGGCAGCAGCACTGACCCCAGGCTGGGGCGGCTGATCCCCAGGGAGAAGCAGCTGGTTTAGTTACAGGCAGGACCTGCACAGACAGCAATTCCAACAGGGCATGACTTGGGAAAGAAAAACATCCAGAAGACCAGTTTACTGGGACTTCAGAAGCAGCCTTTTTCTTTTTTAATGTAATGTTTAAAGTTACCTATAACAACTTCAGAAAACCGAGGACTACCCAAAACCCTGCAATAATCCTGACCCCACACAAGTTAGCAGCTGCTAACCCCTCCAACATTTTCTAAGCAGGCAAACACCAAGCACTGACTGTACCCTGTCTCTCACACCTCGGCTGGCAGATCCGAGCGCGTGCCAACTTCATGCGTGCTCTCAAGAACTACAGAGAAAGCGGTTTTCTTTTCCAGTTTGTTTGTTCTCGCAGTTTTTTTCCAGATAGAGGCACTTTTCCAAAGCACACCTCCAACCACCCCCCTGAGCATCCCCTCACTGGCACTTACTGCAGGCTGACACCACCCAGCACGGCGGTCGCTGACCCACAGCACAGAGCAGCTGCCTTCCCTGCTCCCCCAACTGCTTATTGAAACTTCCAAACGCAGAGAACACAAAGGTCCCAAGACGCTGTCTGCCCACAGCAGCAGCCAGTCCTTACGTGTTTAAGCACCGTGCTTTGCACTCCAGGCCTCCAGCAGCCGCTTTCATTGAGATGCAGGGCACATGCACACAGACCAGAAAGCATCACAGACCATACAAACCCTAACACGGGAACACGGGTCCTCGGAACTCACGCACTGCACCCAGCGGGCAGCCCATCATTTCTCCATTCAACCTCTAAACAGTAATGCTGGTATTAACACACAGATACCTTCCCTTTTTTTTTTTTTTTTTTTTTTCAGTACAGGTTCCTGATACCTACAACTCTGCTACAGAATTGTTTTAATTTTATTTTGGACAGTTAGACAAAACTATTAAGTGGCCATAAGCTACAAAAGCACAGTGGTCTGGGCAGCGCATGTCGCTGTCAACCCACCTACCACCCTTACAGCAATACCTGCAGCAGGGCAGGAGGGGGGGAAGGAAACCTCTGCATCACTTGGAACTGGTTTCCACTGGCAGATCAGAGAGAGCACAGGCAGCAGCACAGAAACATATGTTTGAACCCAAGCCAAAAATCTGGCTTCCTTAAGAAGTGTAGGATGACAAGCCTCTCGCAGCAGTACCAGCGGGCTGAAACGTAGGGGTGGAAAAATTCCCTCTGCTCATGCAGAAGGCAAATTCTCTAATATCTACCTTCCAGCATGTAATTCAGAACAGCTGGGGTATGGAGAAAGCCACCAAAATGACCACAGAAGACAGTTAGTAGCTTGACACTGCTTTATGCTTTGATAGCATTGGATCTTCACTCACCACTGCTATTTAGGAAAATTAGGAAAATGGTGACTAATACCTTGGTGTCAAAAGCCTAAAGCACTTTGCAGGACACACACCTATACATTACTTGGCTGGGAGCTGAAAAATCTCTATGCCTTTGCTATCTTGCATTAACATTTTCTTGAAATTGGGCACACGAAAATTGATGGTAAGTAAAAGTTAATCACAGTGTTTATGTCAAAAAGCAAAAGAGCAGAATGATGACTTTTAATTTGGGTCTTCCCTTCACTAAGCTCAGCTTCTTCTAACAACAGGGAATCCCAGGGAACAGCATTTCTCTTATCAGCAGGACTGACGAGCTGTTCTGCTCTAGTTGCTGTTCACAGCAGATAATAGCACAAGCCTGGAGCTGGAAAATATTGCTATGATAGCAGTCCCTCTGTTGCCACCCACAGAAACTCCGCGAGCACCTTCGTTCTAGAAATCAGCACAATCAGAGAGAGAACCCAAAAGCATCCCAGGCAAACAACAACAATGAAAAAACAAACCACAGAAGAAAGCCACACATAAAACTCTGATGTTTCAGATAGCAGCAGTGACATCTCCCCATTTACTGATGGCCAACACAATCTCTGAGGCCACGTCCCCAGTCACTAGACTTACTAAAAGCTGGTGCTTTGCTCTGTTTCCTCCTTGTTGCCCCCCTCCTTGAAATAGATTATGCTGATTAACAGTTTTGTGCCATTTGATGAAAAGATGCTCTAGTAGCTGGCTTGCAGAGCTGCTTATACAGCACAGATCACATATTTGTGAAGTACGAGCGAGCAGAAAGACATCTGCTTGCTTGATTTCAGTAGGTACAAATGTACAAGTGGCTCATTCTTCAGGACATGCTTGCTTTCTTTGCTTGAGCGTGTGCTGCCTGAACTGCCTGCCTCGTCTCAGATGGCTGAATCCAATCCGTTTCCTTTTTGCATATCAAAGAGCCCATTTTAGGAGGATTGTGGCCATGCACACAGGCTGCTGTCCAAGGGTTGTAAGATGCCCCTTTGCACCTGCACACAGTTTATAAGCTTCAGCTCAGCCACCACAACTGAACAAAAATACCTGCTGTATTTTTGAGCTTGTCACCAGCTTTTGTACCATCTCCACATTCACCAAGTATTGCAAGGGATTTCAGAGCAAAAAAAAAGTCACATTTCTTTAAAGATACATTAGTGGATTACAGCCACTGCTCCAGTGTGGAATTCAGTTACAGCTGCTGTGGATTAGCATCTCAAAAAAAAAAAAAAAAAAAAAAAAAAAAAAAAAAAAGAAGAAAAGCCACCACACTGAAGGCCTAGGAGGAGAGCAGGCACTCAGGTGGGAGGCAGCGAGCCCCGAACACGCTGCTCCTCTGCGCAGAGAACGGTGCAGAGGGGAAAGGGCTGCGAGGCTGCCTCCCTCACCGCTGGTTTTCATTTCATAAGCCTGACCCACCTCAAATAGGAAGATGTGCTTTGTTAAACATGAACACGATAGCAGCCCACTATTACCCAGGAGCTGCTGCTTTGTGCTCCTGAAGAGCGAGCAGCATCGATCGCTATCCGCACCTCCAGATGCCCCAGCAGAGTGACTCTCCAGAGACCCTGCTTTCATGTTAGCACTCATGGAAGTAAACAAGCAAATAAAGAGAGATGCAGCATTTACATTACTTCTAGGCAGCAAAGCTTTCTGTGAAGTGTCAGCTGTTGCTTTTCTAGGTTAAACAAAACAAAACAAAGAAAAGAAAGCCTGAACAGCTTTAACATGCTCCTGCGTGGTCTTGGTGAGAACACACACACCATGTGAGATCAGAACTCAGTCTGACAGGGAGATTTCCCCATCCAAAAGGCTGACCAGATTGAAGCCTAAAAATTAAGTCTTTCAGAAGCAGCATTTTCCAGATCTGCCAATTCCCACTATTACTCGAACAACAGCAGCTTTGATAAAGAAAATGCTATTCTGCTTTCCTAGTAGGAATAGCTACTGCCAAGAATTAAGAGAACCCTTCTGTATTAAATGAGAGCTCTTCAGGTTCCTTGCTGTTTGCCTGAGACCTGAAGGGAATGCAAAGAGAGCACGGCTGAGGAGTAACACAGAGACACTCTATTGGAAGGGATTTTTCTTTAGTTTTTCCTGACATCAAGAAAATAGCTCTAGGCCTAAAATATGTATCAATTGCTTCTTGGAGAGTCCACCTGCCCACGATCACTGCAAGGAGAGCTCATTTACTCTCTTTTTTTTGTTGTTTTTATTTTTAGACTCACACATTTCATCTCAATTTCAGCTTGCAAAGATAACGTGCACGCTCTACTGTTGAATAATCCATGGATTTCAGCATCCCTAAATACACAGTGAAAAGATGGATTACCCATTAGGATAAAATAATATACACAAGCCCCTAAATACACATGTACTCTGTAATACAAGTTTTAAATAGTCTCTGTGTGTGAATTTAAATGATAATACGCACGCTAAAAAGTTTCAAAAGATATCTTTACAAAGGAGCCATTACCACTGTGTAAATAATATATCATTTAAATAAATTCTCTGAACTCCCATGCAAGGCTCTTTTCTGGTCAACAGAGAAGGCATAAAGGAAATGAATGCATATACAAAATAGAAAAGGTATTAAGGGTTCTGTTTAAATTCATAACAAGGTACTTGCATAAGAGGGGACTGACTCCTAACACTGTCTATTTCATATTCCTTTATTTTTGTCCAGATATCTTGGGGAAAAAATATAAAGAACCGGATGGATTCATAAGCGAACGATTCACTGTTTTCAAACAGTGCCACCTCACCACTTCTCCAGCAGACACCTTCACATATATCCAGTGCTCTACAGCACACACAAACTTGATTTTCTTCATCAACTTTCAGCCTTGTCAGTCCTTGGCCATTACTCACAGAGCCCAGATTGAAAAGGCTGCAACCCTGCAGGGCAGGGAGCGACAGGAGCCGATGGACGGGCTGCAGCCCCGCCAGGGCCGGGCAGAGCAGGCCGTGTGCCAGCAAGCTCTGAGCAGGCAGCCGTGGGAAGGCACACTGCCTGAGACCAGGCTTAGGGGGACAAAACAGTTCAGTAAAACAGCCAAGTCTTCAACATGCATGATCAGGTTTTACAGCTTTTTAAACTTGGATTTTCAATGAAATCAGTTTGCTGGAAAGAAAACGCTCAGCTCTCCCCCAGCATGTTTGTGTTTGAAGGCAGAGCAGAGCACAAATACGTGACACCAAGTACACCTGTATGACAAATCCAGAGCTATGCACCAAGCACTGGAAAGGGAAAACTCACTCCCATTCACTCTGCAGCAAGTGGCTGAGATCATTTGTATCACGAGGAGTGACACATGAAGGAGCACAGCCCTTTTGTGGTTGCAGATTACAGCAGGTACCCAGCCCTTCCCTCCTGCCCTGGGTGTCTCCCACACAGCCCTATCCTTCCCTCCTCTTTCAAATATACAGGGAAAGGAATCGGATTTCTCCCTCTCAGGGAGATGGATGATGACAGCACCCTGGGGGAACACAGCAGCGGAGCTGCAGGAACACAATCCTGCCCAGCTCGGCTCTCAGCACCAGTGGGAACATCTGCAGGGCTCAAACCCTGAGGTCTGGCCCCGGGACCCAGAGCCAAGCCCCAGCAGCAGCGGCAGCGCTTCTCCATGCCGGTGCCACCGTCCTGCACGCGTGCCCTGCGAGCTGCTCCTGCCCAAAGCCCACACTGCCTCGCTTCATTCTGCCGGCTGCTCCTTTAGTTCTTCTGCTTTTTGAGACAGGGTTTGAAGGAGAATAAAAACAAAAACACTTAGCAGCTCGTAAACCTTCTTCCAAGTGAAGCTGGGGAGCAAAGGCACCAGCGTCTTATCTCAAGCAGTCCCTACCACAACCCGTGCTCTAACACTGGAGCTGATACGGGCCCAGGCTCACGTACACACCGTGACTCCTGCACGCTGCACCTGTTCCAGCAGCCCTGCTCCCTCCTTGCTCTCCCCAGAGTCCCTCTGCTCCCCACACATTTGGGGTGGATGCTGCAGCCGCACCCAACCTGGCCCCATTACTCCCAGGTGCTGCCCGAGGCTCTCCAGCCCATGCACCGGCCCCATGGACACGGCTAACCCAGCCTCAGTGCTGCACCTAATCCATATATTGATATCATTTATAATTACTTTTTATGAACTTGACCTGACATCCATCCTTACCCAGAGGAAACCTTCTATTCTCAGAAAGTAATGTTTAAAAAAAAAAATAAACACACCAAACACACCAAAGCCCTACACGCCCAAAGGCCCAGTGAATTTGGGGCATGGCAATAGGAAAAACTGATGCACAGCATCTGCTCTGCAAGTGATTTTCCGTGTGACATTTCCCCGCCCCTCCCCGAGGGCTCCATCCCCCGGCTGCCAGCGGGGCCACGGAGCAGCCAGGATGCTCGAGGAGCCGTCCCCCCGCGCTGAGCGGGCTCCTGTCCCTGCCAACACGGGGACAGAAAAGTACTTGATTCATAAAAGCACATATTTACATCCCCAAGCAAACGCTTAAATGGAATACACTTGCCCACACGGTGCTGTGTACACACGGAGGCACACAAGAAAGCTATTTTAAGAGCTCCTTACACCGGAATGCAGCTGCAACAAAGGTGAGCTCGGGCTGCAGGCTCAGCAAGCTGCGACAGTGTGGCCTGGAACCATGCTGGGCAGCTCTGCTGAGCCTGGAACCATGTTGGGCAGCTCTGCTGAGCCTGGAACCATGCTGGGCAGCTCTGCTGAGCAGAGCCCCAGGGCTTGATGACACGTGGCTTCACTGCCCCAGGCTGAGGCAGCTCAGAGCTTCACTCAGGGCTCATTTCAGAGAGGAACAGCCTATTTTCTGAGCCAGTACTGCCCTGGGATTCAGTTCAGACCCATTTCCCAAGTTCTTTATAGGCACCTGGGGGGGAGAGTGGTGTCTCTGCTGGTGCTGGGGAAGGGGCTGCTCACCGTGGCTTTTACCCCTGAGATCTTCACCTATGCTTCAACATGAGCTCCAGCAATATGTTCCATATTTCAAACCCACTTATCTCAACTTATAAACAAGATCCTAATACCCATCATCCACACCCTGGACACTGGCACATGCACATTCAGTTCTGCAACACCTCGATATACAGAAGTCAATTCTTACAGTAAAATGACATTCTGCATGAAATTGATATTTCAATCAAGTTCTATTTTCTTTCTTTTGCTACTATTAGAGTGTAACAGTTGTGTATTTAATCTAAGAAAATGAAACAACAAAAATTTGGTAAATGTACTGGGGGAAAAAAAAAAAATCATTAAAGGGATTTCCAAGTCCCTGTTTAATGAAGCATAACAGACTGGGTTGGTCTGAGCTCCTGTCTGCAGACTTTGTTGTGGGTTTTTATTTTGCTTGCTTGTGTTTGTAAGGTAAGAGTCAGTTCTGTTTTATAGTTTTTCTGTTGTTTCTATAATTTTTAAAACATAGAAACTTATGTTTCTGCTTGCATAGAAACTTAAGACTCCTACAGCATTCGATTTGCTTCTGTAGATTTCTGTCTGCTTTATGCTGACCTCTGTCACCAACAGAGCTCATTCCCCTGTTTGGGGGGGAGGAGGGGTGGCATTTCTTGTTTTTAGGAAACAGCCTGGAAAAATCCTTATTCTCCCCCTCTACCTTAATACAGCCCTTCAGTTAATGCTTTTGCAGGCGGATCTGAAGAGCACTTATCTGAGGGCATCACGCAGATCACAGCGATGCTGTCGGAGGAAGAACAGCCTCATGACCCCAGGACGCTGCAGAACATCACAGCCCCTTCCTGCTCCCCAGCCTTCACGGAGCCATGGCTCCAACCTGCAGCACTCCAGCTACAATGTGATTCCTGCTGCTGCGCAGTGGAGGCACGTCTTACACTTGTGGAATGATGACACATCATCACAAGGGTTAACACTAAAGCTGCTCACCGTGTTTTAAAAAAAAATCTTTAAAATATTACATGTTTTTGTTATGCAAAACTCAGGAGTCAATGTCTGCAGCAAGAAGTGGTGAGTTGATAACATTAATAAATCATAAATAGGATGAAATTCCAGCCTGTGAGAGGAGTTATGATGTTCAGATTTTCCACGAAGGCAGAAATTTGCCATTTTTCCTCTCCAACAATTCTTAGCCGTTAGGCATGCGGAAAAAGCTTCATTCCATATCCTACTATCACTCTTAGGCACCAAACATTAACCTGCTGGTTTTGCTTTCCTATAGCAAGTGTTTCAATGAATGCTTTTATCTTTTGAGATGAAAAAACACAAATTCTCTTGATTTAAAGTGTGTCTACTGCTGCTTTTCTTTATCCCTAGAGTAAGAGGTTTTTTTAAGCAGAGCAAACAGACAGGATTTAGTAGAATACAATTTCTTTTGGTTTATTGCTCCATTAATTTTATTTATGTTCAAAGATGCTGTTCTTATCAATTTGGTATTAAGCAGAGAGATGCATCAGGAGGAAGAAACATGACTGTAATTCCAAATGAGGCCCTGGGCAGAATGGGAGCAGGAGACGTCTGAGCCACCTTAAGTGATCAGACATGTTAATACAAGGCAGTTTTGATAGGTAGCAATTACAGCTAACAGATAGTCTAAGCATTATTCAGAAGTCTACTGCAACCATACATTTAGAATCATGCCTTTATGTTCCTTGCTGCAGATGCTTATGCAAGCCATCATTATTTAAGAGGGAAAAAAAAAAATCCCTTTTTAGCAGTATACTTTGGATTTTCTCTTCTGTATCTCTTGAAAATCCTCCGCATCCAGCACACAGAGGTGCACAGCATCCTGTCCAAACTTCCCACTTCCTCTCCTGTATGCTATTTGTCACTTGGTGCATCTGTATCTTTCACCAAAAAAGAAAAAGTTAACTTTCTCCTGGTGTAGAGTAGAAATAACCAAAATAGCCAAAAGCTTGAGCAGATGGAAAGAGGCAATCAGACAACGAACATCATTTAATACTTCTACCAAAAAAAAAAAAAAAAAAAAAAGTGCCTCAGGCTCCTGGCTGTGACACGGCCTGGGTGTACTTCCTCTGCTCTCACTCCTCAAAAGCACAGGAATGATGGACACATAAGAAAGTCAGGTGCTCAAACACTACAGATAAAACGGTGAGGGAGGGGTGAAGAACAGAAGCATGACTTAAGATACACATGACCACAGTAATCACTGGAAAATGTCTGCAGATAAACACTCCGAAGAAAAGCAAAGTGCCTTTTCCTATTCAATTGCAGGAGCGACCAGCTTCCCCCAGTTTCTTCCTAAAAATGCTGCTTTGATTACTCATCTGCACCTCATTCAGCAAAGAAATAAATGCTCTCATCTTAAAGAACAGTAACACCTTGCCCAAACCCAACAGCAACGAAGCAGAGGCTCTCGCTAACTGAAAGCAGCGCACAGGATGCCTCGGGGTCAACATGCTGCCAGAGACTTTCTTTCTTTTGTGATACAGAGGACAAGGCTTTTGGTTTGTTTTCTTTTCTTTAAAGCCGCATCCTTGACAGCATGAATTGGACAGAAAAAGAAGAAAAAGCAAAGCACCCAGCTACAAGAAATGAATGATGATAGAGACCCTGCAAAAGGCCCTTCCTAATGACAAGATATTACTGCACAGGTTAATGAAAACCAAATACCAATTTAACACGCTAACCTTTGAGCAAATTGAGTTCAACTAATCAAGAGCCCTCCAAAAGGGTATTTTGAACTAAGAAAAAAAGACTGGAAAAATCATTTACATAAGATGGCTGGTAATGGTGCATTTAATGGCAGCGGTGATAGGGAATTATAAGGAAATGAACACCTTGCCTACAACCTATTCACTAAAGCATTTAATGGGACATCTCCAAAGAGCCAAACTCCACCCACTGGTACCCAGGCACAAGTCCCCAGGACCAGCAAGGCAGTACCATTGCCTTGGGACATGCTTGCCATAGAATTTTAAACAGAGATAACATCTACCATCCAAACCCAGACTGGGCAGTTGCTCTCTGCATCAATTTTAATAACTGAGCGACTGGATCCCCCTGCATCAGCCAGGCACTGGCTCCTCAGAACTCCTCCAGCAAGGAGGAATATTTAGCACCCAAGACTTGCTGTTTCTTTATGGACACAAACAAATTATTCTGCGTAAGAGGATGTGACACCAGTCTCTGAGTACTTCTGCCTGAAGACTACTGGATCAATAAATCCCTACACACTTCTTCTAAAACATTATCCAGGCAGACATATGTAAAAAGAACCTCAGTATGTGCAGGCAGACGTGTGCAGCTGTGCAGTACCTGCCTGACCCCGTCCCACACAGAGGCTGTACTGGCGATGTCCATTTAGCATGGCTTCAACACCAGAAACTAAATCTTTTGCATCCCTCTCCTCAACTGAGGGCAGTGCAATTCTTAGCAATTTATCTAGACAGCTAAATAGGAAGTGGGATTGTCCTAAGGAAAAAAAAGCCTAACTCCTAATAAAGGTAAGAAGATGCAGCTGGCTCTCCGCTCCCTATCCACATGCACAGAAACATCACCAAGGTTTGTGCAGCTGTTCCCCTCCCTCCATCCCTTAGCCTCCCAAACAGGTCTGCTCTCCCCAGCCACCCCCACGTGCTGAGGACCACTGGACACATCTCACCCTTCCCCAGCTGAGCACACACCTGTGATCTCTCACTCACCATTTGCACCGTGGAAACTGCGAGCCCCAGGCCCCTGTTTGTCAAGCACAACAGCACTGAATTACAGGGATGTGCCCAGCATCTCCTAACAGCCCAGCTCTCAGTGGATGCAAGATGTTAACCTTACAATAAAATCAGGGCACACCATCTCCAGGAAATACATTTTAGAAGAACGCTGAGCACTGCAATGTATACCTTTGGCATTATCAGCTAATGCAGCCCTCAAGCAGTGTTTTTGCGGAGAACAGCAAAGCAGGCTGTTCTCCCCTGAAGTGTTCTGATCCAGCAGGGAACAGCTGGCAGCTAACACACGCTTCCTTTGGCAAAGCCCATAACGCTGCTGGATTGTGCATTTGCCCATAGGCCCAAACTCCTCAGAAACGACCTAACACACAAGGCTCCTCGGGCTGTACCAGCACAGCCCATCTTCTGCCAGCACTCTGATGTGCCAGACAGCTGCTGTAACAGAAGTCCCAAACTCACACAACCACAACTGTCTCATCCAGCAAGGCCTCTGTCTTACCTGGAGCTGGGGGCTCTGCTCCACATCATTTCCTGCTCCTTCCTTGTGCTGCTGTTTCTGCTCCAACTTCCTTCTGCTTCTCCCTCGTGCTGCTCTCTCTCATCCTCCTGCTGCTGCTTCTTTCCAAGCTTTCTGACCTGTCTCAACTTTGCCTGTCTGGCCCTTATCTAAGCCTGGGGCAGTCCCACCCCAGGCCCACTCCTTCTCATCACAGGTGCAAGTGATTTACCCGTGTTCCTGGCCAGCCACACCCCTCGTCACCTGCTCAATCATCAGCTCAGGCCATGATCAACAGTTGCCCTACACTGCCCAATGGAGAGACAAAGAGATCGTCACCCAGATGAACATTAAAACAATATCGCTACTGTTAATAACAAGCACACAGGAAGCAGCTGCAGTGGAGCACGTTCACTAGGACAGCCCAAGGCCCGCACCCAGCGAGCACCACAACCCACCCCAGGGCAGCAGCACTGCCGTCAGCACCCGGGGCACGCTGACCCCGCTCCCGGAGCCACCGCTGGCCGGGGCTGCGCTCACTGTGCTTTGAGCCCTCAATAAACTGGATTTCTCCATTTCTAATTTGTCATCTGCTGGCTTTCACTATGGAAAAGTACTGAACAATTCTAAAGGTCACCTAAAGGATGCACTTCAGTGCTTTCTTGAGTTAAGATACCCAGAAGAGAGAAAACTCCACACTAGTCACAGCCACATTCAGGTGCTCACCTCTCCGACTCATGTTTCAACGTATCACACTAATTTTATGGGTTTGCTACCCTCCTCCTTTTCAGCTGGGCTCAGGTTTAAGAAGCGCAATCCTTACGACCTGTGCTGAGAACACCAACCTCAGATTTCTGGCCAGCTGCTGCCCTTCGACCCTTTCGTCCTCCTCTCCATTACTCATTCTTGTTTCATTATCTGAGCAATAAGAAACATCAGGAGTCTCAAGTTTTCCAGCACTGGGAACCCTTAAATTCCTTTGAAAAAAGATCCCATGGAAATAAAAGACCCAAACCTTTCTGTCAAACTATACCTTGCAGTTAAGGGATTCTGTAATTAGAACATAATTACTCAGCCATATAATGTGTCAAATTATGGAGAATGATTATTTGTTAAGCTACAGATAAAGAGAAAAATGAATAAATCTGGAGCCACAGATAAAACCAATTAAATGGAAGTCCTTCCCTTCAGCATTCTCCTAACACTTGGGAGACCGGCTCTATCCAGCAGCTAGTTTACATGCACAATTGCTGTGATAAAACTTTTACACTATATACACAGCATAAATCCCAGCAGTAAATAATTCAGAACAAGAAAGGGCTGCAAAGAAGGACAGCTGGTGCTGACAACACTAGCAGCATCTTTGTTACTACATGACATGCAGGCAGTTATGAGCAGAGTAAGATTATGGAGAAGATGACACAAATTCCAGGTTAAGCTCAGAGTTGTTAAGGGATTTCACTTATTACTTGACTAAGAGCCAGTATCCTTTCAGGTACTGTTCAAAAGAAACTACCTGTCTGCAAAACAGACTGGAGAAGAATTCTTTTCATGCAATCTCAAAGCACGCTAACACAACATCCAAAACACGCGGCAGAGAAACACAACACCTCTCTTTGTTTGGTGTAAATTCTAAAGCTGTATCCTCCGAAATACACGAGTTTGACTACCAAATTCAGTCACTCCTAGCTAACAAGACAGGGAAGAACACAGGCAGGGAGGGCTGCCCAGCTGCAGCCCACACCGCGGCCACCTCCCAGCCCTGCCAGCAGCTGCCTGCCCCTCGGAGCGGTGACAGACAGGAAAGCTCCGCAGGAACAATAAGGAATGATGAGAACAAAAGATTTAAAAACAGTCCCAGAGGAAGCACTTATTTCAAATTAAAAGCCATGCACACACTTCCTGGCACACGGATTAAATGGTCACCTGTAAATCACTGTTCTTTCCCAATTCAGGGATTTCACACCACAAAAGAGCCTTCCCAGCCGTGCACCTAGAATCAGAGTTTTTATGGGAGTTCCTTGCACGTGCACTACACCTTCATTTATTTATTTATCTTTCAGCTCCCCAAAGCTCACCCAGTTACAAAAGAAACCCCGGGTTTTGCTCCTTGGTCACGCTGCTCCGTGCTCCCCAGCTCACCGAGCCACCAGGGCTCCTTGCAAGCAAAACCAACAGGGCCCCCCCGCTTCTCTCTGCCCCTGCACCACACACCAGCACAACCCCTGCCCTGACACAACTTCAGCAGTGCATAATCCAGCCATAGATGTCAGTGACCTATAAGAACAGCCTTATTATCCTGCAGGCACAGATAAAAGTCAAGAAAGGAATTAGGGAAGCTACACTGAGAACATCGCCAGTGATAAATTAGGGATCCACCATCTTAATTAGTACCAATAATTACATTCTCTTTCAAAGAAACTGAGGTGTAATAGACACTAATGTCATCTTTTCCTGCACAATAATATAATATTGACTTTTTAAACAGAAGAAAGCACATTGTCTGACCCAAGTCAGAAGATGAATTATGGCCATTTTAGAGGCCCTGCAAACACCGTTCAGTGCATACACCACCAGAGCACAGCGCTCACGTCGTGGCACATTCCAATCAAGATAAATCCCATCAGTGCAGTCTTGGAACTGAGGTATGAGGCTGGGAAGCAATGGGAAGGGCTCCGGCCCCAGCACCTCCCGGTGCCCCACACAGCACCGAGCAGCAGAGAAACGTGTGAAATACCACACATGTCCAATTCCTATTCATGGCACTGTTTCTAAAGGCCCTGATTCACCAGTCTGTACCTTTTAGATATTACACTGATGTCTTAATTTGGCAAAACCTATAAATTCCCCCCAAATCCCAATGTGCATTATCAAAACAGGGATCTAACAGTGACACAAAGTTCCAAAAACACCTCCAAGGTCAGGCAGCAAGAACTCAGTTGCGTAACAAAAGCCCAAGCGAGACAGAAGAAAAAAACAGCACAAAGCAAAGCACTCCACCCTTCAACTCCTGTCAGAGGAAGCAGAGCCAGCTGCGCAGCGTCCGGCAGGCAGCGGTGCCGGGCACCCGGGGCTGACACAGCTCTGCTGTGCGGGGGCTCGGGGAACGCTGCCCCAGCTCCTCCGGCTCCGCACACTGCCAGGGCCCCCACGCTGCGCAGAAAGGTGCGTTCAGCCTTCACATCTGTGGCAAATTAAAAGCTGCTTATGACAAGTTGGAAAGCCCTTTTTCATCTTGTGCTAAGGAGACGTTTCCCACTGCTGCTGCAGTGACCGCCGCCACCTTCCCAGGCAGTGCAGCACAGAACGCTGCAGGTTTGCCCCAGAACAAGAGTCTCGTTTCCAGAAGGGAAAACAAATGCATTTCCAATCCTTACGGACAGGATGGAACATTATAAAGTGCTGAATAGCTTCCCAGTTACCTCTGAAGGGCCTCACATATTCAGAGCCATAAAATGCACTTCTATGACTCTGTGATTCTCACCGTCCTGGCTGGAACGTCATCAAAACAACCATTTGCTTTTTTTTTTTTTAATTGTAATTTATTTAAGACCAATTAGCCCCCAGATCCCTCTAACGACTCTTGCTTTTTCTGGTTGGTATCAGAAATCATTATACTTCAACTTGAGGCATTTCAGGAAAGTCAGAATTGTTGATTTTCTTGTATTTATAAATACTGAATAAAGACATCTCAGCAGCACTTAGCTAAGTTTATCTGTTATCTCTCAGCAGAAAGCGTGTCCCCACTAAATGACAAGTGTACATTCCATCAAATACATTGCTGCTGCAACTCACATGACATTTAAATATTTTAATTAATGTGAGAAAAGCAGCTCTACAAGCTACAACAGCTAAGTGTCTATTACCCAACTCAGGCCATGATATTCTATATCAAACTCAGCAGCACCGAGCGCACCATCCAGGCTTGATTTTTTGCAGCTAATTGCTAATTAGGGTTATTTTTGAAGCACTGCTGTTTGCGTTGCACCAAATTTGCACTTGGGGAGAAAACAGGATTTACAAGGTCAGAATGAAGTTTAAACATTTGTACACAGACTGCTTCACCCCGCTCAGAACTGCTAAAAGGTCTGAGCAATCTGAAGACAACAGTATTTACACGTGATGTTATTAAAAGCAGGCACTCCTAACTTCGTACAAAGCAGTTATTAACATGTAAAAATTCAAAGTAGGATTGCAATGGTGACTGAGACAACTTTCTAATTAAATAATGGCAGTAATATCACTATGCCTCCATGTACTGCATTAAAAATTGAACAGTGCCTCACTAATAATGCATTGGTCATTTGCATAATCCAAAGGTCTGTGCTGCCAGCATCAGCTGCAGGCCCTCACCCCACCAACCATGCACACCTCGCCTTCCCCTGCCCCCCAGCCAGCCATCACTACAGGGGCAGGGCAGGCACTGCCTGCTCCAAGCTCCTGCCTATTAAGGACGCATTTAGGCACCACTGGGAGCAGGATGATCCCCAGTACCAAAACTTGGGCATTTCTTTCAGAAATAAAAGCCTGCTGTAGACCACACTATTCCCAGCTCCAGCATCAGCCCTCACTCCCCCGGCTGCATTCTCTCTGGTGTGCTATGCCCCATGGCAGCACGGCAGCACCGCAGGGCAGAGCTCCCAACCAGAGCAGCCGGGCTCGCTGTGCTGGGCGCGCGGTGCCTCCAGGATGCACTGTGGCCAACGCAGCTGCACACATCGGTACTGCAGGTGAGCCAGGCTGAGGCAAGGTAGAAAGACAGGAGAAGGACTCATCCACCTGCAAGGACCAAAATTCAGCTACAGCTGTCATTGACAGCTTAAAAAAAACACTTAGGTTAGGCTGGATACAGGACGCTTACATGCAGGCAGCACAGCATTATTGACTGAGGCAAGGGAGGACGAAGGCTGAGCGACCTCTGACCAAGAGGACATGGCGTGCCCAGACTTAGCAGAGGTTCCTCTTGAGTTGTTAGCTCGGTTCAGATTTATGTTTGTGATTTGCTATCAACTCTTTCTAAATCTTCTCTAATCATTAGCCATAACAGCAGCATGAGAGCCACATGAAAGATGGTGCACTGTTATTTTTAATTTCAAGAGACCAAGTGCACTTCCAAATATACTGCCAGCACCATCCAGTCAGGCTGTGGTTTCATAAATCCAGCACGTTTTTTTGGCACGTTATCCCAGAGATGAAGAAAGCTAGCAGAAAACACCAGGGGACAGCTCGGGGAGCTTGCTTTTGGGAGAAACGAGGAACTTCAGCCTTCCCTCTGTCCCTTGAAATACATTTGTATTTTGGCAGCACGCAGGAGGCTGAATGAAGGAGCTCCCAAAGAGGAGTGCTATGGAAACAGGACAAAGACGCTCTTCCAGCCCCGGAGCATGTATACTGCTGCAGTGGCCCTTCCCTCAGTGCGGGTACATGGCTCCCAATTGTGCCTTAATGGAAAATATATTTGCATCAATAGAAGGCTGCTTGCAGACCAGCTGCTCCTTCCTGTTCTCCGCTTTGTTTTTAAAGGAAAGCCGCACTTCTCCTTCCTATCCCCCCTACCAGGCTCCTGCCAGCACAAAAGGACTCCAGCACACGCCTCAGGTCAGCCCTCTTCAGCACGAGCTGACAGGAAGGGGCTGGATGCCACAGGACTTGGGTCTTTTCCTCTGTTTTACACCACATATAATACAGCTAGTTTGCTGCTTCAAATAACTCCCCAGTTAATGCACACCCTCAGAAAATCTGCACCACAGCACGTTTGGCCCCTGCAGCACTGACGGGATGTTTGGGCTGAGCAGCTCCGGGGGCTCCTTGTCCCTGCAGCTCGCTGCTGGCCGGGCCTGGGGGATGCTCAGCTCCAGGCGGCCCCGGGAAGCACGGAGCACGGCTCGGTGCCAGACCACACACTGCACGGAGCAGAGCGTGGTGGATTAGGTCTGACCTCAGGGTCTCTCAGGGAAAGTCACAGAATCGTAGGGGTGGGGAGGGACCACTGCAGACCAGCTAGTCCAACCCCACAGTCCTTGGGGAGGTGGCGATGAGTAGAGAAATACATTGGAGGAAATAGTTATTCTCTTGACTCAAGGAAAAACCCAGCTCTGTTTGGAAATTATGAACAAGCCCTTAAACTCATGCACTTCTGCTTACCCCACCCTGTTATCAGGCACAGTTCTACCACTGCAAATATTGTCCCTGAGACAGCCTGCTCGTGTCCATACAGCATCCAGCAGCAGGGACCGTTTCTAAAACCCTGTGGAAGATTTTACAACGTAAAAGTGTTCAGACTCAGAGGAACTACTTCTGACTGCACCGAGAGCCATGCTGGCTGTGCACCGCATGCACACGTATTATGCACAAATTTCATTTAACAAGCAGCTTCGCTGTGATGTAAATCCTTCCTTAATTTGTGCTTGCAGACCAAAAATTAAAATGAACAGAAAGCTACAATAAATTGAAGAGCTCCTGCTCCTGTGAACTCTCAAGAAATGGAGAAGCAGCGCAGCTCCCCATCACCAGCACAGGCTGCAGATCCCGTCACCGAGCAGCCCTGTCAGACCCCATGCACAGAGCGAGCAGGGGGCACAGGGGGTGCAGGGAATGGAGGAATTTCCTCCATTCATCAGGCAATCTTCCCCTCTCAGCGCAGAGTGGCTACTAATGCACGTAAATCCCTGCTTCATCAAGGAGTGAATAGACCTTTTGTTGCAGTCTATTACAGTTATAAAGATTCCGGCCACGCTTCTCTTACCACCGCCATCCCCTGCACCAAAAAGAAAGGTAGAGCTTAAAACCACAGCGCAGATCAGGATTCAAAACACGCCGGAACAGCCCGGCTGCACCAAGGGGAAAAAAAAAAGAAAAAAAAAAAAACCTGCCGGGCCCCTTTTCAGGGCCTTGCGACAGCACTCGGCAGAAGTTGTGCCCAGGCAGCTGAGAGGCAGCTCCCGGCTCCTGCTGCAGATGTGCGGCTGGCCTGCACAATGGGCGCCTGCAGCCCTGGCTCTCCTCCAGGTCCCACTGTGTGACAGTAACAAAAGGCGAAGCTGGAAGCCCTCAGCTACAGCACAGCTCTAAATGATTTAGTGACCACGGCATCCAGACCTTGGCAGCAGCTGCTGCTTTAAAGGGACATTACCCAAGGAGTCAGTAAACCGCAGAGACAGGCTTTTTTTCCCACTAGGTTTGAAAAGCGCTCCTCCAAACCGAGACGGTGCTGCCACACCTCTGTGAAAACCAAACACGGAGATGGGAGATGGGGAGCAGGAGAGCAGCGCTGCTCAGAGCCCTGCACAGCACCTCCAGGCCAAGGCCGTCCGGCTGGGTGTCCTCCACGCACGGGTTTCCAAGGGCTCTGCGAGCACTGGTGACTGCCGCTGCCCCCACCATGTGTTATTTTCACTTTATAATGAGAAAAATAAAGCGCTGGGATTAAAGCGGCCACAAAGGACCAGGACAGCCTAAGCCCAGGATGACATTACAGGGCCGTTTTTCCTCCAGATGGCTGGAGAAATGACCGGCTCACACAGGGACAGGAGATCACGCTGAGCACCCTGCCCTTCGGCACACAGCTGTGCGCTGCAGCGGGGCTTCGGCAGAGCCGTGCACAGGAACGCTCCCTCCAGCTGGTGACGGGGAGCTGGGGACGGGCACCGCGTGCTCAGCCATCAACGCACACCGCTCTCGGACAGGCACGCTGCCAGCCTCCTGCCCAAGTCCACAGCAGTTTCTGAGCACCTACTCCAGAAGCCAATGGCTAGGAGAGCTGAGTGCTTTTTACACAGTCCAGGACCCAAACGAACCTGTGAATCTCTTCAAACCCCACAAGGCATTTTGTTTCCTCTGCAAGCTGCAGAATAGCTGGGCTTTCCTTACAAAACTTCTCATGTGTACCAGAGGATTAAGGAGCCAAGGTAGAGCAGCCTTCCAAAGAAAACAGTGAAACAAGGAGTGCCTTTGCTCAGCATTCAAGTCCTTCTGCCCATCGTTTCTCTTCCCCCTTCCAGCAACATGCAAGGCTGGGCCTGACAACACACGCCCTGGGACCTCCTTGGGTACCACCCTGGGTACATGATCTATATAGACTGTGACCAAGGGCTGCATCAGCTCCAAACAGAGCTGGCCTCAGCTTCCTCTCAAAGCAAAGCTGCCCTGCTTGGCACCTCCACGATCTGTGCTGTAAGTGCTGCCTACAGGAACCCCGTGGGCAAATGGAAGGCAAGCGATTCACCAAAAAACAACCAAGTGTCTGGCTGCAAGGATAAATCAGCCAGTGGTGTTACACTGCGCCAGTAACTTAGTGCAAGACATGAACATGTCAATTCAAGCAAAAAAAAAAAAAAAAAGATTTACATGAACAGTAACTACAGTGCAGCAAATACTCAGAATAATTTCTGTCAACAGAGCACTAATTAAGACGGATAAACACTCGTTTTGCTAATCTTCCTCCTCCTCCTCCCACCAAAGTAATTTAGGTGCCCACAGGGAGAAACATACAAGAGACTGAGAAAGAGACGGAGCAGAAAGGTGTGCAGATTTCCACGAGCCACAGGCAGGTAACAGCACTGCTAGAGCTCTGCTGGAAGGGGAAAAGTACCATTTTATATTCCTCTGTGGAGTCTGAAAGTAATTTAAAAAGGACATTTTAAAGCTATCCTTGACCACCTGCAGTCAAGTGGTCATTAAGAAAGTACTGTAATCAAAGCATCCACTAACTGCTGAGAAACACTATTAATCCACTGAGCTCCCTCCATTCACTCCCAGCCATCCCGAGCAATCAGACAAAGCCACGCTCACGCGATTGGTGTCAGCTCCTGCGCGAGCACTGCGGGCAGGAGCGGGGCACGCAGCGCCTGCAGTGACGCTTCTGTGTCAGCCCATGGGCAACGGCGGGTTAAACCACGATGGCTCACGTGGTTCTGCACCCCTGGCCTGCTGCCCTGCTCCAGATTTTGGGTTTGCCTCCTGCAAGAGCAATGCACTGAGAGGGTCCAGGTCTGCATCTAAGCTCTGGCAGTTACTGGTCTGCTACACTGAAGAGGTCTCTTTCGATGACTTTAATAAGCAGGGAAGAGAAACGAGCAGGAGCTGTTACATGTCCTGTTAGGCCTTTCGTGCTCAGAACAGAGGGGAGGAGAAGAAAATGCCTTTGCAAAACATATGGCTTGAACAAGTAGGGGCAGTAAGTGCTCTGCTCCACCAGCATGCTGCTACACACAAGAAGACATCAGTGAGAGGCGGGCAGCACAGCAGCAGATCTGGTAAGAGGAAATGTTGTGTAATGTCAAACACAGAGAACAAAAGAATGATTTCTTACTCCCCCAATGGAATATGTCATATCTAGCCTTATAGTGCACTCTAAAACACAGCTGCTGCCTGCTCAACTCAAACAACAGACTTGGTGGGATTGGAGATGATTTCTTCCACCTCATCGAAACCGAGCTCAGGTACATCAGAACAGCAAGCTCAGGGCTCTGCAGCACCCAGCTCCACATCAGCTTCCCAACTCCTGCTTGCCAGAAGCATCAGGAATTTAAACAGCAAAAGCTGAAATGGGGGAGGGGAAAAAGAAGAAGGGGAATTCACAGCATTTCTCAGGCAGCAATTTGTCTTTTAGCAGTTCTGGATGTGGTACTGATTGACCACTCTGAGAGGTTGCTCCCTAAGCTGGAGAACCACTGATCCTTTGGAACAGAACAGGAAATCAAGAGAAGGGAAAAAATAAACAGCCAAGAGGGCTGCGAAAGGATTCTAGCTATGCACACAGCATAGAGAGCAATAAAGGAAATAACGCCCGTTACATAGGAGCCTGTGAATTCAGGTCTGGGTGAGCTGGGCAGCCCCATCCAGTCTGATGCTCTCCCAGCAGCACTTCCCATCTCCAGGCAGCCAGTGCTGCTCCCCGCAGCACACAGAGCACGTCTCCCAGTTGGCTCAACAGCCTCAGGCTGTGCCAGGAAACACTGCCGGCCCAGCTGGGTCGGGGACGCTGCCTGGATGTCCCCAGCCACCGCTGCTATGTGACAGGCAACGTGGAACAGCACAGCAATTGCTGGGATTCCTGCACAACATGGGACAAGAGACAGGGTTATCTCAGATCATTTCACAGCATTCTCTCTCTCCATTTCCTGGTTGTTTTCCAGGTCTGTTCTGTTATGCTGTAAAAGCATTATGTGGCTGCGATCGTGGTGACAAGACACACCATGATGCTGGTGCAGCTCGACGCAGCAGGCTCCACGCAAACAAGCAGACAGGCCAGCATTGTTCTGCCCTCAGCACTGGGGTCCATGGCGCCGAGAAAGGCAAACGCCTTTCCATGGCCAGAGGCCTGCGTGCCAGGTATGCCACGTGTGTCACTGCCTCGTTATGTGGAAGGAGGCAAGCCACCAGCTGCTTGGCACAGCATTCACCCTTGCATTACTAACCCAGAGCTGATTCCAATCTCCTCCATTTTTTCATGGGGAAAGGCAGGAAAGACTTGTTTCAAAAGGGTTTGAGCTTATTCAGTAGGAGGACCATATCAGTTCCTGGCGTACAACCTTACCAATCTCTCAGATTTCTAGCATCTTCTAGGATCCCAGATTGACAGCAGCAGCTTAAACCCAACCTGGAACACATGCAGAGACTCTCAGCTCACCACCCACTCCCAGAGTTGGGAGGTGTGAGGACTCCAAGAGGTTGAACTGTAACAGGCAAATGTATTTTTAACAAATTCTGTTTCTATAAATATTACAAAGCTTTCTGCTCTTCGGAGGCTGCTCTGCTCCCAGTGCTGCTGACATTATGGTGACATTTAAGAGGCCTTCACGTTGCCTTACTGCCTTTCGTATGCTGGTTTTGTTCAAGGGATCAGAGAGACACACGAAGACACGAGGGCTGCTCATTCACACTGCTCACTGGCTGACCTGCTGCTCACGTGGGACTCGGGAGCACAAAGGGGCTCTCCGTGTCAAGTGCGCTGCCGCCGTCTCCACCACTCTGGAATGCATATAAATGCAAAGGATGCTAACCCCGAGGTGCCACCAACAAGGCACAGGGGCGAAGGAATGGGGACCTGCTTTCTGAAGCTGCACAAGGGCTGCAGGTAGTCCCAGCTGCTGCTGTACCCTGCTTACACTACCTTAAGTCTTTTCTCCATGTATCAATTCCAGCATTTGTTCTCTCTCCTTCCCTTTCCTCAAACTCTCCACCCTGTCACAAGGTAGGAAACAATCCCTACATACCTGAACGGGTGCCAAGTGACCAGATGAAACCCTTACCAGGATATCTATACATCAGCACAATTTATATTTTTCTTTAAATGCTGCAACTATCAAAAACCCAGTTAAAAATAGAGCAACAATACCTTCCTTAGTTATCTTCAGAATTCATCTGATCAGTTTACACGTTCATTTAAATTTAAGACTATGTCTTCTCCACACCACAACATCAAATACCACAAGCACACTGACCTGTTACCTGCTGGTTATTTTCACGAGAAATCATTTAAGGTGCAGAATCCCTCTTCTCACTTAAGCAGGTGTTTAATTTAAGGGATGAAAAAACCTCCAAACTAACACAACAGGGCCAGAATGCACTGACTGCTCTTTGGACTGTTGTATTTTGTGCAGATACCTAGTGTTCGTAGCAGGAAGCCTCCCTAGACTTTCTTCTCTTGTTACAGGATACGCAAGCCTTAACCATGGCTGTGTCACAGCTCCAGAGTTCTCCCATTGCAGACATGAAGGAAAAATAACGCGTCTCACTTTGGTCTGCGCTAGCAAAAATGGTTTGAAAACGTGTTCCACCACTTAACAAGGAGGTGGTTTTGGCCTCACCTGACACTTAATGGAAGTATTATCACGCTAAGAGGACTGTGATTCACGGGAACTACATACTTGAATGGAATCATTCCACCAAAATTTCAGTCTACTCCAGAAAATTGCCCATCGTGTTTTGTAGTTCAATGAAAAAGCAAAGCACAAGAACGTAGTTATTTAACCTTTCATCACAAAAACTGTGACTATCTGATAATAATAAATACAATCTATAAAGGCTTCAAGTCAACACTTTTTATAAGCAGATTTGCAAGGTAATAAATTTTCCATGACTTAACGATCAGCTTTGCCTATGAAAGCCAATGTTGTAATTCCCAATTGATTGTAGATGTTAATCTTGCAAGACTCTTGTTCTTATGCTGTGATTTATTAGCTGAATTAATGACAGATTGCACTGTTTAAACCAAGCTGCTGTTTTACACAATAACCCAGGAAGATCTGTCCAACTGAGTCACCGCAAGGTGGGAGGAAGGCAGCGTGCAAGGTGAAACTGCTCAGATACCTGAGCTAATTTGTCATATTGCCTTTGAAATGCAGCACTAATTGTTTAACAATTAACCCTAGACTGAACACCGGGAGAGCTGAATGGCTGCAGCTTTCTGCAGTTTGGGACTCGCAACTGGTCTCTGCGCAATTTGTTTGCATTGAGATGTTCTGCTTTCTCATGGAGAATAGCAAGATTCACCCCCACCACCACACACACACGCCGTTACTCCCTTGGGTTGAAGGACAGAAAAAAAATTCCATTCTGTATGTATGTGACTAGAAAAGGAAAACTGCAGAACAAGGACAGATCTGATTCCTCGGGCCTTATCTCACCGCTACCACAAAGCAATTGTGCCATTATGTGTTACAGAAGTTACAACCTCCACTCCAGATTATTCACTCTCTATCTCTTCAGCAGCGGTTCTGGTGTAGGAGAGAATGTGCCACAAACACGCTCCAACAATGCAGTAGAACAGAGGGCCAACACTGGAGTGGAAACAATGACAGCTCCTCGGCCAGTCGTAGTCTGAAGGTTTTATGAATTGCGGGGCTGTAATAAATGCAGACCTTTTCCTGTCAGCTCTGCCAGTGAGCCACAACGCCGGAGCTGAGAGCAGGAGCTGTGAATTTCAGAGTGGGGGGGAAAGCAATCACAGGGCAAGTACTTGGAGTCATTTAATTCTGACACAGGAGCCCCATGCTCTGCAGTAAATGGCTCCACCCTTTGTTTTTTAAAGGCTCGTTTCTGATCCCTCTGTTCTGCAGGGAATCTGAACTCGCTTCTGTGCTTCTTCACAAGTGCATCAGTGACCGGAGGCTCTTCCCGTGCTGCAGAGCACAAATGATGACCGATTCCCAGCCCATCACTTGCAGCTCTGGAGCCTGGGGCTCACAGGGGCAGCCGCCTTTCCCTGCTCCTCCCTGCCTCGCAGGAGCGACAGCATATGCTGCGCTGTGGTACGACTCCAGAGGTGAGCACAGCCTTAAAAATAAATAAAATCAAATAAAGGGAGCAAAATGACGCAGCCTTGCATGGCTGCCTCTGAACAGGTGTAATTCACAGTCACCTCGGAAGAGTCACGCCGAATCCCTGGGACCACTGCTGTGATCAGTTATTAAAAATTGGCCCCAGCCATCTGCTGGTGGTCAAGCTCCATGATGTGGCAATCAATTACAGCTGTTATCTTGTCCCAGCTTTGACAGATGTTCCTCTCTTTCATTTTACAGTAATTACCAGTTAGCTGCCAGCAGGCTTCACACTTTAATTGTGGCGCTAATTTGAGACAAAGAGAGGGGAAAAAATATGGAGAGACAGACAGGGAAAGGCAAAAGCTGAGACAGCTGTGGCAACTGGAGCACCCATGCATTAAATGTTTCTTTACAAACAATGGGTGAAGGCTACCAGTTACCCCAACAAGAGTTTAACCAATGACAGTTGAGCACCATCCAACCACATCATGGCCTGCAGCCCCTGATCCTACCAGTGGGGAAAAAGGGTACTTTCCTTTTTTCTTGCCCAACAGGCTACGCTAAAAATACCTGCCAGCCTTCTGCTAACGTGCAGCTTCATGCTGCCAGGTAGCGTGGTACCAATTGTATCACAGCAGCGAAACCTGCACGGATAAAGACAATGTGGGGAAGGTTGGGTTTTTCCAAACCTCAGAGACCAAATAACTTACACTGTAAGAGAGGAACTAACAGAGCAAGACACAAGGGCAAATGCACCCTCCTTCCTTGCCATAGCAGGGATGATGCAGCACCAGCTCTGCAGCCGGGTGCCCGTGGAGCTGCCCTGGGAGGCGGGCAGGAGCGAGAAGGTGCCCTGTCGATGAGACCAGGAGCCCAGGCTCTAAAGGCTCCTCAAAGAAGGAACCTGACAGGGTCTATCCTTGTCTTCTTGGGTGACTGAGATGCAACATCTTAAAGTAATTTCTAGAGCCTTAACTTGCCTCAGTTTTTGTCCTGTAGTTAATGACATAGCCCAATGAAAAGACTGTATGATGACCATAACAGTGTGTGGAGATGCAATAAAATTCTCATCAATTGCTATTTACTGACATTCAATAGTTTAAGATTTGAGTAGCTTCACTGATTTGATTGAAATGGATTTGTTTTTGTTTTTGAGGCATTCAGTAGTTCTGAGGCATTCAAGAGCGTGCCTTTACTGATGTTTCAGAAACCAAGTATCAAACTTCCACTGGAAGTCTGAACATCAAGCATAAAAATATTCTATTCTTAAGGGCAATTCCCCAGCAAGCTATAGAAACCCTCCTACCCAAACATTCAAACCTCCACTATTCAATTTTTAATTCATAATGGGCATATTTCTCCTGCTGAATATTTACCAGGTCTTTCAGCAGCACTTCAGCAGTGTTTGGGTGATGTGATGGGTTTGGCAGTCCCAGCGGCTTACAGCAGTTCCTGTCATGCTCTCTCCCTTTCCTCCACTGCCCACCCCATGCCCAGCCTCATGCCACTGCATGCACTCTGCTGCAAGTTGTGGCAGCACAACTATTTCAACATCCATTCAGATCAGGAAATGAAGAATGGCAGAAGGAATCAACATCCCCATTTTATGCCAAAAAACATCTCTAGAGGGGAAAAAAAAAAAAAAAAAAAGGGATCTTGCACTGGCACAACAGACACAGGGTTTCACAAGACAGCTCACTGCCACCGAAGCCTTAGCCACTTGCCTCACTGGCAAAGGGGAGGGGAACCAGACAACTTCCACCAGTGGGGAACAGCTCAGCCATCTTAGAAGCCTTACACTGGTACAGCACATCACGTGTGTGGGAATGAGAAACAAAACCGCTCATACCGGTATTACTGAGAGCTGCTTACCAATGAGACATGCCCCTGGTTTAATTGGACACACTCAACTGCAGGCATCTGGACTGGAGCTCAGATTTCTGGTGCATTCACATCCACTGAAGTTTTCTGTCCAAAAACTTGTTTGTTTTTATGTGCTCTCAGATTCTACATTTTAATGTCACTGACCTTTTCACGATTTTCTTTGTTGTTGGGAGCACTTCTGAAATCATATTGTTGGAAAAATGTATGATGTTTTGGTGGTTGCTGAGCACAACCCACCATCTCCTGCTGATAACAGCAGCACAAGTTAACTGCCTGGGATCACCACGTAGCAGCTGCCAAGGGGAAAGGGGTGGGGAGGGAGAAGGGACAAAGCCACACATTTTTAACATGTTCCTAGCATTGCAACTAGCAGAAGTAGTGGTTTTATAGAAGCAGAACTATGTGGTTCACTGACCAATGATTTGAAATGGCTTCCCGGCAGGAACTGCTATTTATCTGGATTACCACTTTTTGAGAAAGGTCTTCGGGACAGTGTTACAAACTTCTGCCAGATAGCCAGATGTTATGCAGATGGATGAGAAAAGAAGGCTGACCAAATCCTTCCAGGGTCTTGCTACCTGACAAAGCCAATGACTTTGGAAATAGTACTAAGAAGCAGAACTGTAACCTGGAAAGATTCATCTTCACAGCCTGCTTACCAACTGATGCTACTACTCAACTTCTAGGTGTCGTACAGGCAAGCTGTTCCTTTCATTTGTTTCAGCACACCAGATCTTCTCCTCAGAGAGAGATCTCTTCAGAGAGAGAGTTTACAAAGCATGTTTCCTATCAGCTGAAGTTCTGGACTACACCCCCCATGCTATCTTGCCAAAGATGAGCAAATACCACCTTTAAATCTCCAAGTAACCTGACAGATCATTTGATCATGATTCCACTAAGATTCTTCCTGGAAGTATTTCCTGCTGTGACATTTTAGCACAGGAGCCAGCTCTGATCCCACAAAGACCCAAGACCCAAGGACACCCCACCGGTACAGCAGATGATACCAGTTAAACCACACTGCCATCCCCAGCCAAGGAGAGAGCCAAATTGAGAGCCAAATTTCCCCCAGGGAGCGTATCCCTGCAGTCAGAAGGTGCTGACCTCTGATCTCTGCCTGCACCAGAAGAGGACTTGTTAAATGCAAAGCAATCTCTCAACTGTCGCCAATGCTAAACAGGCAATTACTATGCTGATTGATTGATTACATTTCCCTGTCTAAATTATATCAGGAAAGAGGCAAATCACTCTGAAAATGAGAAAATCACAGCCTGATTTCATGCGAAAGCGCAGAGGATGGTTTTTGACAATATGAATCACAAACAGGTGGAATGGAGTCCAACTGAGACCCTGAGCAAACAGTCCCAAAAGAATGATGGCTGAATGGCTCCCAAGCCTTCCTGAGCAAGGAAAAGTAGGGCAGGGATACACAAATCAGCCACCACCACATCAGGCCACGACCTTTTTCTGTGAAATTACCAGAGAGGAGGAGGGAGGAAAAAAAAGAAAAAGGAGCGGAGGAACAGAACCACAGGTCTTCAGAGACCAAGGATTTTGAAGTGCACCCATTTCCAGTGCATGCTACAAAAACAGTGCCATTCCCAGAGAAACAACACACCCTTCCCATCCTCCCTCCACTTTGTACCAGCTGATTTGAGCCTCCGTATTGCACTTTTGTTTTCAGTGACAATTTCTTAGTGCCCTCGGCCTGCAGCTGGCAGCATGCAGATGCTTGCTGCAGATACAACAGAGGTGGCTTGAAATCTGCTTCATTTTGCAGAACATTTGACCTCCCTGCAACAGCATGGCTTGCCAAACCCACAAAGGGCCCTACAGACTCTAAGGCAAACTACCCTGCTGTTACTCTATTCTCTAACAGACACTGGAGCTGCTCAGCATTTTTGGCAGTTCTGTGCAGTGTTTGCCAGCAGCCAGGTTGAGCCCTGCCCAGCTGGGTCCCCAGTCTGATCTCCCACTTCCACTTCTGCCCTTTTCCATGTAAACCCCACTGCTTTTTTAGGCCTTCATTTCCCAGCACGGCCTTCCTCGACTCCTGCAGGCACAACCGTACTCCAAGCTGCATTTTCAAATACAATTCTGCCAGTTTTTCCTCATAAACTTTGTATTTCACCTTTGTGTTGACCAACTTCCACTCCAACTCTTGACCCTCTTCTCCTCCCCAGATGCCCACCACAACCCCCAGCCCATGCACCCCACAGCTGCCATTTCCACATCCCCGTGGAGCCCGGCCCGCCCGACACCTCAGGGCACCAGGAACAGCAATGGAGGCCTCAGCTCCATCAGGAACACTCTGGGGGAGGGAGGGGGGCGGATGAAGCCCAGCTGCCAAAGCTTTTAATTCCTTTTCACAGGATCAGGGCTGAAATGTTTGAAATAATTTCTTAACAAAAACAAAAAGGGCTGCTGAAAAGAATAACATTATGACAGCTGCTGGGAAAGCCACCAGTGGGTGAAACCTGGTCACTGCACCGAGCCCTGGCTGCTGTGTACAGGAAGGAAGGGATTCTTACATCCTGAGCTGCAAACTTTGTGCTTTTATTTACTTTCCCCTTTCTCCCAAAGCAACCCTGGCTCACACTCACTGCTCTCCACTTCCCAACCTTCAGGATGCCTTTCACAAGTGGGAAAGGGGATGAATCTGGCAGAGGCCATGGCACACTTACATTTCAGCCATGACGGTCTGGTACCGACCTGCATGGCTCTGGCAGCAAAAACGAGCCAGATACTCCATGTAAACTACACAGTGTTCCTACCTCAACTAACACCCGAATGGGATGCTTGGTTGGATCAGACTGTGACACAAACAAACCACACATTATCCAGAGGAAAGTGTTTCTTAGGAAATATTTACCCTCTTTTCAAGGCCGAAAGCTTCGTTGCTGTTTTTTAGGACAGAATCATTTGCTGTAAGCATGCTCCTAAACAAAGTTTCCCCACAGAAGAGAGAAACAGCCACCAGTTAGATTTTGTTTCTTAAATAAGTAGCAAGCCTCCCTCCCCTGCTACATAGACGCTATTTAGTTTCTGTTGGGATTTTTGGTTTGCTTGCTTGTTTTTGTGGCAGAGGGGGACACAGTACAGGTGCTTGTTTCTGAACTAACAGCAGGCACTAAAGATTCTCAAAGCATTTCCTGATCACCTCCACTGCTGCAGCTGCCTCTCAGGCTGTTCCACAAGCTTCTCCTACCCAGCTTTGGTGCAGAAAGCAGAATATGCCAGAAATCTCTGTCCTGCCTTGCATTTCCCCTTGGTCAAATATTTTTCAGGATGCAGTTGATCTGGCCTGCAGGATATGAAAACCAAGGTCAACCACATCACTAGATGGCTGCTAAGAAAAGAAAATAACAGCATGTCTGAAGGGAGGCCAACAGAATTAATTTGAAGGGGAAGTTATTTAAGAGGAAGCTTTGCAAAATGGGGAAAAAATAACGCTATTACATTTCACAAGGCTATTGTCAGAATCAAAGATACTGACTGAGACACTGTGATACACAGTGACAACTGACATACACATCCTTAATAAACACATTTACATACTGTTGCATGTGATAATTGCTTTTATTCTACAGTCGCTGGCTGCATTTCCAGATCCTTTGATTTCTGTCCAACACAAAAACCTAGCTTGCCCTTGCGCATGAATCTGGAAGCCAGCATGAAAATATTCCAATATGCAGAACAGGAGCTTGTAAGAATCTGCCAGCAAAAAGTAACTGTGTGATCTTACATATTATGAACATGATGCTCGCATTTTTTTTCATGTACAGGAACACAGGGTCACTATTAATCACAGGAGAAGTAGAAAGAAGAGAAAACATTGGGGAAAAAGTACCTTAAAAATTCATAGTTATAAAAAAGGAATTGAGAAACATTCTGACATTTTAACTTGCATTTGGCAAGATCAAATCTGATTGCAATTTATAGCAGCTCTGAATAGTACATTGGGAAAAAACAGAGCCAACTGCCAGTGGGTGAACAAGAGCAAAAGAAGAATCTATCAGGATCGTACCTCTCCTCACTGCAATGTGGGTCTTCTCCACCTTTCCACTGTTTGTATTCCCTGCTCTGACTTAATAAATTAACTATGGGATGCACATGCTAATCATGCAGTGGTTCCAGGCGCCCTCCCTCCCATCCTCTCCCCAAGTCACCCAGACACTCCTGAGAGCAGACATCACCATGCATGGAAAAGCAAGCTGGAAGGTGAGTGGGAAGGTGGGAAGGAGCTGCATCGCTGCTCCGTCTCCCACCCCAAAGAGAACAAGTCTCTCACCAGGCCCTGGCTGAAATTTGGCACCTTTGCCTCTTTGCACGCAGTACAGATGGCAGGATAGACGCGCCTGCTGGTGCAGGAAAGCTGTGCCAGCTCTCAGGAGGAGGCAGGGAGAAGGCATTAGCTCAGAAGGGTCACCAACATTAGTGCTTCCTCCACCTCTGCCTCTTTTCCAAAGACTGCTGGAAAGGCCTGGGGACAGGGGGGTCTCACCACTGGATGCCACCAAGTGTTTAAAGGATCTCCTCCTTCCCCACAAATTATGTGGCCCAATTGAATTTTTTTTCTTCTCTGAACAGCTGCTTATCTACCATTCGTTTCCCTGTCCATTCCTGTTGATTTAATTAACGCTCCTCGCTGTATTCTCCAAGGAAACTAATGGCTTTGGTGGTCACTGAAAGGTGCCAAGTAATTTGCATGACCATTTCCAGTTAAGATTCCTTAGAATATCGATGTCAGTCAGCCTTATTTTACAACAGATTAGTTTAAGCACATGGAAATATGCAGCTACTAGGAAGCAGACACAATGTGCCACCAGAACAAGGTAACAGCCCTCCTTCTATTTCTCCTCCAGCACCACTTGCACTGCATTCACTGCAGGCTTGCACCATACCCTTGCTTCACCAGAATCCAAATAAAGCTACCCTAAAATAAATAGAAAAGCTCCACAGACTTCTTGTTTGTTTAGACTCTGTAATGTCTGCCAGAGCCAAGCCAGAAGACCAGGCTTTGGTTCTGAGATATTAAAAGTCCTCCAGAGGCTGAAAATCACACTAGGGAAAATTGGATTTTAAGGCACAATAAACACATCTTCATGGCACACTAAAAACCTTTACAAAATAAAAGTAAATGTTTATGTAAACCATACATCAGACATCACATATCTCTTCAGCTGCAGGCCTGCATACCCAGGAGGAAAAACGCATGCAATATGAGAGAGCACAAGACTGGGTTTTCAGGCAAGGCAGCTGCTGTTTGTGCCTCGGTTCCCCAGGTCTTCTCGAAAAGACAATTCTTCCTCCTCTCTCCCCGCTCCCACACCTCAACAACTATTTCCCGGTTCCCATTCCCTCCCCCTATCTGCTAAATGAGGAAGATGAAACCAGCTCCTCAACAAGCCTCAAGGTCCCAGGACAAAACACACTGTGTAAGACCCAGGTATTATCATAAAAAGCAAGCCTGCTTAAGGGCTCAAGGATTTTTTTGTCGATACAGTCACATATCAAAAGCAGTCTTGAGAGAGCCCTATGCGCACACATGCTGTGAATCTGTAAACTTTTCAGTGGCCATTTGCACATTAAAAAAAAACATGTTTTAAAAATCCTTGAAGATCAAAGCACATCAGAAGAGAGTTTTAGATAAAAGGCAAGACAACACAGTGCAGAGATCCCTAGAGTCAACGCAGGGGTTTCTATGACATTTTAGTCACATCTTTATTCCTTTCTCTCTCAAAAACCCCAAAGGTCAATTTATTTAAATTGGTCAAAGATAAGTTGGAAAGTGAGAATGGCTAGAAGTAAATAGGAATTGACACACAGAGCACCTGAAAGATTTTTTGGAGAAAACACTTTTTCCTGTGTTTGGCAAGAACACTGTACACTTGGGGTACTAAACGTTATTTTAACTAAGTACCTAGGTAGGTTTGTTGAAGTCAGCGTAGATGTGTCAGTGACAAACTACTGCAAATGAACCTTCCTTGATCTGTGACTGTGTATGAAATTGCTCACACAAAGCAAAATTCTCATCTTGTACGGGAGCCATAACATCCTTCCAGTAAGCACAGAGTGAGCTACCAAACATCCAAACCATCCAACGCCACCATTCAGTAGAAATAGCCTCTAGCAAAATAATTCTCTCCCTCCCATCAACTGAGGAACTTACGAATATATGCAACAAGTTCTGAGTGCAATCATGCAACCATGTGACTGGAGGCAAATGCATTTCATTGCGTTCTGTGGTATTTTGTACCTGCCTAAGAGTAAGCACGATTCTCTTAAGTTTAATCAAAAGAGAAATCTATACATAAGAGACAACAGAAGTTATTGCTAAAAGCGTGGTATGCCCATAAGCCACACGCGTCTCTGCCATCCCAACAGCTTTGCACCATCACATTTTATAAAACAGTAACCTTGGAAAAGAGGCTTGTATGAACTTTTCTAACTTCCTTCTTGAGATACTGATCTGGATGAGCAAAGTGGTGGGCCAGGGCTAGGGATGCTTGCAGGAGGGGACCAGTGAGGAAGCTGTAGGAGCGGGGCGCTGGAGGTGTACCAGCCCCAGGCTGGAGCACACCGTGCAATCTCTAAGGAAACCAGGCAAAGAGCAAGCCCTCGCTGAGAAACACTTGGAAGAACAGAGCGTCGTCCCTGGCAAAGACAGCCCATCCAAATCAAATCACTTATCCTTCACTTCCCAAATTGTGAATAGCGGTCAAAATCTGGAGCTGGACCACAGTCAAGAGTGAAAAATGCCCCCTAGCTCATTACTGTCCAACCCCACACTCAAATCTGAGATTTTATGGACAGCTACAAACAACCAGCCAGACAACATTACTTCGCAATAATCAAGCCAGTGTTGACACTTGACAGCAGTGAACACAAGATTTGTCTAATTTGTTTTCATAAAGAATACTGTCAATTTACCAAAATTATTTTATTAAGCTTTTAAGAGAACTCTGAAGTTCCTTCAAAACCCAGACCTCCTTGTTCCTTAACAATTACCTTGGCTGCACTGTAAACAGAACAGTTACCTTAGTCCAGTAAAACAGAGACAGACTCCTCAAATTTTAAACAAATTTGGCCAAGATACAAAAGAAAGCATCAGGAAAGTTCATGCACACAAACTGAAAGCCAGAAACTAAATTCATTTCAGCTGAGGGTGCAGTGTTTTTACAACAGGTATTTTAACACCCAGATGGGTACTTGCACTGTATTTAAAAGTTCTCTTTGGTGCTTTTACAGCCAGGGCCCCAATTTTCTGAAAATTCTTCCTATGAAAATCAGCTTCCCAAAAGGCCACCTAAATGAAACGTGCTTATGAACGCATCTGTCACAGTCACTTCATAGCACCGGTTAAGACTTTCAAAACCAGGGGGCTGACAGTTTAGAGAAAAGCTATTTAAAAGGGGATGAGGAAAGCAGGAGACATGGTAGTAGGTAACCTGGTGCTATTTGTGTTACATACAGGCTTGTAAGGCACAAAGCAGAGCAAATTAGGAGAAACCTCTGTACAGTTTGCAAAATGTAATCCACTCCTTATCACCATCCATCTCCTCCTGGCTGCTAGCCACCTTGCTTTTTTTTTCTTTTTTTCCCCCTTAACTGCAGCAAGTAATACTTAATTTTTACCAGATGTTCATTCATCAATATCCTCAGAGGTTGCTTCAAGCCCATTCGCTTCCCCTTCAGCCATTTTAACCTGGTGAAGTCTACCAGCAGCTCTGAGATTCCTCTCAGCCTCTCCATCACTCCAAAGATGGAATGGATGAAAAGACAGCTGAGAGCACCTACTCCTTTCTGAGGACATGAAGGCCACGGGACTGCAGCTGTCGAATTTCTACAGCATTGGTTTTCAGTTTGCTGTATTTTGAGTACTTCCAAATAATATGCAAAAGCTAACTCCAAACAACACAAGCCCATCTTCAGGTATGGTTACATTCACTTTTGTGGGACTAGTACCGCCATGATTTCACTGTATTTTTTTTTAAGTGAACTCGAGAAGAAAAACGTTCAATGCCACTATTCAACAGCAAAAGGAATTTCAGGAGGGTGGCTGTGCAGCCCTATGGGAGAAACCACAGAAAACAGGCCGTGTGAATCCTTTTCCTCTCTTTTTTGTTTAAAGGTAAAGGGGTGAACACGCACTGCTTCTCTTGGAAGGAGGACCAATTGGCTCAAACTCTCCAAACATAAAATTACTGAGCTTGCTTGGGAAAGCTATGAAAGCTGTGCGATTATTTCAAATGCTTACAAGATGGCTGGGGTACTGCTAGCCAAGAGAGTGGGTCACGCAGTGCTTTTATTTGCTAATGAACACGAGGGTGGGTTGGCCCTGGGAACAAAACCCGGGAAACATCGTAACTTGGCTCTGATAACTGAGGGGAGTATGGATTGGAAGTATGTGTTGAAGAAGTCCGCCCTGAAGAAAGCTCCCTCTGACACCAGCAGGACAGGCAGGAGTTATTTACACGCACTGCTCCTTTGAAAGTGGGGCATAGTGTGCATCTAGAAGCTCACTTAAGAACCTGCCTCCCCTGCCAGGCACACAGGTCAGGATCTCTGCAGCCATCAGGAGGCAGGGGATGCACCAAAAACCTCAGGGTTTCTCCCAGGCAGGCACCAGCCCTGACCAGGGCCATTTAGTTGCCACAGTTACGTCTGAAGCCTCTGCCTTCCCAGGGCAGGCAGCACAGCAATTCCAGCCCACTTTCTGCTGTCAGATCACCATGTCTGTGCTGCTGAATTCACACTTTTGCCCTCCATCTTCTCCCTTTACCATCCCCATCCTCTTCCCTCCTTCAACCAGAAGTGGCTTTTGTGTGTTTGTTTTTTAAGCTACAGAAGTTTGTTTAGACAAAGAGGCACTCTTGGCCCCAGATGTTATGTTTTTCTTTTCCCACTCCCTTCCCCTGCCCTTTTCCCAGCACAAACCAGGCTCTCACACAGGTTGCTCCACATGAAGGAACTTCCCTTTGCCCCTGCTCACCTCTCCCCCCCCAGGACTCCAGATCACAGGCCTCACAGTGCCCCTTGCACTGCAGCTGAGGCTGAAGAAAGGACGATCAAAGCAGCTGTGAATAAATAGCACTAATAATAACGGCAGTATTATGAACATTAATTATTAATGCATCTCATTTCTAAAACACTGTAACAGTCTGGACCACCCGGCAAAACACAAGCTGCATCTGTTACACACTTTCTTCCATGAAAGCAGCTTTAGGAGTTTGTGGGTTTGCGGGGCTCTGGCAGCGCCAGCAGCCAGAGAATCCCGCACGCCCCGGACTGCAGGGGTTAACAGCCCAGCGGGCAGAGACGGGCTCTGCTGGCAGCACGGGGCAGAGGCTGCTGGACCTGAGAGGGTGCTGCAAAGCAAGGGGCTTCCTCCAGCGCTGTCTGAACTACGCGACACAGTAATCCTGTCAGAGGTAAAATTAAGGCTGGAGATGGCACGAGCATAGTTCCTCTCCACTGCCATACACAGAGGCATGTTTCTGCTGTTACGGTTTAAGCATCACTCGAAAATACAAGTGTTGTGTTTCAGAGCTTTAAAACACTACCATAAGCAGACTGGTCATAAAGGTGACAAGAGGCAGGGAAGTACTACGATGACAAGATCATAGATTTTAAGACTTAAGCTCACAGCTCTTTGGACAAGGTGTTAAATGCAGTCGAGCCTCAGCACCTCGGCTCACCCCGCATCACATTCCTGCTGCCCCGGCTGCACCCCCGCAGCAGGGAGCGGCTTGGTGGCAAGCTGGTAAAACCCAGAGCAACACCATGCACGCTGTGCGAGCTACACGAGCCTGTGTCAAAGCCAAAAAGAAACCGTTCCAGACCAAGCAGGCGGCCTTTTGCCTTTTGCTGAGCACAAGACATGCCTGCTGCTGGCACCACAGGCCCCAGGCAGGGTCTGCAAGCCAGCGGCTCAGCTTCCACTCCTAGCTTTCAGCACCTGTGTCTCTCCCATTAATAACGACCACGTGAGCGCAATTACTGGCCCAAGGAAAAACGCTAGTCTGCATTTTGCCTTTCAGTGCCAGAGCCTGTCTACTCCATTTGGTGTTCCAGAACAGGAGCTTGATGGCCCTGGATCTCTGCAAGCAGTACCTGTCCCTGAAGGGCAGAAGGAAGGGAGCGACTCCATCCTTCCCTTCAGAGCCGGGCAGATCTGGGCTTCAGAGTCTCACACAGACACTCTCAGGAGACAAAAAAGGAAGGAAAAAAGCAAGAAACCCACTTGCATTTAATGGGAAGATTACAGTTTGGAAGACAACACATTTGATGATCCCATGAGTCTTTCCCTAGTGAATTTCCCTAAAGAATTTTTTTCCTAGCTTTTTATTTTTTATTATTTATTTTTAAAATGAAGGCCCTAGGAATATTCAAATGTGTAAGCTGTTGGGTAAAGCTGTGATGTTAGTCATCACCTTGCACTTCATCTTATAAAAAAGCAAGCTGACATTCAAAAACAAGTCTATAAGGCAGACAACAAGCATCTTAAACACTGTTCAGACTAAACAGTAGCGCAAATGTTTTTCCTCGCTATTTTAGCAATACCCCCACTATTAAAGGAAAGCAATTAAGTTGCATCCTCCTTCTCTACAACACAAAGTTAAAGACTGCTAAATTGATTTTCCTGAATTTTGTTGATCCGTGACTCTTCAGTCTAGTCAATTACCAATGGGGATGCTGAAAATGAAGATGTGCCTGCGTGACGAGACGTCTTTTCTGAAGCACCAGAAATGTCAGAAACAAACTGCCTCACAGCTCCTGTCCAGAGAGCTTTGGGCTGCAGCTTGGCTCGGGCACAGAGCTCCCTGGTATAATTGTCAGGCTGGATCCAGCCATGCGCTTCCACCTACTTGAACAGAAAGGGGTGATTTTAGAATAACGTAGTAAATAGGTGCAGTCTCCTGTGGACTAGCTCTAAACACACTTCAAATGGTTTGAGCTTAGGTGGCCTTATAATTAGGAGCTAAGCTGGTTTAGAAAGCCCACGTTTGAAAAGAAGAATTTCCGTATGTGCCTAAACTAGCTGTGTACGTGCAGCACAGGCCACAGGAATGCCAAAAATATGGATTTATCCTGAAGCAGCTATCGGCTTCTCAGTAAGGAAAACAAGGTGGGGGGAAGGGGGAACAAGATTCAATTTTAGCAATTTGGTGCAACAATTTACGCCGGTGCTGTCTTTTTCTGTCTCTTTTTGAGCAACACGCTTTCAGCACAAGAATAAAAAGGAACAATTTCAGTGGAGAACAGCAGTGGAAAGAGCTTTAAATCCCTTTTAGCGAACCTTCAGACTTATTTTTCTTAATTGTGAATTCTGAGTGATCACATGTTCACTGGAAGTCTTAAACTCAGAAAGCTCATGCTGTGGGATAAAGGGCTCTGTGCAAGCATCATTTGTGTCAAGGGATGTTTGAATGGGATCTGACCTGGACCCTTCAAGCCAGTAAATGCTAAAGATAAGGAACATCAGCCAGCTGAATGCACATGTGCTTCTGACTGTGTAAAAATAAGTCACTCTCCTTTCAGAGCATCACCACGGCCCATGCTCATGGCCAGCTCAGTAGCTGCTTTTAATCATCCTTACTTCACTCCTCCAAACAGCCCTCACACTAACTCAAAGCACACTACCTTTTTCACTTCCTTTTTTGAGGACAGCAAGAGGGATCAGGACGAGAGTAGCTAAAACAAAAACAGATGCTTTAATGTTTGTGACCTTTAATGTTTCCCAAGCTTTAACTACCATGTAATTTTAAGGGCTAATTATGAAATTACCATCTATGTTCAAAAGAATTGTCTTCCAAACCAGCTCATAAGGTCCTTACCAGCCCCCAAGCCATCCACACAGACGTTTTAGCTGGGGAACCAGTTCTTTGCTGAGTGGGCTTGACTGACCTTCTCCCTATATAAAATCTGACTCAAAAGTACATTATTTTTTGGTAATTCTCAAACACTCAAGCTGAAACAAAACAGATGCCAGTCTGTGTTAGTATTACAGTAAGCTTTATAACCCTAAACACAACGCAGCAATAATGTGGTACGATGCCATTGGCTTGCCTTTCTGACGTTTGCATTTAAAAAATCCAAACTAAATAAAAATCTTCTTCCTTTAAATTGAACTTGACAGCCTAAGTTTGTAGATTGGTCTGAGCTTGCACTTTGCGGAGACACAGTCTGCAGCTTCATGCCAAGAAAAGACAGCGGTATTGCTCACAGCTGGGAGGTGGGACACAAATTGGAAGTTCTACCTTCAAGAAATGCAGGGTCTGGAAAAGCCTGGGGGTGGTGGAACAACAAAGACTGGCCGGTAGATTCACTTTGGGCAAAAAGGCAACACCTCATTTAAGCAGCATGCTGTGCTTCCTTTCATTGCCTTCCATGAGGTCTGACTTATTCAAGGCTTTACATGGACGTGTCTCGATCTGCAATTACAGATGCATGATCCCTACAGACAATGCTCAAAACTGAACTGCCATGATTAGGGATGTAGTTAGCACTCCCCTAGCCAGCACAGGCAGCTTTCAGAACCAGTTTGCTATCTGCAATTGCAGCCTTCAGCTAAAAGTTCTCTCTGAGAACATTTTCAACACTTCTGTTTGACCAATACATGCACAAAGCAGGCCAGTTATTTGCCATTAGGATCTTCAGATTTCTAATGGCTGAACCCAAGAAGCATTTAATACAAGTACAGGCCAAATGTAATAATTTCAAAATGCACAAACAAGGATGCTGCAGGGGTGCATTAGCAGCCTGCTGTTTGCATTCAGCTGACTATTGTGTTGCCTTGTTGCCAATATACTCTTGCCAAATCCAGTAACCACATTTTATAAACCAGTTGTTATTAATAGGGATCACAAGCTGCATGCACACACTCGAAGGATTCCAGAGCTTCAACACACAGAAAGGGATGTTCAGTTTTTCTTAACCAGTTATGTAAGTTCATGAAAACTTTCAGCTGCACTTGGGGTTTGCAAGGAGGAGCACATACAGCAGTACTGAGCTCAAGGAAGGCCCCAGCTCCATGCCCTGGGCTTCATTCCCAGCAGCTTTATAGAGCATCAACGACAGAACTGGGTGGCACCAAGATAAGGGCAACAAAGCCAATGGTTTTGAATGCTCATGCAAGTGAAATAAGCTCTGGGACTGTCACATGCACCTCCACGGTGCAGAGCTCTCTGTAGAAATAACAATTCTTTGGTCATTTTCGCTGCTGTGACTTTCTGTGGGGATCTGTTATTGCTCTGTAGTTGCATTCCACCAGAGCTGCACGCAGCCGCTGTCACGCTCACACCACGAACCAACAAATCGTGTCAACAGAGATACAGCTCATACCCAGCCCCGAGAGCTCTCCCGAACACCGGCTGACGGGAGGGGTGAGGGGAGGCATGCTCTGAAAGCCCAAAAAGGAGCTGACTTTATGAAAGGCACACCTTCCAATCTCAGGAAACCTACAAAAACATGTTTAAAAATTCAGCCCAACAAATTGAGAGGGGAGCAAAACTCACTCAGGTGAGGCAACGCGTCATAAAATGACTAATGGTACCACTAAGGCTCCATTGACAGTAAGAAGACAACAAAGAAAATGTATTGCTTCATTTCATTTTTCCCTCATGCTCCCTCAATAAATCCGAGGCAGGGAAACTGAGCTTTCAAAGCACACAACAGCAGCAGAGAATGGTGAAAACCTGCAGAATCAGAGGGGAAAAAAAAAACACAGCAGAGTGATAGGAATAAATTTTACTTTCATCTCTGCAAAACCCTGGCTGCCTTCTGAACCATGCGGTGCACGCTCCTGTTGTCCCACAGGAACAAATATCTCCATCACTGCAGTGCTGCTGGACGTCCTTCCCAACCCCAGGCTGCCCAGTGCCCGCGGCTCGGGGCCGACATGTCCTGCACCCACGGCAGCAGCACGACCAGGGACCAAGGCAACTTGCTACGCTCATGCCCTAACTTGCTCCGTGCTGATCCATTCACACACCTGTGTCTAAAATTTCCCCTTTCTCACTCAGAAGGATTTTGCTCGCTGTCAGCCAGCCTGTGCCCCAAGGCAGCCCCACACCACCCACCTCTGAGCAATTCCCAGGGCCCTCTCTTTTCCTCCCCAGCCTCAGAGATGGGGCTGCCCACCTGCTGTCCTGTTGTCATTCCAAGGAGCAGACAGCATTGTTTGAAGGACGGCCACCTGTGGTTAGTCACATAATGGGATCAGGCTTCTCTTTGCCACTCCTGTAACTTTAAAATATTAAAAATGCTGCTCCTGCACATTCTGCCATTTAGAGCAGGGAGGAAAAACACATTCAGCTTTTCAATGGAAATTGTTTCAGAGGATTTGGCACGCGGCATTTGTGAAAGGGTCACAAAACAAAGCTAAGCCATTGATTTCAACTTTGGTGTGTTTCTGTAATAAACAAACTGCGGCTGAAATTCACCATGAATTCCCAAGTCAAGAGGCGCAGACTGAAGAGCCCTCAGTGCGATTTACGTCCGTGCCGTCCCGCAGGACGTCATACATCCGCGGCTGTTTTGGCAAGAAAGAGCCAAAATGCTAATTTCTGTGAATAGCTAGCTGGAAAGGTCTGGGTTTCTCTGTTTTCTCATAATCCCTAGCAGCAAGGAAAGAAAAAAAAAAAGTCTTTTAACCTACTCATCAATTTAATAAAATGTCAAAAACACACAGAGTCACTTGAGCATGTGGATTTGACTCCATCATTATGCCATATAATTTCAACAGCCTGTGGTTTTATTGTCCACAAAAAGCAGCAGCTCACTGCAGTGAGAACACCGCTGGTATTGCATCTGTGGTGTAACACCACGGCGTGCTCACAGCCTCAATGCCGAGACTTGTCTGTGTTTCCTCATGTGCACAAGTCATCAAGGCTTTTTGGAACAAACAACTTTATTTATTTATTTTAAACAAAGAGTGAACAGGTGAAGATAGAGCTATGTACTTAATAAAACAAAACAGAGAGGTCATCATACTCATCACAGGAATTGCTCCATTAAGAAGGACTGAGCTCCGTCCTGGCAGGCCCAGCCAGCACCAACACTGCTGCATCAGACCCAGGTTCCATCCCTTACCTTCCCTGCCCCACATCTCTCCAATATTTATGGGCAGCCTGGTAATGGAGATTAGGCAGCGACTTATCAGGCTGCAGTAACGCATGTTAACATGGAATTATGGCCTTTTAGCATAACCAATAATGATGGGTAATGCTATTTACCTGAAGAAAGAAACATTGCTGTCACAACTGCAGCTCATTCTAGTGACTATAATTCAGCTCAATCATTTATAAATGCCTGCCTTGCTTATGCTTTCCATTTTAATTTCCTTGTACTCCTTTAGTACTCCTTGTACTAAATCTCACCGTATTTAGGACAGTTTGGATGCCACACATCATTTATGACAGCAACCAAAGGAAAAGCACGGCTGACACACCCCAGTGCTCTGCCAATGCAAGATCCCCACGCAGCCCAGCCCAGCCCAGCCCGCTGAGGACTGACCCTGCACACAGCAGGACTGGGCACCTGGGCACCAGCACCCGCTGCCTGCAGAGCCGTGACTCACACCTGCTGGTAAATGTTTGCAGAACAGAGACCTGACACATACAATTAGATCTGAGGTCACGCCACAGGTCCCCAATTTTTTTTTTTTTTTTTTTAAATCTTTTCTCCATCCTTTAAGCAGCAAAACTGTTGTGTTTAAAGCTGCAAGGTATTCTGCAATGGTCCAAGCAGCCCCACTCAACGTTTAAGGCCAGCAGGCTGCCCATTCTATCACTTCATCACCAAGCCCAAGACCCCACGCACTTTGCTCATCCACCACACACCCAGCTGAACACTGGTAGCAGAGCCCTTCCCAAAAGGGGCACTGGATTTTTTCCTCTTGGGCAACACCAGATCTAGACAACCTTGCTTGTTCTCACACGGTGTGCATTCACAGGCTGTCCCACAGTACTGCCATGAGGGAGGTGCAAAAGTCAGGTAAGCAGGACACAATGAATCTGTAGTTATCTGGGCAGATTCATGTAACAGTTCCATAAACTTACTACATCTTACTCAACTTGAACAGGCTCCAAGATCTGAGACTGCCAAGCTGCCACGTGCATCGAGATAACTGCTCTGAGGTCCAGAGAGAACTCACAGGAAGAACAGGTGGACGGCAAGGAGTTATATTTAAAAGCATCATCACGATGAGTAAAAGGTGATAAAAATCCTGAACAGCGTCCATTGGATTTTTCATTAAAGTCTGCAAGCTTTCTGACCAATTTTGCTGGTGATTAACAGGAGCCCTGCAGAAGCCTGCTCATTCACAAGCCCACTCATTTATTCTCTGTGTGCGTGATGTGATCTTGGCACGTACGCACACACTTGGGAAGGGATTATTTTCATCTGCCAATATAGTTATGACTTTGCTAATATCTCTTCCTTGTCTAGGATATTTTTTAAGCAATCTGAAGACTAATGAATCATATGGAAGAAGAATGTTGCTGGGCAGAACACGGGAGGCATGAAGAAAGGAGACAGACAGCTGAACAATTAATTTTCAATTACGATTAAGTGAGAACATTTTCTGAGAACGTTTACTGGGGAAAGACATTGCTGAGACTTAGCAGTCACTTTTTGCTAAATGAGGGAGATCACTCACACCAGGCAGGTTAACACAGAAAGCAGCTAGCAAAGTTGACAGACTAAACAAGTTCATATTTCACATAAAATATGAACACTCAAAGAAGAAAATTTAATTCTTAAAAATGAACTAATTCCAGACCTTAACCAGACTGGATGTCAGCATTTGAGCTTGAGCTTCTCACCACGCAGGCCTGTTCTGCTAAGGCATCACTACTGTTCTGCACCACCATCTCATGGGATCGCCCTGAAACGTTCTCAAAGCAGTCAGAAAAACTCTGGTTGGGCTAAATTATTTTCAAACTAGCGTTACTCTTACTTCTCAAAACACAGAGTGAATAACTTATCTATTTGGAGAAGGGGGAAGTTAGATAGGTCTGTGACAATTTCTCATTTTACTTAGATTCACTGAACACACAGAGAAAAGGGGAATTCATAAACCAAGTTTAAAGAAAACAAAACTGCATCACATCCATGAGATGTTAGAAGACAACATGCAACTTTAAGCCCAGAATTGCAACATTCAAAGAAAATTAGGCTGGAACACACAACAAAAAACCCCACACAACTATGGGCTATTAAGTCAGCAGCAGAAAAGATGTGCTTCAGAGAGCTTTTTAATTACTTGACTGGTATTAATCCTTATTAAGTATTAATTAGGGAGGTTGTGCGTGTGCTTTTTAACTTCCCCCTCTGAAGTGTAACGCAGCGGATAAAATACTGTCCAAGAGGACTAGTCCTTGGGGGAAAGAGTTTTGCATGTATGTGGTTTCTTTGCTTCTTCAATCTGCCGTGTTATTTGGGACTTTCATGGTGTTTCAACCACCAGCTATGGTGAAAATGTAAATGTTATAACGAGAGGAAATGAAAAGACAAGCGGCTCTGATTAGAAGCTTATGCAGAAGAATTAAGTGTTACAGAAAAGTAATATCCTAGCTGAAAATAAATTCCTGATAAACAAAAGAGCTGCTAAGTTGGGACGAGCAGGTAACTACCTATGAGCTCTTATCCCTTCCTCTCCCCCTCCAGTAGCCACTAAAGGCTTCACCACCTCCAGATCAGCTCAGATATGCCAGTATTGAGACAAGGAAGAAAGGGACAGCAAGGCAAATGAGCACTGTGTTATCTAGCAACACTGCATCCACACTTTACAGGGCCATGGACATAAAAGGACAAGCTCTCTTTGAGGATACGCCAATAGAAATCTTAATTATACAAACTAGAGGTTAAAGACACTTCAGGAAAAAAAAAAGCGTAAAAACCCATAGAAGGAGCATTCTAGTATTTTATTATTAGAAGAGACTTTCAGTAACTGATAGATTAATTCACCTGCGTTATGTATTCAATTTCTTCACATACACAGTATGTTTGCTCGTTACACCACTCTTTCAAACCACACAGATGCTCACAAAGTTCATCCAAAGCCTGACAAAAAAAATAAAACAAACCACCTCTGAGCAGATGCAAGTCTTGTAAAAGATTAATAGGCACAACAAGCAATCGCGGCTGCAGGGGGAAAAATATCCTAGTTAAATATTTCAGTGCTTTCATCAAACATCTGTGCTCTACACGGCGCCTGACAGGACGGCAAGGTAGCTTCGCACAAGGATTAACAGACAGCTGCTGCACGGCGATGTGCGGCCGGCGGAGCGGCCTGGAGGGGAACCCAGCGGCCTGCCCAGCCTGCCAGGCTGCTCCAGCACCACGGCCTTCAGCACTGAAGACAACAGCACAGGGGAGGTTTCTGCTAGCGCAGGCTCACCTGGCACACACAATGGCTGTACCTTGCACCGGGACTCTGCTTCCTACGGGTGGGAGGTGAACGGGGACAGAACCCCAGAGCTGTACACACCATGGTTCGTGTTTTGCTTGCACAGCCATCTGTAAAGGCAGCAGAAAGTCTCACTGCTGGATGAGTAACGCTGCCTGGTAAACAGCAGTGGCATGGTTTCATCACCATCTCTCCCAACCCTTCAATACTGACAGAAAAGGCAAGTTCTGAAACACACGTGCAAGTGAAAGGGACACCTGGCAGGACATCAGCACTAGGGTGAGAAGTTATACAACACATTTTATGTGCAAAGCAGGCACCAAGGATCAGGCAGCTGCCCCGTACCCCACCGAGCCTCTCTCGGCCCCATGGCATGGGGCACACCTGGGAGCACCCTGACATCAGGCCGCAGCCAGGCCTTCCTGGGGCAGCCCCAGCGCCGGCCAGAGCAACCTGCAGGGAATGAAGAAAAGCCATGGGAGTGCTCTAATCTCTTCCACTTGAAAGGCAATTAATGTTGCACTGTGGATGTCAAACAGCCTTGGGATCTGACAGGCTGCCAGGCCTCCTCAAAGAAATCACTCAAGACGGACTCGGGGTTTCCAGCACATCTCCCCTCACGTGTAGCAGAGTGCTGAGCAGGGGCGAAATGCCCCTCACTGCTGGTCACAATCGCAGGCACACAAGCCCACGAGGAGGGAACTGAAGCTTTGGCACCTCGAAGCGGGGACAGCAGCTCTGGAGCATTGGCTGGCCCCTTTCCAAGGCCAGAGAGCCAGGCACTCCCCAGCAGGGCACCTGGGCACGTCCCCATGTCCTGCAGTGCCAGCAGCAGGGCCACCCAAAGGCATGCTGAGCTGCCTTCCTCTGCTCTGCTAACAGTCATCACTCCTGAACAGAACCCCCTTCCAGCGCTGGCACAGCCCCAGGCAGAACTGCACCTTCAGAACAAGTCCATTTCCCAGGACTCTAACGTGTCACAAGCCGGACTGAGCTGCCAGGCTCCTACCTGGGGGAAGGCGGGCAGTAAGAGCAGACATGAGATGCACAAGCACAGGAGAGCTTTGGGAAATGTCAAGTGGAATCTCTCCAAACCTGGATGTGGACCTACCAGCCAGTTCCTCAAACCTCAGCAGGGCCACCTATCCTTGCTCCAGCATCCAAGGGTGATGCTTCCAATCTCCATCACTCGCACGTGGTGCTGTGGTCCTGCTTTGTTTTTGGGGAAGCACACAAAGCCAAGGGTTGCCAGGCAAAGCCTTCACCACCAGGTGCCTCTCACCAAGTATGGACTGAAGGCATTCCCTGAAGCATGAACAGCACATCAGTACCCTAACAACCACCATTCACCCAAAGGGCCGCATCCATTTTCCAGCAGGCACCAGAAATAAAAAAACAACTTGAACTGAGGCACCCAAAGAACAAGCTGACTTCTTAAATGAGAGCAATGAAGTACTTAAGTATTTAGTATTTAATAATATTTAAAATACAGTGGCAATAGCTAGGCTTTAACGGCTCAGAGCTGCCATTAAAATTAATAGGGCTACCTACTAATTACCTCTGAGGATCAGACCACTGGGTTCCTCAAGGATTTGCACTCCTCCAGTTTAAAAAGCACTGGCTTCATCTCTGCTCATACTTCCTCACCTTATTTTAAATAACCTTTCAACACAATGGTCTTTTTTGCTTTTTGTTTCCTTAAAGCAGCTAAATATTTCAGATTGCCACCCACAAAAGGAAGAAAATCAGGCCACAAACACGCACTGTGGTGGGACAAGCACAAGGTCAGTTAGCCAGCAGCAGCCACCTGCATTGCCAAGGTCTCATACAGAGACCAACATTTAGTTACCTCAAAGTTACATGAGCCCTGCTTTACAGGAACACTTCTTACCAAACAGATCAAGCACTTCTGTCCAAATATCACGAAGTACTCATTTTCTACAATCTTATCAGCTTAGTGAGATCCATCCACTGCTCTGAGCATCCTAGAGTATTTTGTGTTTCTGAGCAACAGACTTTCTCCCACCGAGGAAGAACACATGACCAAGGGACTTGGGCAGCCAGAATTTGCATTTCTTTCCTGCCACCAGCTGCCTCCCGAGTTCTGGGAAATGGCTGTTCGGGCAGCTCCCGTACAAATAGTGCAGGCATCTGCTCCACGTAACCACAGATCCCATGTGTTTTGCCACAAATGCAGGCCAAGCTACGCTGCTGTTGGGAGGTGCCTCCGAAGGCTGGTGGTCAATGGATCATTAGAGCAGAGACAACTTGCAGGGGCAGGCATTTCTGTTCTCATGTTGAACTGCAGCGAACAAGGCAGCATGTAAGGGCTGCATACCCGGCACAGAGCAGCACTTCACTCAGCCACCCTCACTGTCTCCAGCCTTTTGTTTTAGAAGCTTCATTAACATCTAGGAAAGCACAGGTTAGTGTAACCCACTGTAAGAAGTAATATTTTTTTTTCCCCTTTTTCTTTTAAAGAATCTATATGCAATTCTGTCAAAGGATATGAAGCAAACAAGACTCTCCTCCAAGCCCCCAAAAGAACTCCACTCTGCAGCACTCCTTCAACACTCCCATACCCGTGGCTGGGAGCCCGAGGCTTCCCCTGCCAGCTGGCCTCAGCTAGAAAGGTCAGCAAGCAGAAACTCAGCCTCTCCTGTACCACCCAGCTTCGATTTTGAACAAGATACCACAGATTATGCTGTGCAATAAAAGCAGTTGTTTGTTTGGGTTTTTTTTTTTTTTTAAAATCTATGCTATCACACATAGCTACCCTGTCTGACCAAGTTCTGAATTAGTTTCTTCTCTCCCCTGCATCCCTCCTTTCCTGATTCCTGCACAAAGCTGCCTCAGATCTGTAACGGAAAAGCAGATTCACCAAACAAAGAGGGAGGAGATTTCCCCCATCCCATGAGGAAGGAGGAGCTGTGTGGGAAACTAACGCTGTATGAATCCCAAAACACCACTTTGCTCCCATCCTTCTGCAGGAAGTTTGCTGATGCTTGAGAGTTCATTTCCTTAATTCAGCACCAAACTCAGTGCACTTTCAACTGATCCTCAGAGATCTCTGATACAGCAGATCTAACCAGCACAAGCACATCCACAATGGTAAAAATAGTACAGTGTTTTTGTGTCAGAAAACAAAATCACCCCAAAGAACATGCCTCCCCAGACACAATCAGCCACATCACCAGCTTCAGAGCAAGGTCTCCTGGAAAGCATACTGAAAAAAGCAGTCACTCAAGCACAAACACGAGGTGAACCAGAGCTGGCCATCAGCAAACGGAGGTGCTGAGCACTCGGCCAAGCACAGCTCATGAGGCAGCACAGGGCCAGGCAGCAGCAGGCAACGCGAGCAGAGCAGGGACAGTGTGGGCAGCAAGGGGCTGGGCAGCCGGGAAAAGCTGAGAACTGGGACCTGGTGAAAGGATTACTTATATCAGGCCGTCCTGTTCACGGGAACTCTCACAGCAACCAGGTTCTGATGCAGAGCCCTGCACACTTCAGCAAACCCATGATTCCGGGCTACAGCCTCTCCCGTGCAGCAAGCACCTCGGTGCCAGCTCTCCGCACCTCCGAGGTGCAGACAGGCACCTCTCTGGGGAGCTTCCAAACAGGCTACATGCTTCCCTTGGTGATTTCACTGAAAATTTCATTATGTCTTTATCTACTTAAGGCCTGGCACTTCATCTACATGGAATCCATGTTAAAATACCCTGTTGAAAGTTCCCACAGAAACAGTATGCAAAATGGATTGCTTTCACGTCTGAGCAACTCCCCTCCCGTTCAGAAGTGGGCTATCATGTTTTCCATAACTCGCTTATTGTCTGCAGCCAGACAGCACTGCTGGCATTGTTAATGCCAAGTAAACCATGATATTATTATTCTCCTGAGACTTAATCCACAACCCACTGAAGACAATGGGAAGCCTCCCCTTCCTTTCTGCGAGCTGCTCGCCTTGCAGCACTGCTGCTCGAGTACAGAATAGGACACAAAGACTCCCACTAACCACAGCAGAGAGGGGGTGCAGGCACCCCAGCACCTGCCCCAGCTTCCTGGCTGCCTGACGCCGAGAGTTCTGGGCTGGGCACGCAGAGCACAAGAGCTCTCTGCCCGCAGCACCAGCACTTGGCCATTTCCAGCTCTCGTGCATCCAGCCTCACTGCTGAGTCCCTCAGCCAGCTGAAGTCCTGCAGCTTACCACAAGCAGCACTTGTCAGCTTGTTCTATCCGACACAACGTGAACATGGGCAGAGGAGGCTGCTGGGCTCCCGCAGCACCTGAGCCTCTCAGGGCTCTCAGTGCAGCAGCACAGGATTCAGCAGCATCACTCCAGTCCTTCAGCAAGCCCTTGGTGGGGATCCAGGGGAGAGCAAAAAGAAAGCATCCCAACTTTGGCTGCTGCTTCCCACTTCTGCCCCGCTAACAGGCTGAGTCAGCATATCCCAAGAGAAAAGGGAGTCCCTTTCTGGCACATCTCAGGCTCTCTGCAGAGGCACTTCTGTTCTACCATCCCTCTTAAAGGCTGAAAAACACAAGCTCTCTCTCTCAACCACGAATTCCAGATGTCCCTACATCTGAAATACACTTTCTTGTGACACTTTTCTATTAATTATAAAAGAGCAAGGATATATTTTAAAGGTAACAAACCAAAGACTGATCAAGGGAGAAAAAAAAAATAATCACACAGTGCAAAGCTCATGAGACTTGATTCAGTGCCCACAAAGCTTAGAGAAATTCTTTAAAAGACAGAATATTTATATTAACAAGAGCATCCAGATTTATAGCAGCAGGAAGAAAAAAAGAAAAGAGGGGAACAGTATGCAGAAAGTGTTGGAAGGGACATAAATCTGCCTGCTTCAAGAGCGATTTAAGCTCTGCACTGTTATATAAATACAACAGTTGGAAACTTTCTGTGTCAACACGGTCACTCCCTGCTCTCGCCTGGCTTTGTGTCCCTCCCAACGCCGCACAGCTGAGCACAGCAGAGGCTCTCCCAGCCCCAGCCCAGCTCGGGGCAGGGGGATAAAGCCCTGTGCAAAGGAGAACTGGGATTAACATGCAGGCATACCACAGCCAGGTATCTGTAACTGTGGAACTCGGTGGAGAGAAGGAGTGATGACATTTAAGAAAATTATAAAACCACACAAAATGGAGTGAACTGTTACTTCAACTCGCAGCAGACTAACAGGCTGCAGCAGCACCCTCCTGGTGGGAGGCAGCAGGGCTCCCAACGCCAGGGAGATGTGCCTGCTGCCCACACACACCTGCCCAGCTCAGCACTGCCAGGGCCAGCACAGCGAGCGTGGCAGCACCAGCTTCCACATCCCATCCTCACCATCTATTTCCTCAAGCCGTGGATGAGAGCTAGCAGGGGAAAGCAGTGCCGAGGCTTCCCAACCTGCAAGCTAAGACGTTACTTCTCTGAGGCACTACATTGTAACGCAGCAGGAACTTGCCAGCATTACAGACTGAAGAGGTCCATCTCCAGCCCCAATGCCCAACCTGCAGCCCAGTGCTCCCCACACCCACGGAGGCTGTGCCAGGCGGTGTGTGCCCCGGCCAGGCTGTGTGCGTGTAACTTCCCAGAGAATTCAGTAACTCTGCGATGAAAGGATCGTTTTCAAAGCTCCAAATCCAGGTGCTTAGAGCTAATTAACTCCATTATTAGACTTCAAAGGGAAAAAAATAAAAAATAAAATCAAAACGAAAATCATTTTCTTTCCACAGCTATAAAGCACTGCAAAATCCATTTTTATCTCTACCTATCCCATATCCTCTTTACAATGCTTTTGAATGCTGTGCATGAAATCCTATTAATTTATAGGTATTATAAAAGGCATCTGAATTTAATATTCAAATAGCCACGTCTCCTTTCTTCCAACCTTAGCGAAAAGCAGAAGCCCCGCTCCACACCCCTCTAGCACCTGCAATAGAGACAATACCCCTTGCACCCTAAAAGCTCGTACCTCCTCTTCCTCAGCATCCTCCTTCCCCGAGCAGAGCAGCTGAGGTCCTTCCCTTCCCACGAAGCCCTTCCCAGAAGCAGCAGCCTGGTTTCTGCAGCACGCTGCTGCCCAGCTGCCCGCGCCCCATCCTGTCCCTTCCTCCCAGCCCTCCCAGGAGGAGCAGCATCGCCCTCCCCAGCTGATCAGCACGGCTGAATTCCCCCTGACCCACGGCTCCTAAATTCCTGCATTGTCCCGTGACTGCATAATTGTTGAGAGAAGATGGGATGGCAGAAAAAAGCCATGAATTATTCATTTTTCTCTGAAAAAAATGAAAAACCACTGCAGGCAAACTTTCCACTGTTTTGATTGCTTCATTGAACGCAACTGTGTATTTTGCTCAGATGGCTGTCTTACATGATTCATTGCAGGCCACTAAAAGTACTATATTGTTACACTTCAAGATTATTTGCACTACAGCACATAACCATTCCCACTTTTCCCTCTCAGCACCAACAGCCCTTTACCTTCCTGTTCTCATTAGCATATAAGGAAATTATGAACAAGAGAAAAGAACCCATACTGTCTCCTCCCAGGAATCAGCCTGGCAGGATATAATTCTCTCTTACAGGGGAGGGAGAAGAAAATTCAGCTGTTGGCAAATTTTCAGCAGCCGATATTCCTTAGAAACATATAGATTTGATTAAAAACGTTTGCTTTCTGTCCAAATCTGGTAGGAGAAAATGAATGGTGCTCTTTGTTAACCATCAATCTCCCCCACTTGTCCATTTGCCAGATGGCACCGCACTTCACAGGAGGAGGAACAATAAGCAAAGAGTCAGTTGTGCAGTAAGTTTGCTTACAATCATTTCATCTCAAACAAGCAAAAAGAGAATGAGGATGGAAAGAGGGAAAGAACATTAACTCAGTGTTCATATACTCTTCCTTTTAAAATAAAAAACGCCTCTTGACAACGCTAATTATTTGTTGACATTTCTGAAATTTCTGTTCACCCCGAACATATTTTGCATTCTTAAGAGAGCTGCAAATGGAGCATGACCGGCTTGCTATTAAACAGCAAAATGGAAATATTTATAACCTGCTGCAGCAGGCTGAGTCCCCTGGCACTGACAAACGTCCCCTTCCCCAGCCCACAGAGCCTGCACACACTGCTGAGATGGGTGGGCATAGGGGCGAGGGCAGGGGAAGGAGCCAGAAGCACAGCAGCCCCACTCCCTCCAGCCCTGCAGGGACTTCCCTTCCAACCACATCCAACCACAGGTTTGGTTTGTCAAGAAGACTGTTAAAAACAAACAATCAACATCATTTACCTTTTAAGAGAGAACTCACTGCACAAATCACTGAGGCACAGACAAGGAACCCTACGGTGCCATTTTCACAGTCACACTTCAGAACGTATCTGCACTTTAAGATTTGATACTGCTCAACGGCAGCTGCTGGTACTGTGCCAACAGCATATGCTGGGAGCAGATATGGATTCCAGTGCCAGCAACAATGTATATTTTAAACCTAGCTAAAGAACAACAGAGCAGGGGAGCAGCAAGAGCTCTTGAGGGAGTAGCAGAACCTGGGTGAGCTCCCATCTAAGCTCAAACCCAGGACGCAGGGTCAGTGCTGCGGAGCAGCAGCAGGCAGGGAGGCTCACGAGCTCAGGGAACGTCACCCGCCACCCAACCCAGCACACAGCACCAGAGCACCTGAGTTTTTTGGGAAGAGTTGGACACTGGTGCTCCCCAAGGATCTCATTCACAGGACACCCACACATTAAAGAAAAAAATTCAAAAACCAAAAAAAAAAATAGCTTGGAAAATCTTGGCCCTGTCAGTGCTGGCAGATGAAATAATCCCAGGGGAAACATCACTGCCCGTGCTCCAGGGGATGGGATGCAGGCGACCAGGATCCCTTCCTCTGGCTCTGCTGCCGGCCTGCAGCTCGCGTCCGTTCATTCCCCTCTGTGCTTCTGTTTGCTCATCTGCAAAATGAGCAAGATACTAATCTCCTGTTCAAAGCATTTTACAACTGGGATAGAAGAGCTAAGTACTGCTGGTGCGAAGAATCGCATCGCACAACCTTTTTTCCAGCTGTTAAGTAGTTAATTGCTCAATCTGAAGCCATCAGATGGTTTCCTTTCCCAACCAGTCCCTCCTATCAAATTGAGATCTTGAAGTATCGCTAAAAGCATCTTGTGGAATTAATTGTCTAATTTCTCTACCAACTGTACTCAGTCCTCATTCAACAGCACGGTGAGGTGTGAGGGCAGACAGGAAAGCAGCTCTGCAAGAGAGGAAGCAGCAGAAACAAACCCCCCCGCCTCCGCAGCCAACAACAACCGACTCACCTGGGCTCCAAACTGTCAAGGAAAATTCCATCTGCCCAATACATTACAGCTAACAGCAGCAGCCCCACTGTTACCGTGTTATCCAGCACAGAACAATTTCATGCTCTTAAACTCCTTCACGGGGGAAAAAAAGTCACAGCGCGCCTTGGCAATGTTTAAGTGGAACAAAGTGAAAACACCCGAGTTACAACGCAGGGAGCTGTTTGCGTTCAAAGTAACCTCATCTTCTAAGGCGGCTGCGTGCTTGAAAGGCGCAGGAGGAAGGAGCCTGGCGGCATTCTCTGCTGCACACAGCGGATGGGACCAGCAGCGCGGGCTGGCGATGTGCGGGCAGCAGCTGGAGGAGAGGGGAGCAGCAGCAGCAGCCCGGTCCAGCACTGTGCCATCTTCCGTGGGTTAGAATGGATTGCTCTGATCTCATCTGGGCCCTAATTTTAGGAATGAGAAAGCTTGCCTCTCGTTAGTCAACCCAGCCTAAAACCAAGCACCAAAACTGCTGAGATCTCCCCTTTCCCCACTTCAAGTTCCTCCCAACACCGAAGCAGCAGCGTCTTCTGCTTTCGTATTCGCTGCAAGCATTCCCATGAAGGGGAAACTCATTTCTCTTTTAAACTAATTTACTTGTAACGAGCTCAGTTCCCATTTCAGCTTCTCTGCAAGACACACAGCTGTCATCCCTAGAGGCCTGGTGAATCATGCTCCTCTCGGGACAAGGTGAACTTCAGACATTAAAGAACCTGAGATAAGTGTATTGCACAGGGGAAATGCACTCAGTGTAACAGCGGGCCTCCCTCCTCCCCTTGGAGGATGAGAAGGGAACAATTACAGAGTGGCAAACAGAAGAACCAGAGCACATCTATCAGACCGCCCATCTGCCGAGAGCCTCCGAGCTCTGCTGGCACCTGCAGCTCCCCAGCATCCTGCGCTGCCTGACGACACCACAACACACACTTGGAAGAATTCAAGGAGCTAGAAGCAAAGCCAAAGGCCTTTATGCTCAATGACTGAGGAAGAAGGTGGACGAGGAGACCAGCCCTGGCTACAGGGGTCTGAGAGATAGCAGCGCTGAGGTGCACCCCAGCCCCTGCAGTTATTCACCGTGCCTGTCATTGACCGACTGCACTTCACGCTGATAGCCAGGCTGACGTGTGCCTGCCTGCACGTGGCAAAGACCAGCAAGAAGAATACCTGCTTGCACAACACCCACCACCATGTCAAAAAGCAGACGGGAAAACAAGCAACACACTGCTGCACCCCAAATTAAAAGGAAAAAAAAAAAAATCACCTCCAAGCACGGTGGTGGTTCCTTGCAGTATCCTGCACATTGCAGGGCCCAGCACACCCCCAGCACCCGCAGCCAGCACCAGCACCCAGCCCTGCAGAGCAGCTCCTGGCTCCCTGAAGGCCAGACTGCTTGTATCAAAGCCAAAGAACAACTCATTTTGAAATAGTCACCATGGGCTATTTTAAATTAAATTCTGAATTTATAAACCGTGATATGAAATTGAGGTTCCCACTGTATCAGGTTTCTTTAAAAAACCATTTAAGTTGGGGAGGTGCTGGGAGAAGAAATTTCTCCATTTTAATAAGGATACAATTTTAAATGTACTGCAGTTGTCTGATGAGTCTCAGAGCAACCCTTCACCACCCTGCCCTCCTTGGCATTGATGGATTGCATAATTCCAGGAAGTAAAATATAATTATGGAGACAGATGAACAGACACCCAAGAAACAGAATAAAAAGATACTGCGTGGCCATAAAAAGCAATATTTCATATATAACATTATTGAAACTAAGAAAATATTATCTAAGAAAATGTTATCTGCATAAAGACTCTTTGCCTCGCCTACTGAAACTCATACAGAACAGGTGGAATTTTGTTCTGGGTATGGTCCACCCAGAACACATTTGTGCAGTCACTCTGCAGCAATGTTTTATGACACCCGCCTCACTGCGCAGCCACATGGTATGAGCATGATCAAACGACTAGAATTTATCTTCTCCCCATCATCCTGCATCAGAACATATTCTGCATTATCTATTTCGAAAGGCGATGGGGCTCCAGCTTCCAGCACTGAGGATCTGTCTTAGCCCCGGGATGCTGGAGGCTGGGCAGAGCTCTGCAGATCGCCCGGTCTGACCGCAGCACAGCGCGGGCTCAGCCCATGCGGGCTGCTCGGGACCACGCCAGGAGGCTCAGCCTGATGGGTCGAGCTGCTTACTGCCAGATCACGAGTCAAGTAATGCTCAAGAATCTGCCAGTAATTAAGAACTGCATTTTAAGGTCTGGGAGCATTTATTTTTTTCTTTATTACTATTTCTAGAGCTGGTACATGAAGAGATGCAGCCTTCTCTCTATCACTACTTCATTGAAACTGACATTTTTTCCTACTTTCCCCAATCTGCATCCACAATTAATCAACCAAGAGCTCTCCAAAGTAAAACAATAGAACACCACCACCTCCCTCCCAGCTTTCTTCACCTAGACCATGCACTCAGCCCTTTCCAGATCAGAACTCCCACAACAAAGCCCCACACTGTCCCAAAGGTCAGCTACGAGACCTGCTCCAGCAAAAAGAAGGAAAACGTGAAGGCTGGAGGCTGAGCAATTTGGCCACGTTATGTCTCCTAACAGCAGGAAATCCAGGAGAGGATATCTCGGGCTGCAGGGCTTCCCAGAGGTAACTCCTGAGCACGTTTCAAAGTGACAGCACCCGTCCCTTGGCACAGCAGAAATGCTCTGTGCACGCAGGAGCTGCTGGGAGCCACTCGAGCACCCTGGCCATAGGCAGGCACTGTCTGCTGCCCTTCTCTGCTCCTCAGCCCACTCAGCATTTAGGGGTGCTTCCAACATGAATATTTTCCTGCTTAAAACACAGATGATTTTCATCCTCAAGTTGTTCACTGTAAGTAGAAAAAAAAAATCACAGTATCTTACTAAAGGGTTTCTCTAAGAAACTGAACTACAAAGTGCATTTTTCTGTCTGTTTTCAAAAGACTGTAACAATAACAGAAATAAAGGAAGAACACTGAAGAAAAAAAAACGTTAAACAAAAAAACCAAGCAGCAAAACAAGCAACATGTACATATACTTCACATACAGCCTTCCCTTTCAAACCACTTAAGAGAAAACGTTCTCTAGACAGATGGTGTTTTCCCTGTCTTGACTCCAGTTCAAATCTCCTTTTTGGAGAGACCAAGTTTTCCACTGAACTGCACATTATACACCAACAAAGAATAAATAGGCTAAATATAGCTTGCAGCCAAATTGCTGCAGTCTTGTGGTGCAGCATATCCAGAAGTCCTTTGAGGACAGTCAGCATGCTGTCAGCATACCCGGCTCCAGGTTGAGGTTCTCCACTTTATAAATCAACGCCATCCCTCCCAGAGCTCTCTGGAGCACACTTATTCTCAGGCTGCAAGAGCTGCCTCACCCACACTGAAAAATGCTGAGGAGCAGAGCGTTGTGAAGCTGCTCTGCTCTCGTGTTTCACCCAGGACTGCTCACTTGGGGGACTGAAGGGCTCAGCAGCAGCGTAACGGGACAGCGAGCCAGCGTCTGTCAGCCACTGGTGCCATCGTTACGTTCCCCAGGATGGCTGAAATTAATTATCCCACCACTGCCACTCAGAGCACACGGCTGTGGCTGGCTCTCCTGGCACCAAAAAGCCCTTTTTACAGGGAAGTAATCAGGGCCAGTGAAAGCTCTATCAGTGTTTATCAGGAAATCCCTTAGCAAAACTCACTGCACTTTATGTGCCCGCTGCTACCCAGGCCGCACGACGCATACACTCAGCAGGAGGAGAGCCAAAACCCAGAAGAAAGATTCACTGTTCAGGCCAACCGGGCATTCAGAGACCTTCAGCACCAGCTTCCCCTGGCACATGTGCCTGGAGGCACAGCGAGGGGCCTGAGCTCAGGAGCTTTACAAAACTCCCCCAGACCAGCACTAAATCCACAGAGCACGGACCAGCTCACACAGCAGGAATGGACCTGCAGTGTCGGGCTGGCAGTGCCACAACGAGCTCCGACCATCTACAGGGGGTTGGGAAGACAAGCACCAGCGGTGCTGGGCCCACAGGCACCGAGTGCCTCTCTGCAGAGTGCTTCCTGGCCTTGCTGTTGTCAGTGCTTTCTGGGGGTAGGCTTCTTTTTATTATTATTACTTTTTATTTTGCTAAACAACCTGTTGCCTGACCCGCTGAGAGCCATCTGGCCCCAGGTGGGCTGCTCCCCACGCACACACGTTTTATTTTGGCAGGCGAGATCGCCGTCGTGGTGGCAAGGCAGGAAACGCTTATTGTTTTACATGTTTACAAACAGCCCCTTCAGATCTCCCTTCTGTCCCCTGAGGTAATATGTATTGTAATAAATTCCTAATTCGCATTACGATGATTTAAACAGCTTTGGAGTGGCATGTTTTAGTGCCTTGATTCAATTGTCTGCCTCTCAAACTGACAGCCTGCTCGCTGCAGCTCCCCGGCGGTGCCGAGCTGCTCCCTCGCAACACGGATAAATATGCAGGAAGAGCCCCACTTCTGGAAAAGGAATTAGTAACAACGTCATCTGAGCGCCTCGCCAAGGAGATGGAATACATCCTGCCAGCTTGCCCCAAGCACATCGCTAAGCTACAAAATCTTCATGTTTGGGGTTACCTTGAACAATGCTGTCACGCTGAAGCTTTTTATTCCATTTACGATGAATTCCTGTCATCCAGGCAAAGAAATCCTGGCAGGCTCTCGGCCATCACACCTCCTTCAGCTGCTGCAGCACCTCCCAGGCTGCATGGAAAGGAAGGCAGGCTGGAGAGCCCCGTGCTAGCGAGACAGAACCGCGTGTCGCAGGGAGAGGCACAGACAGGTGCACCGCTGCCCAAGTCCTGAGCAGTGAGAACCCACTGACAAAGCTTCAGTGTTTCTGCTGCTGTCACCACAAAGAAATTGTCCCGCAACAATGTGACAGCAAAAGCTGGCTTTTAAATATGGTAATGGCTGCCTTAAAAGGCAGGCAGCTGCATGGAAGTATGCAATAGATCTTGGGTAATTGCTTAATGTTTTCACCTTGCACTAACCCCAAACCATTCTCATTTGTATTCACAACTTATTAGTCACTACCTGCATACATGCAAGAAAATGCAGATGAAAAACAAAAGGATTCTTTAAAAAAAAATCAGCATCAAATTTGCTTTGATATTTTTAAACCTCCAAAGCTTGATTTTTTTTTTTTTTTTTTTTTTTTGTTTNNTTTTTTTTTTTTTTTTTTGTTTCAACTTTTCTAAGCCGCACTGGTAGAAGTATCAAGAAATCAGCAACTACACTTATGACAGAAAAAAACAGTATAAAAGCATTGTGCTGTGATTAAAGCATACTTTGCTGTTACAGTCTGGATCTTTGCTTGTTTTCTTCTAATTAGGCATATTCTAGTCAAGATAAAAATAAGTTGACTTCTTTTCTTTCTCTTCCTTTTATTAAAGCAGCAAACATGATGCTGTTAAATTGCTGATAGATCTGTTCCATATCGCTACACCTACTTTGAGAATCAGCCACACATGAGAACCACTGATATCTGGCGTCGGAAGAGCTGCTTTTTCTTTAAAAGTGCCTTACTACAGGTTATTAGGCAAACCACAGTGCACCTTTGCAAACACGCAGAGGAACAGATGGGGCTGTCCCTTGTTGAATCCAATCCCAAGTACTCCACGCAGCTCAAGTGGAAAGGCTCTGTTTATAACCACAGAGCAGCAGAGCTGTTGGGCTAACCAAATCCTCTCGCAGAAGCTCACCTGGCTGTGACAGCAGCTTCTTTGCTCAGTGACTGCTGCCTTCAGCGATGGGCTCTGGTCAGCCCCAGCCCCACCTGAGCCAAAAGGAAAGTCATCGTGCCACCTCACTCCGTGAGGGCAGCCACCCACCTCCCAGCATGTCCCTGGCCATGCTTACCAACAGGTCCAACTGGCTCCCAGTAACACAGGGCCCACAGCCCCATCAGCTGCTGCTGACTGCCATCACCCCTATTACACTGCTGCTGCACAATTCTTCAGATGAAAACATCCCATTTCCAATCCAAGCTTAACTCGAGCACCATAGTTCCAGTCTGTTTCTCCAGGCTCATCTTTAGCTCCTTGGAACAGGTGACCATCCAGCAAGGAGAGCAATGCACAAGCTCCTGCAGTAACCATGCTTCACCTACCAGTCGCCAGCTCCAGCACTGATCCCGTCCTCACAATGTTTTCAAGCACTGTATACACCTCACACTTTCCTCAAGTACAGCAGAATGTATGATCTCAGAACACTGCATTTGCTAGGTCTCAGTCTGCTGAGCAAAGAAAGAAGTCTTCAGAGCAGGAATAAACTTTTCATCCTCCTATCTCAGGAAAAATACAAGAGCTTAGGCAGGATAGACGCTGCATTTCAGCACAATCCTCCTCCAAACACTGCAGCGGGCTGTCAAGCCATATTAGCACAGAGCTGTCTCATAATTCACTCAGGATGCACTTTTCAGAAATGCAAACCTCAGAACATATGTACCCATTGAGATAGAGCATAAAATAAAAAATTCAACAGAAAAGTCAACAACAGTTTATAGAGAAGGATTATGGATGCAAAGAGATTTGCATTTGATATATAAGCAAATCCCAGTGATCTGGATTAAAGCAGGAAAGCCTACTTCAGACATCCAGAAAGGCTAGGAAAAAAAAGAACAATTAAAAAGCCTACAGGACCATAATTAAGCCCATAGGACAAAAAATTCATTATTCCAACAGTCATAACGCATGAAGTAGCATGGAAAGAGGTGTCTGGAAATATCAGAAATGGGAGAGTTGGCTTTTCCAAAGAAATTCAAGGAGACTATAATGAGGGAGGAAGGAGACTGATGAGAAGCAGAGGCCACACAGTCGTGACTCCTTCCACCTCCTAGTGTCTTATGCTCCAAAACAAGCTGAGCAATGGCAGAGCAGAGAGAAGGGAAGAAATGATCTTGAATCATTCAGCCTGGAACACTCCAACCGAAAACGTCAACTTGTCGGTGCTGTGAGATCCTGCCCTGAACTCCTAACCTGAAGCCTTCACCTGGGGTTCTGTTCCCCTCCTAAAGTGCTGGACCTGGATGGCAGGAATGCTCCCCAGTGCACCAGACCCTGCCCAGGCAGGGGAAGATGGGCTGCAGCAGATAGGAGCTGGCTCCCAGCATGCAGGGATTGTCATTCACTTGCCTACAGCACCAGTGAGACCAGGACTGCACCCACAGCTTCCAACCCCCCACCTCTTTCCTTTGGAAAACAGGAAATATGTTTTTTAAGCAATTTCTCCACTAATAATTCACGGTTTCGGTCAAAGGCACGAAGCATTAAAGCAGTTCAGCAGAAAGGAGACACGAGCTTTGCACATGCCCTGCTTCCCTCCCCTGCCAAGGAGGCAGCAGCACTCTGCCCAGCCTCACCCAGCGGGATGAACTCGCCACCAGCAGCTCCTACAGTAAAAGGATGTTTTTAATTAACACAGTGTCAGCCGATAGAGGAAAAACATATTTAGACCTGGATCAGCATATGCTTCACTTAACGATAATCATTGTGTTGACAAAGCTTGACAGCTAAAGTTACACTGATCTGGGTCTAAACAAGTTTTTCTGTAACACTTTGTATGACACTGGCAAAAAGGTATGAATTAAGACAAGTAGTCTTTAGCCGATTTGGTGCCTTTTTAAATCATCGTGCTCCTACATCCTATGGAGAAAAGCTCTCCTATCTGGCTTACATAATGGAGATGAAGACAAACCCTGACTCCCCTTTTACAAACTGTGTATTCACTGTGACAACTGCTTGTTTCCTAAACAGAATAAAACTAGTTCCATCTGCATTCTAATGAAGAAGAGATGCAGTGCTGTTATCCAAGGGTGCTAATGGAGACTTAAGACAGAAGGTCCTTCAATTTCCCTCACCACCTCCAATGCCCAACCAGGGAGGAAATACAGTAAATCCACGCTGCCTCCAAGCACTCCCCCCTGCTTGTCCGAGTGCTTAATTACTGACCGATTCACAAGCAAATGGAGAACTCACAGAAAGGAAATATTTTGTACTTGGCCACATACTGAATTAGAGAAGAATTAAAAGTTATCTAATAACGGCAGCAACCAGTGCAGTGTTCCACCACCTACAGTAAAAAGGAACTAAGTAAGCATCTCAAACAGGGAAAACCCCAATTCTTTGACAGGAGGGGGGGGGAAAGAAAAGCATCAATCACAAGCTGTCATGATATCCCATTGTTCAGCACTGTTAGCATTAGAAAACAGTCACTAGGGATTAAGCCAGCAGAGTATGTATAGTAGTTACTGACTGTTAAGCAAACGCATGCTGCCTGGTAACACATGGCGCAAGGCTGTGATTAATCATTACGATGAGACAGAAGGCGTGCTACTGTGCAACAGCGTCAGGAACTGAACTGTGCCCTGCCTCTAATGACAACTTGCTTATCCTAACGTGCTCCACATTTGTATGACTAAGAAAGCGTCCTCGTTGCTTATTTGCTGATGGCTGAAGCCTGAAGGAAGCAGGTGAAACACTCAGGGTTTGACCCTTGATGGGGCTCCGATAAAAAGCATCTTTGATAGGAGCTGGTGTTAAGGTTTCTTCAGGAAAGCACTTGAAGCCTTTCCTCCCAAATCACCCTTCTAAAAGAGCTCCTCTTGATTTACAGTGACAATATTTTTCTAGATGAACTGCAAAAGGTGGTGCCTGTGGTGAAAACAAACCTGGTATTTTTACATCTGTCTTTTATACAAAAAGCAACCAAGAACCTAAGCTTCAGACCTTCAGTGAGTCCACATCCACCTTCAGAAAATACCTCGCAACACCAAACCTTACCCTCTTTGCTCCCTGTTAGCCGCCCTATCCAAGCTTCAAGTGACCTCTAAAAGCTGTGCATGTAGTAAAGAATTCTGCTTCCATCTATTACCAGAAATCATTTCTTTTTAGTTTGGGGCTTAAATACAGGGAAAAATCCAAAAGCTCTGTACCATCAGCAAGGGAAGAAAGCAGGACCTCTTGTCTCTTCCATTCTGCCCAGCGCAAGGGGCAATTAGTGAAGTTCTACACTGCATTCAGCAGTATTTCACAGGAGCAATTATTTATCAAGGGTACAGACAATAGCATTGATTGTTACAAGTTTGATTGATTAAACAGACAAATTGGCACAGTCTCTCCTTCCCTGTCTGCCATATGTTTCTTCTTAAACATCTGGTAAAGCCGTTGTGTTTCCTTGAGTAACCTAACAGGTGTTGAATCAAATCCTTAATGCTTCAGTTTTCCCATTGGAAGCAGATGGGTGAAGGAGACAGAAGAATATTGCATTTCCAATCTCTCCCTCACCTTCATCTCCTCAGTGGTGGCCTCACTAATGGCCTCAGGTAAAAGGCAGTAGAGGAGACTCCAGCCAACCGTGTCGCTTAATGGGGAGAAGATTCTACAGCGAGGCAAGGAAGTCTGACCTTACTGCACCAATTCAATTTCTCGCAGCACAAAAGATGCAAAAAAAGAAAAAAAAATTTTACTTAGCACTCATGCACCTTGTAATTTTAAGTGTTGAACACACTGCCTCCCATCTCAGGGCAAGGAGGGCTTGCACACCGGGCTCGGGGCAGCGGGAGCCATGGTCCCTCTGCGGCAGCAAGCACCGCCTGCCGCCCCCGCAGCCACGGGCGGGCAGCGGGCCAGAGAAGTAATCCTAGCTGAAAGAGCAGAAACACAGGTGCCTAGCATCGAGAGGGCACTCTATTTTGAAAAATGCAACACCACTTTAGCTAATTAGGTCTTATCTGTTTAAAGCTACAGGATAGTTTGATAACAATTAGGAAGGACTCCCAACAGGCTGTTGGGATCAAAGGCCCTTTCTGCTACAACGTTTAACAAGGAAATTAACACTTTTGCCAAGTAATTTGCACATGCTGCCAAAGTTGGTTTAACTTGCTGTAATATTTTAGTTTTAAATGTGTACCTGCAGAGATGCTGCTTTAATTCTAGCACTCTGCATGCCAGCTACGGGCTCCCAAGCACACCACCAGCTCCCATTTACTGCTGCAGAGGAGCTTCCACAAACGGTCTAACACAAGGGCAGGCAGAAGTGCTTGCCATTATTCACTTTAAAAAAAAAAAAGTTTGGAGGCAAAGGAATCCCTCACCACCTTTTTCTTCATGGAAACTAAATACTTCCAAAAGACTGCCTGTGGGATCCGAACCCTTAATGTCACAAAAATTAATGAGAACTGTGATGCTGAGATACCATGCGTGCTTGGAAAATTCCAACCGGACTCTTGTGATGAGGTTTTAATACTAGAGGCTGGGGAGCAATCATGGCTCCAGGGAGCTGTAATGATGAATGGCTGGGGGACAGTGAATATAATAAGGGAAAACACAAATTCAACAGCTGTATTTCATAAAGAAACAATAAAACCATGCATGGCAGTTTTTCTTTTCTAATTCAGTGCTGTGTTTAAAGAGACATTCTGATACCCAGTAAATTATGCTCACATATCCGCCACTGATTGCTCTTTAATAAAAGCAAGCTTCCAGCAGACCAGGGCACTCTCCTGGTTCCCTGTGATCCAGGGCAGGGCCGAGTACAAGCATGCAGTTTGACTCCTGTGCTCCCTTAGGTGCAGCTTGTTGTACTCCAGAGAGCTCCGTATGCTCGTGTACCCAGAGCCACCCCCGTGCCACAGATGCTGTCCTTTGGGAGGCGGAACAAACTGAAGGTTGGATCCTGAAAGGAGAGCCTTTCCCCAGGCTGCTGGTATATGGAGACAATCCAGACAGCGATATTTAGCTCAGTTTAATGAGCAAGAACCCAGAGTTTATCAGGAGAGCTGCTCAACACAGCCCTTCCCAGGCAGGAGCCTGTGCACCAGCCTGAAGTTGTGTTTAGTCTTCTCAGTAAATCAAGAGTAGAGAAGAACCACATCCTGCCCTGCACCAGAACCGATGCGATGTGACAGGCTCCTCCCCTGCTGCCAGGAACCAACTTCCACAGCCACCTCCAGGATTTTATGGCCCTTCAAAGGAAGCTTCGAGTCTTCCACCATGTTTAATTAGAGCGCACGGAGTGCACCACATTCTCAAGTTTTTAATCATAGAAGCTTTGTGAATTTATTAACAAGCCAGCAGACAGCATGATAACGGGAATTAAGAGTATTTGCAATCCTTTTGCTACTTCTGTCCAAATGATGATCGTTACATGCCAAGAGACTCCGAGGGCTCACAATTACTGTGTTACAGCAGCTCCCGCGCTCTTAAATCAAAGGCTAAAGGCTTAAATCAAAATCACAGTGCTGTGTGCTGTAAAAAGGTAGGAAAAAACAGCTTCTGGGAAATTCTAAGCAGGCTGGCAAGCAAATACAGAGACACCAGTAATTGTCACACATTGCTTATTTGACCTCAGGCAAGTTGTTTACTTTTTGCCTGGGTTTCATATCTGTAAAATCTAGCTGATAATACCAAGTGTATCCAGAGCTCCCAAGTTCTGTGTCTGAGCCAACACACTCATTTTTTTTAAAACAAAAAGTGAGATGAACCATCATTCATATTTTTGGGTATGAAAATCTCTGCTGTTCTACTCACATCACGATGACTCTCCAAGTGTTAAACAGTGTTTTGTTAGGATTTTCTCCTTATAAAGAAATATCAGTCTAGAGACATTAACTTAAATTACACAAAACCTTATTTCAAAAGCAGTATTTTATACTGTGCAGAGTATGTCTACCTTCTCCAGTCTCTAAAATCCACCAGCAGCCATGACCAAACCAGCACGCATCGATCCGCCATTATACGTATGAAGCCAGCCTCCTGCATACGATCCGACACCAAAACAGGCACCCGAACCCCCAGAAACCTCCCTGCAGACAGCCTGCTGCATTTCTGAGAGCACAAAGCTCTTTCTGCCCCATACACACTAAGCAAAACACAGCCAGAAAAACAATCACTTGCAAGGACAGGTACTTTGGATGCAGGTTAGAGAAGGTTTGGAGCCCAATTTCAGATGGCTGTTAGTTAAAACCCAAACCAGAAAACAAACCAACCTCCCTTCCCCATCAACAACAACAAACCAACCCTCAGAACACAGTAAGCCAAGCTGATTTTCCAAGACGCTTTCTAAAAGGTAGAAATCTGGAAGAGTTCCCAGTGTGATTTTTTCCCAAGAGCACACGTGCGAGCAGCAGGCTCGGTGGGACAGGTGACCCCCCTTGCAGAGGAGGGTCTCCAGCTCTCTGTACAGAGATAGAAGCCTACGCTGAACGCGGTCAATTCATTCCACTCCAGTTTTCTCTCACTTCCATTGGAAAATTCCCAACAGCTTATTCGACATCCCGGTACATGTTACAGAAAAAGCATCGCCGCAGCCCTTCAAAATTAAGGGTGTTGCACACACGGTGATTACTGCTATGGGCAGCCAACACGCCGAGGCAGATAAAGGCGACAGGACAGACTGAGCCATCACCTACTGCAGTGCTCACGGGGCTCCTTGGAGCAAAGATTAGAGTCTGTCAGTCACAGGAGGACAAAGGTTGTCCGCACGCAGTTTGACTGACATTCTCCTTGAAAGTCCTGGCTTAATACTGATGTCAAAAATAGCTGGGATTAATCCAATGGAACTGTCCGGTCGGGTCCACTGAAGGTACCCAAAAAGTCACTGGGAATGTTAACTGAGAACAGAAAGATAAAATTATAGGAAATAAAGCAAAATCAGAAGGCTCACTTCCATTTCCAAAAAAATAATTTAAGGCGCAGACTTAACAGGATAAGGAGCACTCAGGCAAAGTTCCACCGACTTCTGAAATCCTCTTGCAAAGATGAAGGAAGCAGTTGGATTCTGCCAGTTTTGGCGGCAGGATCAGTGGAGTGGGACAAGGTATTGAACCTCCATTTCTGCAGCATAAGAAGGGGGAAAATGGTCCTTTGGAAGAGCAAATAAGCACTGAGCATCCTCCTCCCTGTGCCTAGCACCTCTCCTTCCCTTGCTAGCAGAAGCCATCCTCATCTTGGCCAGTTATAATGCCTCCCTCCCACATCCCGACACCATTTAGATAAGCACCCAGCTATCACTCCAAGAAATGCAGGGAAGTTTTGCAAATATTACAGCGGTGGAGGCAATGCAGCTAAGTGAAAAGCTGCTGTCACGAGGCCTGCCAGACCCCTCAGCCTTCCAGTTTGTGCATGGGTGCCAGAAAAAATAAGAGTTTAGACAACTCTGCTTGGTGGAGTCATTAATCACAATCGCAAGACGAGCAGGTTCCACACCAGAGGGACGACCAGCAGAGCAGGTGGGGAATCAGGCTTGGAAAGAAAGGGACAGCCCACCAAGGAAAGGTAAGGAGGCAAGAGGCGATATGGGTAACTGAAATGCAAGTGCCACACGAGAAGGAAAGCTCAGCAAACACAGAAACGCAGAGTCCAACAGAAAGCATAGAAGCACACGTACAGCAGGCAAGGCTACAGACACTTGCTGCAGAACGACACGCAGCTCATCCACGCGCCTGACCCGGACATTATTGCTGCAGAACAGCTCCCACGAGTTAATTCCACTGCCAAAACCTCACCAGCCAGTTCTAATCCTTTTAAATGGTGGGGGATTTCTGCTGATCTTCTGTATCTGGGGATTAAACCAGCAATGCAGAAACAGGGGAAAAAAAAAAAAAAAGAGTTTAGTTCAATTTAGCACTGGGTGGATTTTCAGTTGAGCAATGAAGTTAAATGCTGCACAGCTTTAAAATAAAATCCATAATGCTTTTTGCTGCCAGCATCTTGGGAGGCCTCCTCTACACATTAACAGGAGCAAAAGGATCTTATCCTCCAGACCCTCCCCTTTTTGGTTTCCTTATTCGGGCTTACACGTGCTTAGGAAATCCCCCACTGTGGACTCGGATAAGAGGTCTCCTTTTCACACCGTTTTCCACTTAGAAGCGGTGTTAGCATGCAAGCAAAACCATTCTGCTTGGACATTTTAGTATCAGAAACAAACCCAGCTCTTTCCATTGAAAAGCTTTCAGATCTGTCAGCGACTTCTACAGCAACTGGGCTTTTTCACACTGCTCTCCAGTGTGCTGCAATATCAGAATGAAAAAGAACTGAGACCACGTGAACTAAGTCAGATTTAATAACAACTGTCAAGAGAACAAAATTAATAGTCTCCCATTTCCACATTTCCATAATAAAAGCTTTAATTTCTGGAAGAACCGCAGCATCCCGGGTGTATTTGATCCGCTTCATTAGTTGCCAATTTGGAATCAATGCTACCAGCACACGGCAGGTTCACTCCTTTAAAGATGTGAATCAAGATGGCAATGGATGGCCCCAGGACATCGGAGATCCCAGGCACACGGGGCAACCTGCAGCTCCGCACACCCACCTCACCGCACGTCCCTGTGACGTCGGGGACACCGGGCCGGCTACGCCTGTACTTTGCCCGCCAGCAGCTCAAAAGCCGACTGCCAAGTCATTCCCCAGGTTTATTGACACTGCAAACTTTATTGAAATCTGATTTATAAACACTGCTCAGCAAGTCTGCGATAAACTCTTAAGTAATTACACAAACAACCCCAGCAGACTCAACCTAAAGCTCAGCTCTAGCCTGAACTACTTTTTTTTTTTTTT